>OZ005740.1:97686628-98199128 GCA_963930735.1 Dioctria linearis
AACATCACTAGACCGTTTCAACAAACTGGGCTAGACTATGCTGGTCCGTTCAATCTGAAAGTATCTAAATTTCGAAATAATCGGATATATAAATATATATGCATATTCATTTGCATGGCAACCAAAGCAGCTTTTCGCCGTTTCTCCAGCCGAGGGGGACTCAGCACAGATATCTTTTCAGATTGCGGCTCTAATTTCGTTGGAGCTAATAAAGTCCTACAAAAGGAATTCATAACAGCCATACTGCAAGCTAACAAGCAGATGGCAGAAACACTAGCCCAAGACAGGATATTTTGGCACTTTAACCCGCCTTCCGCACCTCATTTTGGAGGATTATGTGGAGTTAAATCAATGAAATTTCATTTAAAGCGAATTTTGACGTTGGTTACATACTACAAGTAACCTATCCACCTGTCAAATTTATGGATTTTCAGATGCTTCCAATCAAGCGTATTCTGCCGCTGTTTATATTAGAGTTGTTGATGAAGAAGGATTTTTTCAAGTCAATTTACTCATGGCAAAGTCAAAGGTAGCGCCTGTCAAGTCATAAATGTACTGTCCGCTAGTGGAACGTACACGCAAATGTGAAGTTAGTGAAACTGAAATGAATTCACTGGTAAATTTGGATCAAGGTCAGTGGTCGAATATCTTAACAAAAACAAACGCTGTTCACTACGTTTTAACTTTCAATAAATTATTACACTTAGTTCTTAAGATTATCCACTAATTACACCAAAATCAGATTCTGTATTTAAGTTCTTAGGTCAGAGATCCATGCACACTAGAAAACACTTGTCACAGACTTAGAATGTACGATTATCAAGAATAGTTATTTGGGATAAAACTCAATATATAAGTTTTGGGTCAGAGAATTTTTGTATCACACTGAAAACACTTATTGGCAGAAAGTTGCAATATAAAATCGTGAATATATATATGTAAAATTGATGTAAAATAAAGTCAAATTATGATATTTAATAAATATGCATCAGAAGAATTTAATATGTAAATATATATATGAGTAAATATATAATAAAATAGATGTATGAATAAATATTATTTTGTTACAAGTGACTGGTACTCACCGATCTACAACTTGACGCTGGAGGGTTGGCTTTAAGCTAATGTTAAGACCCTTTGTTCTAACCATGGGTTATAGACCAGAAATAAAGTGTTTATGTTAACAAGATACTATCTCAGTCGAGACCCGAGATAATATTCTTTAAGTCAGTCGAGACCGGGCTTAAAGTGTTATCTTAACTTCAGTCGAGACCCGAATTAAGATGCGTTTATTCCCGTCGAGACCAGAAATAATGTTAGTAAATATCTGAACTTCAGTCGAGACCCGAATTAAGATGTGTTTATTTCCGTCGAGACCAGAAATAATTGTTAGTAGATATCTTAACTGCAGTCGAGACCCGAATTAAGATGTGTTTATTCCCGTCGAGACCAGAAATAATTGTTAGTAGATATCTTAACTTCAGTCGAGACCTGAATTAAGATGTATTTATTCCCGTCGAGACCAGAAATAATTGTTAGTAGATATCTTAACTTCAGTCGAGACCCGAATTAAGATGTGTTTATTCCCGTCGAGACCAGAAATAATTGTTAGTAGATATCTTAACTTCAGTCGAGACCCGAATTAAGATGTGTTTATTCCCGTCGAGACCAGAAATAATTGTTAGTAGATATCTTAACTTCAGTCGAGACCTGAAATAAGTGTTAGTCCCTACACAGCCAACTTACCCGAAGCGATGCCAAGCACAAAAAAGAGATCGAGATCAGTCAGCTTGTCGTTTATACAGCCCTTGCTTGCACACGACACCACTGATAGAGTAGCAGCGGCGCATGATTACAAGAATTGGCAATGCAGCTGTGCTCTTATGGTACTAGCGATAAAATTTGCCTAGCAACGAACAAAAATGCATAGCAACAAGAAATTTAGAGCTTCACATGCTGCTGTGTTCAATTAAATTGTATTTGCAAAAAATATTCTCTCTATCACGTAGCGAAACAATTCCCGTTGGATATAGTACTGGCAAATGATGATAATGATAGAGTTGCAAATTGATCGGCTTGATCTGACTATATTTGTGCCATGCATTTTATGCTACATGACAATGCTTTTGGTAGCAGTTATACCTATTTTCGGAAAAAAATTGTAATTAGATTGAATTTATTTACTTTTCAAAACCCAATTTCAGTATGGTATTGTTGTAATAAGTTCCCTTTTCAGGAATTGTTTTTTAGTACGAATTCAAACATTTGATAATGATTCCAATTTAATCTGCTCAATGAGACTATACCTTTATATTAATTTGTGCAATATGTTGTATAAATGATAAATACCTGGCCGTGTTTGGTTGTGTATCTGTGTTTTGATTGAGTGATTAGATTAGAGTTAATTTTATAACAATTTTCATGCTTTGTTTTTAGTATGTTTTATTTTCAGAAGTTTAATATTAACAAAAATATATTCGAATCAATTAGGTTCGAACATACTGCCCCCCATTGAAAGACTGGAAATGTCTTTCAAATAATTAACCTCAAGCTATCCTTTTAAGAAAGAACGAAGTTTGACCTCACAACAGTTTGGTGTTGTGTTGCTCGTATGAAGAGGCTTTCTTCGCCCAGAGTATGACATGTTTATAAATTATATATCTGTTAGAAATGCTCACCAATTTCCAAAGGGGGAACAAAAAAAAACAATGACAAACTCATAGAGAAAACATATGTGCACCGACCAATGTAGTGAAAAAAAGGGGTAACAAGAAGCAAGAAAAACAAACAAATTTTTATTTTATAATTTTAATGTTTCCATCGGCTAACAATCGTACCTTGATTTTCGTCCCATCTTTAGTTCGGAACCGCTGGTTCCTTTTTTTTAAATTTTTTAAGGCATCCCATGACACGGTGATCTTCTCCGTTGACCCTGTCTGATTATCTACGATGGTAAGAATAATATTATTGTCCAGACGAGCTGTCGGCACCCTAACTTGGTCACTTATAATATTTATTTTTGCTGGCGCTGGTTGAGCGTTCAAGCAAATAGCCTGTTGATCGCTGGTTGACGGTTCCTGTGTATCATCTGGTCCGGATGATTGCCTTTCAAGATTCGGGGAGGTAGAAGGGGAGTCCTCAATCACGATGGTTGGTGTTGATTGATGATTTATGTTTAATTGGTTAAGGCCTCGGCTCACCTTTAATATTCTCGATTGTTGCTTCAATTCCTCAAGATGTGCAGTTAACCTCTGAATTTCCTTCTGCTCCTCGTCCAGACTTTGTTCAGGAGATGATGTTATCAAGTCAATTTCCTCATCTATGTCCCAATCTTCCTCCATAGATTCATCCTAATTTTCATCGGGCGATGGGGGCCACTCTGTTATTTCCCTTTCTAGGTTCCACGCTGCTTCCAATTCTTCTTCCCAGTTGCGCCCAGGGGTGATAGGCAAATCATCTCCGTAATTGGTCTATGTGCCGGCGTATCCATTTTTAGCAATATACTTTGACTGATAATTTTATCGATTTCGGGATTGTATTTAAATGAACATAACGGGATTCTTGCTTTATTTTTGCCTACATTGCTTGGCTGCACTACAAAATTTTGTGCAATGGTGATAACAAAAAATTGCATTTGATTGAAAATGCGGTTGGATCTCTTCGCTGTGGGCAGGGTTGTCATAGAGACGATCGTTTAGCAATGGAAGATAACGGTGGATGGTTGCAGGTGGTCAAAAATTTTGAATTTGAGTTGCTTCGATAAACTAGAACTTTTGTGATAGAAGCAAAATTGGATATTTGAAAGTAACGGGACATGAATAATTTGATGATAATATGTATGAAATAGCGTTGGGTTTTTTGTTTTTTGAACGATGCGTTGAATTGTATATATGAAATAGTGAAGTTAATCTTGTATCGGTAAGATACATATTTTTGAGGTTGGCCTTTTTAGAATTCCCTTAGCGGTTTTCACACTGACTACACGAATGTAATTATCAGTACCTGGATGAACTTCAATTATTCGTCCTAATAACCAACGGCTTGACACCAGATTCGGTTCTTTAATTATGACTAAATCTCCTATTTGAGGGTTCGAAATTGGAATTTGCCATTTGGGTCGATTTTGTAGGGAATTCAAGTAATCGTTAGACCATTTATGCCAACACAGCTGGAGATGTTTCCATCTGGTAACTGATGAAACCTTATTTTCCAGTACAGGTTTTGGTGGAAGTAATAAAGAAGTACCGATTAAAAAATGTCCTGGAGTAAGAACATTGAGATCATCTGGATCTTCTGCGATAGGACATAGAGGCCTGGAATTTAGACAGGCTTCAATTTGTGTCAAAACAGTTGCGAATTCTTCAGCCCCAATAGTTGCTCATGGTGATTATTCGCACCAATTTTGTCATAAAACATTAGGAAACTTGGCTGCCGCTGCCGATTGTTTGAACTGTAAATTTAGACAGATAGATGAAGTTCGAGGACAAGTTTCGCATGCGTGCTGGTTATTCCGAAACTGCCAAACAAAGGTTCACGAATGGGTTCACTTGCTGAATGTTATGATTGCCTACAGTCACTTATAAGACTTGTAATATGAGTTGGTCAAATTTAAATCGTCCGTGTTGTAAAAATTTCCTTCCCTTTTTCGTGCCGGTATAATTAATAATTATTCCCAGCGTAAAAGCGGCGACTGTGCTGCTGGAATTTGGATAATTTATTATCCGTCGGGAGGTGGATTTCTTTCTTGTTGCGGGGTTAATATAATCGTTGATGGCTTTGGAAAATTATATCTTTCGAGATGCTTCTATTTTCCACGTCGTCACGTTTTTAAAGATTTGACAAGACAGATGTCGACTGTCTTCTTCTTCTTTGTCACACGCTTCAGGGCCTCATCGCTGCGGGTGCCCAATGTGTGTCTCGATCCACGACCCAATGCGTATTCCTCATCACTCGTGCTATATTATGACGGTTGCTCTACTTGACCGATGACGTTGTCGATTTAGTTTCCTAACATCCGTATGCAGGAATGGATTCCAACAGGTATATCAGCCACCATTGACGGGGCAATAGGAAGGCGTCGCGATATCCTATAGTTTACCAGTGAAGCTGGCTGGATGCCTTCTTAGGGCTACCAGGAATAAACGTGACAGTCAATAGATGACGCTTCTAGACTGGATATCACTGCCTGATGTCTTTGCCGTGATAGACTCCTAGCAGTTTCCCCTGCAGATCTTCAAGCTCGTATAGGAAGTTTCCTTTCTTGGCTCGAGCCCGACACTTGACAAATTTTCGTCCCAGTTTAGCACTAGTCTGCTGTTGGAAGTTCCTTTGGGCAAAATTCCGTCTAAATACCTCTTGACCCACTTTGAACTCAACAGGCTTCGCACTGAGATTTTAGGCTCGTGAACCCTGTTCGAACGCATGGTGTAAGTTCTCCTGCAGTCTCGCACGGATCAATCTCATTTTGTCTTCAGCATCTACTCTCAACGGCTCACCAAGAGTTCCAAGGCTCCTCAAGATGAAATAGGAGCTGCCATGTTCAATCATTTGTTGACCGAAGAGTGTTCGATAGGGAGAGAAACCAGTAGCTTGATGGAAAGAGCTCCTAAGGGAACTAGCTACTTGGCCGAGCTTCTCATCCCATTTTGTGTGTTCCTTCCGAATATACGCTCTAATCCCTGACAATAGAGACCTGTTTACTCACTCTGAGGCGTTTGTTTGCGGCGAGTAAACTGCCGTTCGCAAGTGCTTCACCCCATACTTATCCAGTAATCTGGCGAACTGAGTCGAGCAAAACTCGACTCCATTGTCAGAGACTATCGTTTCCGGGACTCCGAACACGTCGAACACTTCCGTCTCGATGAATTAGCACACATTGAGTGTAGATGCTTTTCTCATAGGTTTGAGAATTGGGAATTTTGAAAAGTGGTCAAAAACTATTAGAGTGCAGACATTTCCTTTCACTGACCGAGGATATGGACCTAGAAAATCGATATACAGCTTTTGCCATGGTCGTTCTGTCACAGACTGGATTCTCATAGGTGGTCTCACAATAGTATTGGGAGCCTTCGTTTCCTTACACACGTCACAGGCACCTACGTAGTTTCTGACATCAACTGTCATTCGTGGCCAGTACAGATGTCTTCGCAGACGTCCCATGTTTTCCTTATACCTCCGTGTGAAGCTAGCGGCGGATCATGAGCCCCTGAAATGACGTCGGTAACAAGCCCTCGTGGAATCCAAAGCTTTCAACCTTCTTCTTCCTGAATCGGATCGCCTGTTCTCGGAACGGTCCGAATGTAAACGAAGCCATCCCTGACGCAAAGATCTGGTAATTTGCCAGAAGTCATTTTAACTTTATGCCTCAGCTCTTCATATTCCAACGAGTTGAAATATGGCGAACTAAGGTCAACTTCCGGGCCAGGATCTTCGTTGGTGCACAGGCTGTCACAATGAATGCGTGACAGCGAATCAGGGACGACGTTCAGGCTTCCTTTTCGGTACTCAATAGTGAAGTCGAAACCCTGAAGCTTCAAACTCTACCGAGCAAGTCTACCGTTGAGGTCCTTTTGAGACATCAGCAATTTCAACCTCGCATGATCCGTCACTATCTTAAACGGCATGAGTTCTATGAAGGGCCGGAACTTCTGTACGCTCAAGATTGCAGCTAAGCACTCTTGCTCTGTGACAGTGTAATTTCGTTGTGCTGAGTTCAAGTTTTGTGACACGTAGGCTATTGGCTTCTCGTGGCCATCGTCATCTAGTTGAATCAGCAACCCACCAATACCTTGTTGGCTCGCATCGCACTGTATAACGAATGGTTTGGTGAAGTCTGGACTCACTAACAACCGAGCAGAGGTAAGTTTTTGTTTTAGCATCTCCAGAGACGTCTGGGCTTCGGGTGTACACTTGAACTGACTGGAGTTTTTCAAGGTGTCTATAATGGAGGCACCGTCTATACCATCCCGCCATACCTAGTAGGCGTCGGGCTTGCCGAACAGACGACGGATAGTCAACTATAGCTGAGATCTTGTCTGGGTCAGTCCTAATTCCTCCTTTCCCGACTATGAAACCCAAGTATTTGGTCTCCTTGATATAAAACTTGCTCTTCTCGACGTTGATAGTGAGGCCAGCTTTCCTCAAACAATCCGCTACACGGGATAGTAACGTGAGATGTGAGTCAAAGTCTGATGACAGAATTAATAAATCGTCTAGATAGACGAGAACGTTCTCACGAAGATCAAAAGGAATGACTTTATCCATGAGGCGTCACATGGTTTGTGGAGCGTTGCATAGGCCGAATGGCATCACTGTGTACTGATAGAGAGGATGAGCAGGTACTGTAAAAGCGGTCTTCTCTCTGGAATCAGCGTCTAGTGGCATCTGCCAGAAGGCATCTTTCAGGTCCAGGTTCGTAATGCAGTTTGCCGGAGGAAATGGACTCAGACCTTTCCAGGCTTCCTCACTAGAACAACTAGAGAGCTCCAAGGACTCTGGTTCTCCTCTATCACACCCAGTGATAGCATTCGCTCTAATTCGGCATCCATCAAACTTTGTACTGCCGGCGATATCGGATAAAAGCGTTGTTTTATCGGAGCTGCGTCATTCGTTTCAATCTTGTGAGCGACCAAAGAGGTTTTTCCCAGGCCCAAAGAGGCGAAAGAAGGGAAAAGCTGTTTGGTGGCTTCTAAGCGTTGTTGATCTAGACTGGAAAGAACATGGCAATCGGTGTCAGAGGTTGCCGCTGGACTCGGATTCACTTCTGCAACTATACCCAGGACATCTGGAGCCAACCCAAATAGACGCCAGAAGTCTATTCCTAGATATAGTGCTTGTGTGAGCCCAGGAACCACGTAAAACCGCACGTTTACCACGGAAAGTGATATCCAAGTCCACATGACCATGCACAGTCGTCATGGCACCATTCGCTACTTGAACCTGTGTCCGATACCTCTTCCATTCAAGCTCTGCTTCCGCGAGCTTCTCTAGAGCTCCCTGGCCTAGGATACTGACAGTGGCACCACTATCAAGTCATCCAGGCTCAGTTCGCCCGAGCAGGTTTACTTCGGCGTACGGTCGAATGTCGTCTGGCATCGACACGGAAATCTGTGCCAGTTTTTCTCCTTCCAGTCTCATCCGTCAACAGTATTCCCGCCAACGAACGGTAGATCTTTTCTTTCTACGGCGTCAGCGGATGTAAAACAGGCTCACGCCCACTCGTCATAACAGAGCTTGGTGGCCGTTTTAAAACAGAAATGGCAGGAGGCCAAATCTCCTGCTCAGCAACCTTGTTAGCTAAAAGTGCTGTCGGTCTTATCGGGACATCGAAAATTAAAGACTCTTCCAAAGAAGTGTCTAATAATGTCATGGGCTCCCCAGAAGTGGAAATGGGAGCCTGAAGATCTGCGGAGAAGTCTATTAGGTTCTCCGTCTCCATCAATGAAATGTTCGTATCAGGTGTTTTGCTGACATCATCAGAATCACTGAATGATATCAGTGGACAATTCAGAGACTCGTCAAGGTCTGCTAATGGAGCGGACCTTCCTCCTTGTTCAAGGCTTGAACTGGAGTGTTCGTTGCAGTTGTCGCTCGCGACGTTGACGCTGGTCGGAAAGAGGTGGTTTCATTCCCGACCCGTCTCTCGTTTTTCTGTGCACAGTGTCCGCAGTTGGGCTTAAAAATGTTCTTGCGCCCGCATCCGTAGCAGAACACTTGCTGTCTTACTTGCAGACAGTCCTGGTAGTAGTGACCTGGCTGATCACAATTCCAGCACACTACTGGGTGTCTGGTCGAAATGGCTGACACGTCGCTTAAGCTAGTGTCACTGCCTGTTGCTATTGCCAGTTCGGGGTTTAAAGTCTGGAAGTTGTCAATCTCGTGTACTCGCTGGTTCCGGTAAGGGTTTCAACTACCAGCTGTCGCAATTCGTAGCTGCGTGGCTGGAATTCGAGTAACGAGCGATCTTAACTGTCCTATCGTATCGGTGGAATGTAGGCATATCTTCTCCCAAATCTCAGGCAGTAAGTTAGATTTGACGATTTCCAAGAATTCTTGGTCTGGCATGGCGTTCTGCAACTGATCACGCAGCAACACTAAATGATGGTGGTACATGGCGAATAGTTCACCAGGCTTCTGCTTTCGCGACATCAGCTACAAGCGGATTTTTAAATCGTCCTTGGGCACTCCCCATTCAATTGACAACCCAGTCTTGACAAATTCCCAAGATGGAAAGGGATTACGTCTTAATATCGACCAGTACCAATCCTTTGCTGGTCCCGTCAATAGCATGAGCATGTTCCTAACAAGGAGATCAAAATCTCCTTCTAGAGCGGAGTGCGTGAGCGCTTCGACTCGAAAAATAAATTCATCTACGGAAAGCTCGGAGTTATTTCCGTTGTATGTCAGGTTCCATCTTCTGATAGGACTGCCTGATTGTCGCTGTCCTACACTCGCCGGGATACGATGAGATGAAGCTGGTGGAGGCTGGTTAAAAAATGGTCTAGGCTGACCAAAAGCCGAAGGCGGTGGGTTAAACGACTGCCTAAGCTCGTCGTGAAACTCTGGTGGTGGTCTGAGGTATGTCCACTGCCAGAAGGCAGTGGGCTATTTCGTCGCGAGTGGGTATTTGTGAAGGTCATAGAATATATATCTGGCATTCCAGGTGATATAGATCGTCGACTAGGTGATGGAACTGTCAAAGGTGGTAACTCTAGTGACGGCATGGGGGGCAATGGGTCGTCACTGACAGATTTTCCGGGCTTCGTCGTCTTCCGGACAGCGCCGGTATACTCAGTAAAATCATACTGAGTGCGATGGAACCTGTAGTTAGGGCAGTTTGACTGCTGCCCAATCCACGCTTTCAGACACGCCTTGTGGAACATATGTCCACAAGCTGTCTTCACTGGCTTCCTCGGTCCTGACCAGTCGCCCTCCTGACAGATGGAGCACTGGTCTGGCAACGGTACCGGTACACCAGTTGCTCGCGGTGGTATTCGCGGCGTAGCCATTGTACAATCAGTCGTAAATCAAACGAAAAGATTTTCAAACCAAGGCTTTGGACTAGATATCAAACAAATTCAAAGAATTTGAAAATTTGGAAGAGATAACAGGCTCTTCACAACGTGAGGATGACGAAATACTAATTTAAAGTCGAAGGTTTGGACGAGATACCAAATTTCAAACAAAAATTTTCCCAAACGTTCGGAGAAGTTGAAAAAGAATTCAAAAAAAAAATCAGAGAACTCACAGGTTCGACAAAATTACCAAAAAGTTCAACTAAGCGTTTCAATAAAAAAGTTCTTATCAGAAACATACGATTTCTCCTTCACTTCCCGAAGCTAACTCTCAACATAAACGGCATCCAGATCGCTCTCTCTCTTCTCAGGTCAGAAACTTTATACGGGCAAGCGACGTGAATGTGTGCATGAAAAATGTATGAGTCGTCACAGAAATCTGGGAAGAGTCGGGTTGGAGAAGCTAGAGACTGAAAATGATACTAGAGATTCTTCAGCCAGGCAGTTAGCAGCATTCCAACTCCTGATTACTGAAGGTCTCCAGCATCACTTCCATCCTCCAACAACTCTTTCCTTCCTCTTCACCTGATTGTCGTGTCCAGCTAACCTTCCAACCGGGCAGAGTCATGAATCTGGTCAACTAATTAGCTGAAAGCCAAAAAGCCGTCTCACAGATTTACAGCTCTGTCCAGCCAGTTGGCCAGCAGAGACATGTCTCCGTGAGAGCTCATTCAAAAAAAAAATTGTGTGAAGCCACCTACCGTTTCCATGACAGAAGGCCAGCGGGAAAAATCATCCAAACAAAATTCAAAAAAACTTCCAAAAATTTAAGAAATCAACAAATTGTTCAGGCTTGAGGCTTGACCAAAGACAAACCTGAAGCCGAACTTCAACTTTCAATTCAATTCAACTTACAAAAATCAAAATATCAAAACTACACAAATCTTTACTTTACTTTACAAACTTTAAAAAACTTTCAAAACATTACGTTACTTTAATCGTTACTAAAATTCAAAATACCAAAAACTTTACTTTACTTTCAAAAAAAAATTCTATTAACAAAACAATCAAACCTCTGGTCCACATGTGTTCTCCACTAGATATGAGACTACCGAGTCAGACGATTTAGCTACAAGCCAAATGTCCATATCTCAAGTAGCCTCAGTCCCCAGTGTCAAACACATTTGAACACCGAAGTTGACTGAGGTGGCTCCACAATGGGCGCCATTTTTGATATGGAACATATCAATGGACGCGCACAACGTATCAAACCTAGAATAATGGACAACCCTTGAACAGAAGGTTCACGTGAAGCCGAGTACTGAAATTATCCCTTCTCCACTGGATGTGAGAATACCGAGTCAGACAATCAGCTGAAAGCCAAATATCCATATCTGCAAAGTAATCTCAGTCCCCATTAAAGAGGTCTGACGTACTCAAGGTGTTAAGTCCCCACGTTGGGCGCCATTTTTTGTTATGGAACTATAGTGAGTGATTGGCTTTGGACGTAAAGTCCCGACTGCCAGCATGAGCTGACAGATCCATCGACGGACAGCGTTGACTGCAGGGCGGCACGCTAGCTCGCCTCGGCTCATTGGCGGAGATTGTGGGGAGGTTCCACGAAAACCTACCGCTGCCGTCGTGCCTATCCAACAAAAGCCGGCACACATTCTGTCCTGAAGGGACCCTTACGTCACTTACCTATATATAATTGAAGGCGCAGATGGTCTGCCTTCCTTGCCTGCCCCATCCTCCCATCTGACTCTGAGGGCAAGATTTGTCAGAGTCCCTATTTGACCTGTAAAGAGAGAATACACGAGCGAACCTAGACAACCTTCATTTTATGTGAGAGGGCTCCAGGATGTGGGAGGAGAAATAAAGGCTTTCAACGATTCATGTCTACGTTATAATTCAACCATTTAGAAGATAATTCATTATCACTAGACGTAAAACTAGATAGAAACTGCGGCCATATGAAGGTTGACAAGCTCACTACGAAATACTAGTCCTAAAATGATTAACTTAACTAGTAATAAGTATGTGCATATAATTCAAAATATTGCGAAATAAAATTAGCAAATGATATCAAGTTTTTTTTTCAAATTCCCGTGACACAATAATTATTCGACACAAGTTGCGGCAAAACACAATTGCAGTTTGTCTTCCGGTTCCACAGATTAGAAATTCGAAATCGGTTATCTGGTTCTTCAGACGTTCCGATTCATCGTAACCTAATTGAGCTCATAGTTGAGGAGAAAACGAAGCCAGCTAAATAATCTAAATCATTTAAGGAGTTGCGAACCCAGATTGCAGGCTGCCCCGCAGTATCTGAGGTTCGTGCCGATTTTTATACGTGACTGACCGCACATTTCTGTCAATAATTTGACCTCGATTCAAACCGCTTTGAGAATTCCTATTACGGACGAAAAATATACGGTTATGCTTGTCTGCCTAGAGTGTTATGCATTGAGTCAATTCTTTCACTATGTCGTGGGAAGCCGAAATTATACTTCCGCTCTTAACCACGTTAAAATGCACATATATCTAATTATGACAGAGTATCGTTCCTAAGAATTAATATGAAAATGAAGTGGACGCTTATACAACTAGAACAGTTACGATAGGAAACATGCATATGAGTAATTATAGGGTGAACGCTGCAAATCTGATTTTTCTTCTTACCATAGCACTAATAGTAAGCATTCTTATTGTTAGTATAATATTACTTTTAACGTACATCAAAAAAAAATTTCCGACAAAAATTCGTTTCGTTAGAGTAGTAACGTGAGAATTATTCATAATCAATCTAGCTGGGGTGCATGAAAATGACTTCTTTGCGTTGCACAAGCGAACCTTGGCAAGAGAGGAACCAAGTGGATTACAACCATTTTGATTTTCCTTTTCTTTCGGGAAAACTATTCTAGAAATTGCCTAGTTTCGATGTCTGACTTGAACACTATTACAAAATTAAAATCCCTTTGGCTTGAGTTGGTGATCGAGTCTCTATATGTATATATGTATATATAAATAAAAAAAACATTACAGTTTGCAGGACCTAGTTAAGCGCAATAATATGTGAGTGGTCACCACTGTTGGCGCGGCGATTCCGTTTCACGACGTAACCTCAAAAGGTCTTCTTGAATTTTATCGACCGAAGGTTTTTCTGGCTTCTGGGCAGTGCCCTATTCTTCCTGCTGCCTTCTTGATGATTCTGGCGAATCTCTGCTGCAGACATTGAATCGTTCCACGAACAGGATCTCCTTCCTATTGTTGTAACTTTTGCATGGAGCGCAGCTGTTAAATGTGAAGTGGAAGAAGTGGCCCCAATAGTTGCTAATGGTGATTATTCACACCAATTTTGTCATAAAACATTAGGAAATTTAGCTGCTGCTGCCGATTGTTTGAACTGTAAATTTAGACAGATAGATGAAGTTCGAGGACAAGTTTCGCATGCGTACTGGTTATTCCGAAACTGCCAAACAAAGGTTCACGAATGGGTTCACTTGTTGAATGTTATGATTGCCAGCAAAGTTGTTCCACCTACAGTCATTTATAAGACTTGTAATATGAGTTGGTTAAATTTAAATCGTCCGTGTTGTAAAAATTTCCTTCCCTTTTTCTCGCCAGTATAATTAATAATTATTCCCAGCGTAAAAGCGGCGACTGTGCTGCTGGAATTTGGATAATTTATTATCCGTCGGGAGGTGGATTTCTTTCTTGTTGCGGGGTTAATATATTCGTTGATGGCTTCGGAAAATTATGTCTTTCAAGATGTTTCTGTTTTCCACGTCGTCACGGTTTTAAAGATTTGACAAGACAGATGTCGACTGTCTTCTTCTTCTTTGTCACCACCGTCAGAATGTCACTCCGAGCTCGAGGAAACGCACTTCTCTCAGTCGGGGTGCGTTTTAATTTTCTGCTCGTCGCGGCCGGCTTACACGCTTCAATTTTGTATGTAGGATCTTGCTATATGCAATACACTACGACCATAACATCGGCTTAACAAACTCCCCGGCAACCTGGCAGCGGCTCATCGATAAAGTTCTTTTGGGTGTATGAGAAAATTTCGTGTTCGTTGTTTATTTCGACGATGTCATTGTTATAACTCAGACTTTTGAAGAGCACATTAGAGTATTAAAGGACATTTTTGATAGGGTTTCTAAGGCTGGCTTGGTGGTGAATTTCGAAAAGTGCGAATTTTGTAGAGATGAACTTAAATATTTGGGATATATTGTAGGAGAAAACGGTTTGAAAGTCGATCTGGGAAAGGTAGAAAGCATATTAAACATTCCTTCTCCAAAATCGGTAAAAGAAGTACGTCGTTTCATAGGAGCTGTATCGTGGTACGGACGTTTCATACCGAATTTCTCGACGATTGTTGCTCCTTTGACCAGTTTGCTGAAAAAGAACAAGAAATTTTTGTGGAAAAATGACTGTCAAGAAACGTTTAACTCAATAAAAGAGAAGCTTATTTCTGCCCCGATTCTAACATGTCCGAACATTGACCTCCCATTCTACGTTCACACAGACGCATCAGCGTATGGCCTACGAGCCGTTTTGACACAGAGAGAGGGAGACAAAGAACACGTTATTGCATACCTTAGCAGATCTCTAAATCGTAACGAGCGGAACTACTCGACTACTGAACGGAGAATGCTTAGCCGTTCTATGGGCTATCGAGAAGCTTCGACCATATCTAGAAGGAACTGATTTCACTGTCATCACGGACCACGCATCGTTAGTGTGGTTAAATAACCTCAAGGATCCGACGGGTCGATTTGCTCGATGGGCGGTTAAACTCCAACAGTTTGATTATAATGTGGAGCATCGTAAAGGCAAAGAGCATTTAGTCCCAGATTGGCTGCGCAGGATCGGAAAACACAGGCATCGTACAAGATAACTGGTACCTCGAACTGAAAGACAAAATTTGTAAGAATCCAGAAAAATATCCCAACTTTAAAATATAGAACGAGAAGCTTTGGAAACACATTGAAGTTAAATATCCAGCCCCTGCTGCGGAGGACGATTACTGGCGAGAGGTCGTTCCTAAAGAAAACGGAAAAATATATTGCGCGTCCTGCACGATGATCCCATTGCTGGGCATACTGGCTCAAAGAAGACTTTTGAACGAGTAGCAGCTCGATATTACTGGCCTAAGATGAGGTTTGGAGTAGCACAGTACGTAAAGCACTGCAGAACTTGTCAAGTCACGAAACCCGAATTAAGGAAAATTGCTGGTCTAATGGCTACCAGACACTATGCTAGATATCCGTGGGAAGTCGTCTGCGTGGATATAATCGGACCTCGTTCCTCTAGAGGGTACTACAATATCCTGTCTATTGTAGACCAATTTAGTAAATTTGCATTACTTTACCCGCTCAGGGCGGCCACAGCAAAATCAATAACTCAAATCCTGGAAGATAACATTTTTCTAATTTTCGGTGTACCTAGCACTCTAATATGCGACAACGGAGTACAGTTTAAGAGCAAAGACCTAAAACAGCTGTGCGACCAGTATGGAACGTCCACATCCTACACAGCCTACTACCATCCCCAAGCGAACCCGGCGGAACGGACAAATCAAGTTGAGAAGAAAATGCTCAGAGCTTATATTTCGGACAATCATAGATTATGGGATGTTCAGCTAGCGAAAGTGGCATGCGTGATTCGAACATCAGTACACGAGCTTACTAAGCTCACACCTTTTTTCATAAATTTTGGACGAGAAATGCTAACAACGGTAAATGCGCAAGAAGAGAGAATGATATTGACTGGACAGCCCGTTCTAAAGCCCTCGAAGAAGTTTTGGAAGATGTGCGGAAACGATATATACTGCCAGTCGCTTTAGTAAGAATAAATACGATCTCCGCAGAAGAGATGTCACATACTACCCAAATGATGTGGTCCAATGCTGCCAAATACTTCAATGCGAAGTTAGCTCCAAAATACGTAGGACCCTATCAGATTTTGAAACGATTATCACCGTGGACATTTGAGTTAGTTAACAAGGAAGGTAAAAGCGCTGGGGTATGGCATGCTAAAGATCTTCGGCCTTACAATCATAAAGCTCCCGATGACTAAGAGACCACTCCCGGTAGCCCCAAAAAGTCATCCGACCAGCTTAACTGGAAACGACAGGGTATCATAAGGCCGCTTAGGCAATCCTACCTAGCGGCTGGTACACCTTTAGGAATCTTTTAACAGTATACCAATTTTATTTTAAAAAAAAAACAAATCCCTTTTACATTCAGGTGATCGCTAACTAATTCCAATGTGGGACAACGTTCCTCCCTTCGTTTAAATTCCTCAATGTAATTGCGAAATAACAATGATGGGAACCAAAGATATCATAAAGAATCACGTCTATTGGTATTAACGTAGAAATTCATCTTTTTAGATAAAATAGAGAGGAAAAATGAGGGACAAAAGCAATCCCTGGTTTAAAGGAATAGAACTGAAAGCAAGATTTGGTAGAAATTATAACACGCGTAGTCTTTAAGGGGAGAAAAAAAATTTTAATTAATGATGAAAACGTGATAGTATAGAAAGGGAGCGTAATATAAAAATGTTACCACAGAATTTATATGTAAATAATAAATGGCAACTACTTAAATGTTATAGACTTAGTATAGTTTTATAAGTTTTGAAGTTATTGGAGTTGAACTGAACTCCTCAGTCAATAACTACATGAAATGCAATAAACATGTGATAAATTGGTGTCATTTGTCTTAAAATAAACTTCGACACCTTTTCTTGGCTCATACACCTTTAATTATATGGTCTTAAATTCGTCGCAAATATTGGCTAATTCTAGCCTACTTTCACCTTAGATTCTCCGTGTTGCACATACTTCTTCAAATTGAAATTTTTGTATAAACCATCCATATTGATGCAGCGGCTTAGTTTTGAATTGAAAGCTCAAATTTTAGTTATATTTTGTAGATGGGTTATAACTCTCTTTTGAGTTAGACTTGCGATTAGGGCCAATGTATCTTAATCTGGTGTCACTGTTAAGTAAAATGAATTATCGCGAACAAAGTATTAGCAAAGACAATGAATTTAAATGAGATCTTAATACGCTCTATAGAAGATCAGTGTTAATTTTGAATTTGTCTGTCAGAAGATCTTTTTCTTGTTCTCGAAAAACAACTAATCTAACCAAATTTGATATCGCCACTTTTCTTTTTCTTCGACAAATCAGTTTCGGCAAGATTGTATTGGGCGAATTGTATCAAAAGCTCACGGAATAATGGAGATAAACCTTAGGTATTAGAATAACTTTATATGTTGAAATACGGCCTCGATAAATTCCCGATAGTAATCGGAACCGAAACCAATTCATCGGAAGGAGGCGAGAGAATTTTACTGCAATCGACGGTCATAGGATGCTTTTAATAGCTAACTTTTCACACATATTTCATGGCTAGCTTAGTTTTAGGAATATATTAGTATTTGGAAGATTTCGGTGAAATCTTCTGGAAGTAAGGGGGGAGTGTTCAAATCCATAGCCACCCACCACCCGAATGCAGAAATGACTATTCGCCATTAGATGTCAGTATGCGTGCCGCCCCATAATCACTTGTTAAGTTTGTACTGCTTTGGTTTTCTTTATCTCCACAGGGCGTCGAGAATGGCGAGCAGAATTATCGCATCATGCGACAGCAGCAGCGCGTTGGAGGCGCCATGGGAGAGTCAACACTGGATGCGAAAGGAGATTCCCCACGAACTTCAATTACATCGGATTAGTTGTGCCTAAATAATGAAATGTTTAATTTATATTTAAGCCTAACAATGTAATAATTTGTAGCCAAGTCGTGCGCCAAGATAGACATTTACGTGCTTTCTCCTAACTCGAAGAAAATGTTCCAACCTTCAAAAGTCAGTGCGAACCCAGCGTAAGTTTAATTCTGTGATCGAAACGATACATCTTCGAGAATCGCAACGAAACGAGATGTTGATAATTTCCGATGAACGGATACACTTTTTTTTTGGCAGAGGACACGAAAAGTGACAGGCCGTCAGCTAACCGGAGCCTTCGAGAATAATTTTGGCTTTTTTTGAATCCGTCTGAATCCTACAGACATTGGCGACGATTTTGGTTTGCGGAATCGCATTTGTAAAGTGTCGGCTATAGTAAGACCTCCTGGACTTAATTTCTGGAGGTATAATTAAGGAGAAGGATACAGCTGTGGAAATTGCGGCATTGTGATTTTGGAAGGACTATTTTCTTCGGGGGAGATGTGCATCGCTAGGAATGTACGTTTAGTACAATTAAGTAAACCCACGAGATATTTTCTTTTGTAAATAATTAGTTGCGACCAATTGGTTTAAGCGGTCAGGACTTTCGTATGCGGAATAACTGCCTTAAGCTACATGAAATAGTTGACACTGCATAGGTTTTTTTGTTTGTAGTTTATACAACTGGAATGAATTACATGATTATATATATATTACCAAACCTCGCATTAGCTTCTCATTTTTAGTTTCTTGGTTGCTCTAGAAAACCAAGTGGCGCCCAAAATTCTTTCCAGAAGGGACCTAGCCCGTCCCCACTGAGCATCATGTATGAAAAGGGCGGAGCCCTATTTAATGTGTGACGCAATATAGATATAGTGACGTAACAGGTTAAAAACGAGAATTCTATTACTAAGCCTCCGATGTCCGTCCGTCTGCTTGTCACCGGGCTGTATCGCATAAACCGTAAAAGGTAGACAGCTGAAATTTTCTCAGTGTGTGTATTTCTATTGCCGCTATAACAACAAATATTAAAAATAAAATAAAATTAAAGGGGACCCCCATACAATAAAGGTGATTTTTTCGGCGTATTTTTCCTCGTTTTATTCTCATTCATTATTATTATCATAAGTGGGCATAATTTTTCAAATGACAGCATTATATTTTTTTCAAATGATAGCATTATTTTTTTATGTTGCTTATTATCATTTGAAAAATAAATAAAGAAACATATTGTTAAATTTTGTACCATGCTGAGGAACTCTTCATGCGCGAGTCCGACTCGCACTTGGCCGATTTTTTTTTTATTTATAATCCAAATTTCTGTGTACAATAAACAAATCGCCCCCTGCCTTTAGGACTGCCATTGAAAAATAAGAAACTTTCTCTGACATTTATCAAATAAACAAATCGCACATGATTTTAAACTTTTGTATATTTCTCTGTTTCCGGCATATACCTATATTTAAAAAATATATCACGAATAAATTTAAAACAAGATTATATATTTTTTTAAATATATTCACTTGCCTGAATAACAATTTTCCGCCTGAATTTCGCCGATTTTTTCTGCAAGATTGCACCGCACAATTCATCACTTCAAATTAATAGCTTAATAGCGTTAATTTCACAAAACACTGAACTCAATCAAAATATCCACTTCAAGCTTCCGAAATAACACAATTACCAATATGTAATATTTGTTAAAAATTAAATTTAAAAAAGTTTCCCTGAACTCCCGGAACTCTGAAATATTTATTTTCAAAACGCCAAACCAAGTTGAACTGTTATGCCCCTTTTGCGTTACAAAATTTATAAAATGTATTGAATAAAATAAAATCTCTGTGGAATTAAATTTAATTAGCTTTATTTTTCTTGATCTTAATATTTCCTTTCTATAACAATCACTTTAAACTTTCACTTTAAAAACTTTCTACTACTTTTTACTTTGGTAGCGAGACTCGCCTTGTTGGCTAAAGAATACTCTCTGGAATCCCTAGTCTACCATCACCACATTTATATAATTGATTTACACGGGGATGATACCTCCCTCCACAAATTACCTAACATTCAACAATTTTCTGAAGGAAAATTGATGATCGCTCAATTTTCTGTTTTGAATAACAAAATCAGGAAATTTGAGTGGAAATAATAAAGTCGGCGATTGATTCCATGCATAACAACTTTCATAATTCACGAAATTTCATGCCACCTTATGCAACGAAGTGCAACCATTCAAGGGAACACCTGTTGAATAATTTTGCCGGTCTCAGATCGGTCGGTGACGTAGTCACGATTTTCTTCACTCGCTTTCATGAATGCTATTCTGGGTAGCGAATGCACGCGCTAAATGGGACAGGATTTCTGACACCTGATGGTTGTTGTTTATTGTTTTTAGAAGTGCACTTTCTACATACACACATGTTATTGCATTCACGTTAAGAATTCGTAATTTTAGGATTATGCAATAAGTTTATTGAATTCTTAACGATGTGAAATACATTTTGGAATAAAAATGATGATAACATGATTTGATAGATTTTTAGTGAATGCTGACGTGCATTTAAGATGGGGATGGCGTTTAGGTTAAAGGTATGAATGGCGATTAGTGGATTCATTACACCTTCTCCCTAAAAGTGAATTTCGTATTCTTGAAGAGAATCAAAATTACACGTAAGTTGAAACAATTGCAATTTACCTGATAATTTTATTCTACTTAGGCTGATAATTGGGTATATTTAAGATTCTATCTATAATTTATTATTTAGGTTCTTTCTTTAGTTAGCTAGATAGGTAGGCTTATAGAAAAAAGTTTTTGATAGCATATGTATATTTGCTTAGTATAGAATTTTAGTTTTATCTATTTCCTATATGGGATTCTAGTACAACTTTAGTGTAGTTTGTAATTGTGTGTTTGTTACAAGATAGTTCTCTTATTTCACAAATTAATAGTATTTCGGGTTAATATGTTTCTTATATTACCAATTAATAGTATAGATACTTCTAGTTTTACAAACTTTTATCAGAATACATTTTTATTAGTAGGTATATTGTCTAAAAAGGTGTTTTTCCTCTATTAGGATTATATTATAAATATACCTTTTTCCAAACGTGAAAGTTTTCGAATCAAGTGCAACATTATTCAACTCAATTTTAAATCCACTAGGAACATTTTTAAACGCAACTGCAACAATATTCAAATCAAGTGGAGCATTCTTAAGTCAACTAGAACGAAACCCATATCATAAGGAACAGTTTAAAAATCAAAAATACATGATTTTTCATATCAAATTTCACAAAATTTATTTCAATTTTACTCACTTCTTGTCAATGAAAATTTTTATCAATAAACAAATGTGATTTAGTATAAACTAATCCAGAACATCTCTATTTGATGCTGGTTCAAGCTTAAGCAACATTGCAGAGAAATAATTAGATAAATTATCGGCTGTAATAGTTCGAGTAGCTTCTTCAATAACACGCGTTAAGCTTAAATCTACATAGGGAGAGGGGTCACTTAATCTAACCCGTACTTAATTTTTCATTTTGGCACACATATTCTCAATAGTATATTAGCATATGAGAATAAGGTGGTAAATGTTTTAAAATGTGCGAAGCCTGTTCTACAGATTCTCTAACTTCACGAGTTTTGTGGATTTGGGCATTATCCATCACAAGCCGCCAACTTCAAATCATTCTCGTAAAAATAAGCAAAATCGAGCAGAATTACATGTTGAATTGGCTAGAACTTTGTAGTCCATAACACTCCGATTGTTTATAGCTGCTATTATTGCTGCATTCCTTTTCTCGTTCAGAACGATTTTTTTCAATTCATGTAGTACCTTTTCTCGGGCCGAATGATTTAGTTTCAATCTGTCATCGCTTTTTTCGGACTCCGAATGAATGCACCTGAGTTTTTCCCGGATTCAAGCAGAACTATTTTCATTTCTATTCGTGAATAGGTTGTTTGCAATTTGGACGAGGTGGTAATAGTTGAGTTAGAGTTGCCTTTGTTGGAAAATGCTTTGTGTTTCATAAACAATAGTAATAAAATATAAACAATTTTCTTAAAGAAAGTACTTAGATTTTTATGCTGGTAAATGCACAAGGAATTAAATAACAAAATTCCTGAATAAAACTTTTAGTACGGAGGCTTATTTACATTGTGCAGAAGGTTGAAGTTGAAAGTAATGCATTTTTCCATAAGAACAAATGCTAAGAGAAGTATGAAATCGTACCACTCTAATACATTCAAAGAATTCGATGTCACGGTCTGGAACATAAAGACGGCAATGCTCTAACCCAATATGTCTGTGTCATCGTGTACCACAAGGCTCTATCCTCGGACCATTTCTATTTAGCCTCAATATTAATGACTTACCAGATATGATACGCAATTCAAACATACATATGTATGCAGACGATGTTCAAATTTTTCTATGCTGTCCTGTTGGTCTATCCGAGGTCTTACTTTTGCACTTAGTCTAAAACTAATGACAATAATGACATCGCCCATATATGCTGTATACATATTGTAGCTATATTCCTTTTCTTTTTTGTCTCTCAGTAGTTTCCACCAAATGATATATTTTGTACATGTTAAAAAGATTAAGTAATCTTGATGTATAATACCCTTAATAAAGAATTGAATTGCATATACAACTGAAATGGAGGTATTAGCTGCGTTTTTTATACTGTACTGGTTCATTGGAAATTTAAATTAATTTCATTCTATAAAACGTCTATAGGTAGTAATGATTTTTTTTATGTTGGCAAATTATCAAATTGCATTTCAATTTTCACAAAATGCCAAAATAGATCTAAAATATTTGGTTCTAATTCTGAAGTTTTAATTCTTCAAAAGTTGGCAATTTGATGATTTTTTATCCATTTATAAATCCATGTATCTCCATTTATATGGATCAGGAAAAAAGAACGCATCATTGTAATCGTAATAGTATTGCAAATTATATGCAAGCAAATTTCTGAGACAGCGATTTTTTTTCACAGTTGTATAATTTTCAAAGCGATTTAGTATTGTTGTATATTTCTATCTCCGAAATTAGCCGATATTTTATAAAATGACGTCACCAAGGGAGAAAATTATCTCAGAATAAGTCTGGGAATAGCTGGGAATAGGTTAAGAACTAATAACTCTTTAACGGCTGCACATAGGGTGTAATAGGTCAAAGTAAAGAGAAAAGTCTACAGTTTACAGTTTAAAAAAGCTACGTTTTTAAAAAAAAAATAAGGTCAAATTAAAAAAAAAGCAAAGAAAATCCGAAATTTTTATTTCAGACCTACATAACTCTGAAAGGATGAAGTAAGGGGGTGGTTGAGCAATTCAATGAATGCAGGCAACAGAATTCAACGCATTTTCTCATTTTTATGTGTAGTGTTATGTTTGAGTAATAAAATATAAACAATTTTCTTAAAGAAAGTACTTAGATTTTTAAGCTGGGAAATGCACAAGGAATTAAATAACAAAATTCCTGAATAAAACTTTTAGTACGGAGGTTTATTTACATTGGGTAGATGGTTGAATTTGAAAGTAATGCATTTTTCCATAAAAACAAATGCTAAGAGAATACATTCAATACATTCTAATACATTCAAAGAATTCGATGTCACGGCCTGGAACATAAAGACGGCAATGATTTACTTCATTCAGTACATTATACCTTGACTTGATGTGATGCCTGCTTGTACAGTAGGCTATATATTCAATACAGGAGATATAAACTCTGCAAGAAAAGCTTTTACGATTGCATCCAAACTTTCTGATTGAAATTTCAAAGCAAACTTAATCTTGTCATCTGTTTAGTCTATTACTTTATGGTACTAATGATTCATTAGATCTTGCTGCGTGTCTAGGGTATTAATGTTATCTTTCGATTTTGTATAATTTGATTATTGTGGAGAAAAATTCCTTCCCCCAGACGGACAATCCCACAACGGCCCACAACGTCTGTACAAAAAAAAAACAAAAAGGGGAAAAGAACCGAAAAAACAACAGACGTCCAGTCTCATATCAGCAGGTATCCTGTCACAGGGCGCCGAGAGATACTGCCTTCTTCCTCCCCCCCCCCCCCCGCCCGTGGACACACTTCTAACCCTATAGTCGAATTGGATGCCGAGGGACGAGTCTTATCGCCCAGTACCAAAATTAACTTAATGACAATTTCGGACCCAGAAGAGTTTTCCGTTTGTTTTACATTTAAAATTGTACACGGCAAGACAAGGAAGAAAGAAGAAAAAATAGAAAAGAAATCAAACTGTCTTCAAAACTTTTATGAATAAAGACAAAAAAAGAAAGCGCCGATTGCATGCAAATGATTCATTTTCGTAAATAAATGTAAGGGGGGGGGGCAGAGTTTTCAGGTTTTACTCTCGTAAAATGCCAGGTTTTACTCTCGTAAAATGCTCCCGCGCTTTTCTAAAAACCAGTTTTCTGTGAAGTTTTGTGAGAATTATCCAATGTTTTTTATATCAAAACCAATGTTTGTTGGTGTAATTCTTATGATATTTGAAGAACACGTGCATCTGTTTATATTTGTTTTGTTCTGAAGAGATTAAGTGGAAGAAACTCATGCTGGATTCCCTGATATTTTCGAGAAAAATGAGAATTTTATTTGAGAAGAACCTTACATCTCCTTTCGACACCTTAGCCAAAGCGAAATTTATCTTCTTCTTTTATAAAGTGAGGTAGTATGACCCGAAGTACATTATTATGAATAGTTTGAAAGGTCTTTGAGGAATTCAATAAGATTTTGTCGTTCGAGTAATCCTACGTTCTCTACCTTAAAAATTGCCAACTTATTCCGCATTCTGTGGTGACCTCACGTCATAAAAGTCGTCGGGGCGAGTCTGTATGATCAGCAACACTGACCTGTCAGCCAGTACTCGGCCAAGTTTGATTTGCTTACCTCCCACCTCTTACTGCCTTGCATGCAGGTAAGAAGATTGGTCTACTACTTGAACACATTTGGACAGGACATTTAGTTGTTACAAGAGTCGTATATGAAAATTATTCTCTGATTTTTTTAACGATAGTCGGTAATACTTTCGACAGCGATAACTTCGATAGAACATCACTGAGTTTTGCTGAGAGTGATATAACGAGCGAAGATTAAAAAGCGTATATAAAATTTAAGAAATAGATTTAAATGTTACATTTTTTAAAATTTATTTAATATAAATGATGTTATATACTAAATAAATAGATTATTCAAACTTGAAATTATAAAATTTGTAAGAATGTTTCTTGAATTTAAAAATTCATAAGACAGAACATTTTGTTAGGCATATCCTTAAAAATTTTCTTTTGTTCCGGTAATTAATTATATCTTCGTCATTTTCGTTATTATTAAAAAAACCATTGCGCTTGAAAAATGCATAAAATACAATCTTATTACATTAAAAATTATCAACAAGTAAAAAATAAGCTATAAATGTCATCTGTTCTAGGGGAAAAAATTTGGAAATAATTTTGAAACAAGCAAAATCGCCTGTCGAAAGAAAATCTGATAACATACCGCCAGAGCGATATCTTCGCTTCGATAATCGCTTTCGATGCTATTATATAACTTGTCGCCACAGGAAGAAATTGAGATCAGAAGAGATTTATGAGACAATTTTGGAAGAAGCTGAGAATATTGCAGAAAAGAATATCAAAATAGTTCCCAGAAGAGAAGAGATAAGTACAGGCAAGACCTTCTCGTCAAAACACTGCAGGTATAATTAGAGCTCCGCCGAATAATATGAAACTGTAGATATAACAATAAAAAAGCTAGAATTGGTCTAAGACCAATTCTTATGATACCCTAGATGAATGCCCGTATAAAATTTCGTATGATCACAGATCTATGCAAGTTTGATTTTTGAAATGGTTTTTCGCATATATTTCTAGAACGGTTTGTCGGACAGAAAAAATGATTATAACTAATTTTATAGGATTTCGTATTCTGAAGAAGTTTTTAGTACAATAAAAATGTCTCTGACTGATCGTTTTCACAGTATACGTTAAAATCCTAAATTTTTATATGGCAACACCAAGGAGTTGCTCGATTTAGTCCATTTTTGAAATATTATTTTCTAGTATAAAGAAAACACCATGTACCAAATTTCAGCTCTCTATATGGATGCGCTCTCAGGTAGTGTCCAAATATATAGTGGAAAACGAAAATTTTGTATGGCAACCCCACGGAGGAGTTGCCCGATTTGTCTCATTTTCGAACTTAATTTTACTTTTTTTTTTTTTTAAGTCCGTGTACAATATTTCAGTACTCTAAGTATACGAGTTCTCGAGTTATCGTGCGCACAGACGGACGGACGGACATGCAAAAATCAAAATAACTTTTAATATTATGCGTGGGTGTCCAATCCATGTTGCTCTACCATCATTATTTCGAGGTGTTACAAACGGAATGACAAACTTACTATACCCCTATAGATTTCATCTAGGGTATAATAACAGCTCAGATGAAAAGAAGATTAGCAGACAATGAAGATAAGAAAATGTATTAAAGTGAGGGTTCTAGAAGCGTATTTTTTCAAAAAGATGTCCCTTGACCTGAACCGATGTATCCCAAATGAATCGAAAATTTGCGCCCTACTTCAAATTTCGGATGCCCTACTTTTAATTTGCTTCTAGCTACTGGTCTGATAGTGCATATCCAAGTTGTTTACAAAATGGTTTCAAATAGAGGTTTTTACAGCGATTAAAATTAAATAAGACTCATGACTTAATTATCGGAAATACCAAATGTTTGATTTATGCGTTCGCACTACAGTGGGCTAAGTGATTTTTCCTATTTTGTATTATTAAGGGGTAACGCCACTGTAACGGCTAAAAAAACAAGGTTTTTTCACGAATTTTTTTCTCGCGAAATTAAAGGTGTTTGAAAAAAACCTTTTAAGGGTATTATCGGGCATACGTTGAACTTTATTGATAAATTTTTTGACAGCGAAAAAAACAAAATGGCGGCTCCACAGCCATCTTCGCGGGACATGTTTTGCTTGCAGGGCTCTGCGGCACGCAGCACTACTGGTGCACATTTGAATCTAGACCAAAAAAAAAAAAAAAACATTAATCTATGGCTTATAGCTAGAAAATGCCGTACGGATTTTTAAAAATATTAATTTTTGTAGATTTGGCGCGCGTTTGAAAAAAAAATTTGATTTTTGACGAAAAAACGGCACGTATTTTGTTAATAAAAAATCAACAAATGAAGTTATTGAAAATCCCGTAAGGCATTCTCTAGATAATGTTAATGTTCACATCTGGTCAAAATTTCAAGTCGAAAATATGAAAATTGTTCGAGTTATGCTGCGTGCCATTTTGAAAAACCGTGTTTCGAGAAAAACGCGTTTAAAGTTTTGAGAATAGATTTTTATTGGAAAAAATAAAAAAAAATGTAGGTAAAAAATAAAATTTTCCGATAAACAAGTTAAAGTTGCAAATGTCAAAAAGGTCAATTGTGTTCAATTCGGCTTTTTCAGTCAGCTTTAGAAGAAAGCTGGCGATAAAGCTGGCTGAAGAGCTCCAATTGTGTTTCAGGCTTCAGGTAGTGGTTTCTGAGCAAGTTTGACGCGCTTAGTGGCGACCTCCATTTTCAAAGGAAAAAAAAAATTTCTGGCACGGGACCTTTTTTTCTTATTCTAGAGGATTTAAACTATTTTTTAAGCCAATAAAAACAAAATCGATTTTTCAAAAAATTTACAGTAGCGTTACCCCTTAATATCGCGTGATATATCGACCCGAATTAGGTGATTAATACTTGTAATGGGAAGTCGAAATTTCGAAGAAGCTAGGTCATGCCCAGTACAAATT
This sequence comes from Dioctria linearis, assembly GCA_963930735.1. Lineage (NCBI taxonomy): Eukaryota > Metazoa > Arthropoda > Insecta > Diptera > Asilidae > Dioctria > Dioctria linearis. Next base: position 97,714,208 of record OZ005740.1, read on the forward strand.
GCTTTAGTTAGTTTAAAATAAGGATCCGAATCAGGAGGATATAGGTTCATGTTGTGCGTCAAACATAATTGAGAAAAGTTTTAAGTTACCTTGAGGAATAAATAGATTAACGTTATTACTGACCGTGTAAGGCAGAACAAACAGAAGCAAACGTTCAAATTAACAGGATTTGCAATTCTTTCACTTTAATTACATAAACGTCAACGATCAGATGTTGGAGCGCTTCATCATGCTGTGGAATTTTGATTGTGAGTACTCTTAATTCATATTGAGTTGGTTTTTTTATTACAGTATATGTTGATAAATATTTGATTGAAGTTTTGGGTAACCTGTTGCCCCAAATAAAATTCCTCCGAGTTTCGTTTTCCCATGAAATGTATATGCCGCGTGGCTCTTTAATGCCTTAGCGCATAATTTTAGTTTGCGAGCCTGTGAAGTCTGGTACTCGTATGTTTGAATAAACAGTAACGAGTTTTTTCTTTTCTATCTCGCTCTCCCGAAACCCTCTCGTGATAGTGATTTAATAGGTCCGCTTCTCCACTAAAATTACAGGCCATCATTATTAGGGACATTGTGAAGTTTTGCCCGCAATGTCGCAGGGTGGATGGGGCAATGGCCTGAAGACAGTAACATCTTCGTCTTCAACAAATAATACCCCAAAATGAAAAATGCTTTAACAAATAACTTAAATATTTGACTAAGAAAATAAAAGTCAATGAAAATGCTTACATTGTTTGATTAAAAAATAAAAGTAAAGGAATGGCTTTTAACGTTTGATTGAAAAATAAAAGTGAAGATATGACTTTTATTATTTGACCGAAAAATAAAAGTCATTTTTTGACTTTTATTATTTGACTGAAAAACAAAAGTCTTGATTGATTTTTATTATTTGAATGAAAAATAAAAGTCAATTTTTGACGCTTATTTTTTGACTGAAAAATATACGTTAAAAATTAGCGGTTATTAAAAACTTTTATAATAAAAGTTAAAATGAAACGGTTATATAATGACTGTTTTTTTTAAGTCATACAATTACCGGTTACTTGTGACTTTTAATTTAAAAGTCATAAAACTTGCCTGTCCTCGTCTTCTTCTTCTCGGTCGAGGATGTCTACCAGGTTGTCCCCGGCCGTGGCGTTGTCGTCTGGAGAGCTGATATGATTTAGATGATCCTGAGAGTTCGAAAACTTTCCAGGGAGTCCTCCAGGTAGCTTTCGTTATCTAAGTGGTCCAAATCCTGGCTGTAGTTTGAGTAATAGATGAAGTGATCCGGTAACTCATCAACAAAGATGGGCTCCTGTATGCGTTGGGGTGGTTCTGCTTTAGGCCAGCACATTCGTGCTTGTTTTTTTTATTTGTTGCTGGCTGTTGCTGCCCTCTATTTTCTGGTTCCTCGGGGTTTATTTTGCAGGTCTTACAAGCCGTCGCAAAAATCCCACCGCTGCCACCAAAATTTATATATTTTGTTATGCCTCTTCTGTGTTATAAAATATGTAAAGTGTATTGAATAAAAACCCTGTGAAGTTAAATTTAATTCGCTTTATTTTTCTTGATCTTAATGTTTCCTTTCTATGATAATCACTTTAAACTTTCACTTTAAAAACTTTCTACTTTTTACTTTAGATTTAATTAGTACAGGTTTTACTTATTAGGAACTAACGAGGCCTTACCACCTTTGGTAGCGAGACTCCACTTGTTGGTTAAGGAATACTCTCTGGAATCCCTAGTCAACCATCACCACATTTATATAAATTATTTACACTATTTACATTATTTTATCATGAAATGGAATAGGATTTCTGTCACCTGATGGTTGTTGTTTATTGTTTTTGGAAGTGCACTTTCTACATACATACATGTAACTGCATTCACGTTAAGGATTCGTAATCTTAGAATTATGTAATAAGTTAATTGAATTTTTAACGATGTGAAATGAATTTGGGATAAAAATGATAAGATGATTTGATAGATTGTTAGTGCATGCATGACGTGTGTTTAAGATAGGGATGGCGTTTGGGTTAACGTTATGAATAGCGATTGGTGGATTCATAGCACAAACAATTCCAATTCGACTGTCATTAAATGGCTTACTTAAGTTCACTGTGATCGCATGATATCCCGCTTCCTTTTTAGTTATTTAACCAATGGGGTGAGCTTAAGACCAAAAGAAAAGTGCGTCAAGAAGAATTTTACCGTGCCCAGAGCGGATAGAAGTATATGAAGAGAAAATTTACCGTATTACCATGCTGCGAGGGTATAAATTTAAAACGAAAAAAACAGAAAATTCTATATTTGATCGATAGTTCAAAAATAAAAAGTTACAAAGTATGAAGCGTTGGTGAACAGTTTCTTTTCCTAGTTTCTCCCGTCCAGTTGCTTTCAGTCTCCTCCAGGTGACCAAAAAGGAGCATCGCAAACATGTGCTGGCGGTGCCATGGCAATTTGGGGACAGGCACTATAGGATCATGCCATCGGATCCTCATCAATAGCTTCAGGTAAGTGGTGTGAAGAGTCCGTTCAGGACTAGATGTGTGCTTCTTCTTGCTCAATTTGAAGTTAGGATTTTTTTTTAATGGTGGGTGGCGGCGCAGGTTTTCCTTGGCTTATCCACCCCCCACTCTCCACATATAGCCCGTAGTTGTGCTAGCGCCTGCACCATAAACTGCCACGAAATGAACTATAAGCTTCAGCTGATAGACGGGACTTTACGTCCACACATACCTCACTCACATCATAGTACCATAACACAATTTTGCAAAGCACATTTTCCTCTGATTGAAAATGTTTATTTCGTAAATGTAATACATCTCTGCAACAACTTAATCTTCCCCTATCGACGTAGGACAGTTCTCTTTCCAAGAAATTCAATTCTCTTTGACGTATTGTACATATATGCCCACACCCACATCGAAATTCATCACAGCACAAACAAACTACATGGGAGTTTAAATAACCATAGGATATGGCTGGTTGGGTTGCCTAAAATTCAATATTTGCCTATATTTGACAATAGAAAAAATTGCTTTTAAACTATCATACGAAATAACTATTAAGTAAATGTATGTGTAATATATATGTAAATTTTGTTGGATACTTACAGAATATGCTTTTTTTAATACTATTATTTTTTAATTCCGCATTCATTTCTATTCTAACAAATAAAATACGATATTGGTGAAAAAATATGTTTGGACTTTTATTGCACTTACTTATATATCCCACTGTTGCTTATAAGCAACCTTATAAGCAGCCTGGCTTTCAGCAGCTGATATCAGACAGAGCTACCTGTGAGTAACGAATCCAGGGTGCTGAGTCGCTAGTATGCGAACTCTGGTAATTAGCCTTCCTGTAGTAATGCGGAACTCTACTGCAGGTGACGGTTTTTCTCGCGCAACTCGTGGGACCATATATGGAACCTTTAAGAAATAATACCACTTCAATGTGTGTAAAACTTAATCTTAATCCGTGAGATCTCGACATCTCTGGAAAATCTCCTCCTGCTGGGGAGCTCGACTGGTGAGGGTGGTATGACGCCTATGGAGATCGCAAAAGCTCCTCAGGATTTGGGTCATTTCGGCACGGGCGGGCTAGCTGGAGTTTAGCAGGAATCTCTGTGACGTAGAGAAAATGAGAAGGAGAAGTGCTAAGGAGATGGCTATTGCTGTGACTGGGCCTTCTCCCTCTCTCTCTCTTTTCGCAAGTGGCCGGGGTGGTCCGGCTGAAAAAGTAATGGAAAGTGGTAGAAATCCTCCTGGCGTCGGTAAACTGAGTACTGCGAGGAAGTCGGGAATAGGGAAGCAATCCATGGCAGGACTTCTTTGCCCAGATAACCCTGCAGCACAACCTTGCTGACATCGGTCAATCTTTCTTTCATAAAAGGTGGAATCAATGGGAACTCGCTATTGCGTCAGCATATTTCCCGTATGACTCCGCTGCTTTCTCTCCCACTGAGGGAGTAAGGTGAGCGGTTGATTATGCGAGGTCTAATCGGCTTGGTGTCTTGGTTGGTTGTGATGCCAACGCTTATTATATTGGCTGGAGCAGCTCAGACAGTAACTATCGGGGTGAGCAACTCCTGAAGTTCATAGCTTCAGCGGACCTGGTTCTGTTGAATCAGGGCAACGAACCAACCTTTGATACCAGCCGAAGACAAGAAGTCATTGATGTGACTTTGCGTCTTTTGACGCCTTTCACCTGTTCTCCGGCTGGAGGGTGTCGCCAGAGCAGTCTCTCTCTGATCACCGATACATTGAATTCTGTATGGGTGCTGACCTCATTGAGGTTGCACCATACAGGAATCCGAAGCGGACTGATTGGGAGGGATATTATAGGGAACTAGTTTCCACGATCGCCTCTACGCCTGGAAGAAGCAGGAGTATTGCTGCATTGGAGAAGACAGTAGGAAGGCTTCAGTCTGCAGTGACTGAGGCTTTCGAAGATTCTTGTCCGATTAGCACGGACATAGGAAGAAGCCTATGCCGTGGTGGAACGGCAGTCTTAGTAATATCCGGAATATCCTTTAATAAGGCCAGGAGGACTGCCTCGGAGGAAGATTGGCGGATCTACCGCGAGACTCAAAGTAACTACAAGAGGCTTGTTAGAAATACAAAAAGAAAGTACTTTGCAGATTTCTGTGAGCAACTTAATATCTATCGTGAACCGGTTAGGTTGCTTAGGGCTCTTACGAGTGACCCGTCGGCCAGACTGAGTGTTCTGAGAAGACCAAATAGCTCCTTTAAGGCATCGAAGGAAGAAGCCTGTAGGCTTCTCCACTCGACATATTTTCCATACTATAAGCTTGAAGAATATCTGCAATTGTATGGCGAACATCCCCTACTTCTCTACACTGCTGGTGATTGGTCCACTGCTGTCAAGGTATTTGATGTCGAGAAGGTAAAATGGTCAATTTCAACCTTCTCAGCTTTTCAAGCCCCAGGTCCAGATGGTATTCTGCCTGTCCTTCTTAAGGCAGAGAGCGTTATGCTGGCTCCTTACATCGATTCCATTTTCATGGCAGGCATCGTTTTTGGATATATCTCTGAGTTATGGAAGAAAGTGAGGGTTACCTTCTTTCCGAAGCCTGGTAAGGTTTCACACAATAAAACTCTCCTCATACCTTTTGAAATGCCTGGAGAGGCTTGTGGATGAATATAACAAAGAAATAGCCCTAAAAGCCGTTAAACACCTCACAGCATGCTTGCCGGAGGGTCAGATCTACTTAGACGGCTCTCCATTCAATTGTCAGTGTCATTGCGCACTGGATCGTGGACTGTTTACCTTGGGAGTCTTTCTGGCTTTTGAGAGGGGCATTCACGAGTCGCTATTTGAGGCAGCTCATCGACATGGTGTTAACCGCACTGTAATGTAATCTTAAGATGACGATACTTAACTGTAACGGTGGGCGGCCAAACCGCTCTCAGTGTGCTGGTGCAGAGAAGCTGTGCGCAAAGTGTCGTGCTCTCCCCGGTTCTCTGGTGTATGTTGGTTGACTCATTCGTCACGGTGCAGGTGCACAAAACTGTTTCTTGATGGGCCCAATAGGAATATCTCTGATTTTCTCATGGGGCTGGGAAGGAAACAATGTAAAACTGTGGTTGGCATCATCACCGGCCACAGCTCGATTCACGCTCATCTAACAAGAATGGAGCTGTTGACAGCCCTGAGTGTCTAGGCAGACTAGAAAGGAGAACCTGAGACAAGCGAACACATCAGACTAGATACTTCAGGTTCTGCCCTCCTATCTGTATATGAACTGAAAAATCTTCCTCACCAAGACCTGATGCGTTTCATTAAGAGGACTGGAAGGCTTTGATGATTTGGTTTCTATCAGGATATCACATGGACCACCTTGGAATACGTGCTTGGGATCTCTCATCCCCCTGCCTTAAAAAAAAAAAATAAATAAAAAAAACTCTTTTCAGTCATTTCTCACTCAAAATATAAACATAAATTTCCACTATATCTACCTTTTATTTTCAGTTTCGGCTATTTTAATTTTACCTTGACAGTTCACTGAGTAGTCAGTACTTACTGGCCAGAAATCTAGTCTATTAAAAAGACTTATTAGCAGGGGTTAACACGAGTTTGTGTTGGTATCAAAGTCAGTTCTACTGAATCGTGTAATCCCCAGGTAACGGAGACGGGTAGTACAACTTTGTGGCAGAGTGTAATTTGTCACTTTCAAATTTCTCTCCAACGCTGATTGTTTCAATTTTCTGCGCAAGTACCACCATCTTAATGACCTACATATATGCACTGCAATTTTGCGGCAATAATTAGAATTAATATATTTATATTCTTTCCCACAGTACTTGTTCAAGTTGTTTTGTTTATCCAGAAACTTTCGTAAAATGGGAATAAACCGTTCATATCTCGATAGCGAAAGAAATATATTTTGAATACTACATACTTTTTGATTGGTTTACGTTACTTTCCAACCGTGAAATTGTAATTCGCAGCAGGTGTGACTTATGATTGTCCCAAAGTTATTTCAGCCTTGCGATGTGTTTTTTATTTTATTTATTTAAAAATTCAAGCTGACTAACGATGCCGAGGAATACCAAAGGAATTGTCGGAGTACGGGTCTACAGAAATTACTCTGAAGGACTGTGATTAAAAACAAACCTTTGTCGATTCGTCAAGAGCGTCACCAAAACTTGGCTTCCTGAAAGGATTTCACACCAGTCGGGACTCCAGTTTAAACAAATGATGAGGGCTGCAATTTGTGGTTGAAATTGCTGTGTAAGGGTTCACTGCGGAAAACTTGGCTGAGTGGTATTTACAGTGTGAAGAAACTCGAGATTTATAACTACTTTTAGAAACAAAAACTTTGTTCCAAACATTTTTACTTACGTTTGTTACGTTTTGAAAAGTTAGTGATGAATGAAAGATTATTTCCTTTTTAGTTTTCTAAGGTGAATACAGTATACATTTTTTTATGCCAGTTAAATCGATTGTGCTTTGTTTATCTTTTTATGAGAAACAAACAACAAATTTAAATTTTAGGCGTAAAGCCTTCTATGCATTGGTATCCGATTGTATCATGAATGAGAAAATAATAATCTGCACCTCCCAAATTCGGTAATAAAGAAAGATTTTCACAAATATTTGTAGCAGAATTACCAAATACGATTTATACCATAAGTTAGATAATTTAGTATACTAAGTTTTGCACCTATCCTGTTGTACAACTTATTTCAAAAAAACGAAATAACATATCCAAGTTGGTCCAAGTTAAGATATCCAACCTTCGCAGGCCTGCGTTTTTAATGAATTATTAAAAAATTGTTGGCAAGTTCATTATTGTACCATGGTTCTAAATAGGATGACTTTAAACGCGAGTTCTTACCGAAAGTCTTCCCATACCATTATTTCTGGAATTGATTTAGAGTGGCTTGAAACTTTTTCCAAAACACTTTAGTCTCCCTGCTATTAGAACCTTACCACTTGTGAGGGGATAGTAATATCTTCGTAGTAGCTAGTAAACACGTAGAACTTTGTATGAAGGTGTTTATTTCTTTTGTAACAATAATTTTACTAATTACTATGGCTTATATACAAATTTTTCCTTTCTGGAATTTAATTTTATTCTCATGTATTCTCAGAAAATTATGCTTCAAAAATTAAACTAAATTTTGCATTCACATGAAAGATTCATGTTACACATTTGGTTTTCTAAAAATATGTAAGAAGATGAAATATTTTTCGTGAGAATGGAATTTTGTCTATACATGGATTTTATGAGAATGAAATTATGTATTTCTTGAGTGATCATTTTGTTTTTTGCTGAGGTCCTTGACAACTTTATTTCATAGAAAATAGAAATTTAGAAATTTAGAAATGTAATATCGAATTGCTTATTGGTAAGCCTTAAAATGGATATAGTCTCTTGAAAATGCCAACTTTTAAGATTATTTAGAGCGACATATTGCTTTTATATCGGAGCTCAAACCTTTTTAACTGACGGCTTTGCTAGCAATATGTATTTGCGGTGCAAAGAAAACAAGACGTTCTAACTACCAGAAGCATCGCAAGGGGAGCAGCATCAACCTATCACAAGTAAACGCAAGAGGCCTGTATCATATCAGAAATTTGTGTTGGACACCAACTCACTGGGGGAGGGTGTTTAAGCATTAATCATTAAAAAACACTCAGAAAATTTACAAGTCATTAACTTTTATTAAAGAAAAAAAAATTCAGCTTAAATTCAATTTAATCAGGTAAATTCCATGCACATTTGATGCATCAGAAACAACTACAGACAAATAATAATTTCGCGAGATCAAATTTCACGCGTGAAATTTGCTATCAATTGAATTTGTTAAATTGGATTCGCTGCTTCTGGATATTTCTAATATTAAAAACTGTAGTATATAAATATCAAGCTTTTGCAAATAGATTTTAGAATAAAGTTTTTATCAAACTAAAGCGTTGTTTTATTGTTTTGAGTTTAATTAGGAAGCCTTCTTAAACCAACCAAATCTGCACCGTGTATGAATCCTGTGTGGCTCAAACACTATTCTTCCCCTTAAACCACTTCAAAAACAAACCGTTTTGACAATACAGATCCCCCGACATCTCACTTACTCCTCTGTATAATATCCTGCACAACGAGGCGAGGCGAGGCTATATCAAGAGTTGAAGAAATAATATTATTGTACGCTGTACTATGAGAGGGCTCATAACAACGCTCGAGAATAAAATTTTTAATTTTTTCGCGAGGTGCAGCGCACTAATTTTGAAATTTACCAAATTTCAGACTTTTCGTATTTATCGGATGGCAAGTCAAGTACAACAGCGGAAAGACACTTTTGTGAAAAATGCAATAAGGGCGTCTTTTTAAAGTCGTCACATTTGACGATGTTACGCTCTCTTGATTCATTCATTTATGCTCGTGTGCAGTTTGTGCATTGAAACTTAAAAACGAATTTCTGTGCACATGTGATTTTCGTGACAAAAGAAAAGTCTATGAAAAAACCATTACATTTCCATAATAACAATAATACCGTATGTGTGTATAATATGTATGGCATTTTATATAAATGATATTAAAATTGTTTATGTTAAAAAAGAACAAGGAAAACACCAAATGCAAAGCAATACTGAGTGGGCCATCAAGTTAAAATGTCAAAACGATCATATGTTATCAGTCGTCGCATGAATCGCAGTGATTGCAAAAATATTCGTGCAGCAAGTGTGACGCTCTCTTTTGCACATCACAGAAACTATAAAAACGATAAATGCGAAGTCAAATGAATCGTAGAGGATTTAAAAACTCTTATTTGTGCACAAATGATCAAATGTGCACATTTGACGACTTTAAAAACACGCCCCTAGTTGCATTACTTGACAAACACAAAATTTCTTCTTCAGAATCTGATGACATAACTTATGCTCTCACTTCGCGATTTACCAAGAAACTGAACCACTTGTCTTGTTGTGAACACTGCACCTCGAGGGGTATCTTCACCTCGCCCTGCTTAAGTGCCTCGCTTAGCCTCGCCGCTTTGTGTACGTAAGGCCCGGAATGCAGCTTGGCTGTCTGAACATATTGAATAATATACATATATATACATACATACGTATATTGGTAATTTAGTTACTGCGAAAATTGTTAATCTACTTAAATTCTTTAGCAAATACATTGCTTGGATACAGTTCAGAATTTGCAATGATATAATCACGATATATCCGAAGGAGCATTAAGGAAAATTCCATGAAATCGCATATGTAGAAAAAGTCCACAAAGTAGTCCATGCGAAGAACAGACGGCTTTTTGTTGATTTTTCTATTGTTACGGCATTAGAAAAGGACAAGTGACGTCTATTGGAAATGGAAATTTCGCGTAAGATGCGTAATATGGTTCGGACACTAAACAACTTTAGGTTCGGAGAATCGATGCTCTTGGACTGGAATCTGCAAGAACGTTCTGGAGAATTTGTAGGGTATAAATACAGCACTTGTCACCGCTAGGAACAAGTCTTGTTTCATACATCAAAGTGAAAGCATATATATGCGAAAGTGTTCTAATTGGATTGCGATAATTTGAAGTACATTGCTAGTGATAATTAAAGTATAAAGAGTTTGATTGGTAATTCTTAGTGAGTTTAGAAAAGTAAACAGAATAGTAATATAACAAGAGCTTGTGAATTATATATTAAATATTGGGTTTTAAATAACGAATTAAGGCCACGTTCGCGAGAATCTAAAAAACTTCCTTCTTGAACAAATATAAGTTTACCCCGGTAAAAAGTCCTAAAGAGTAATCTCTACTTTTATTCTATTAATGAAGAACGCAATAATTCGTCATCTGTTTTAATACTGCACAAAGCATGGTTAAGGTGTGCATTCACGGGCTAGAAAATAGAATACAAAATTATTAGAAAACAGGTAGCACTAACCGGAAATTTCAAGGCTGGCTAACCCCTTATTATTTAAGAATGTGGACGGCTTCACTTGCAGGCATCGAATAATAAAAATATAAAAAAAGAGGAATTTGGATAAAAATAGATCGTTTACGCGATCCTTTACTGTCATTTCCTAGTCAGTTGTGGTTAGTGCGCAAAGTTCAAATAAATATGTGATAAAAATAATAACTAGGGATTAGAATTCTTGACAAGCAGAGTAAACGTGGGTGCTAGTTACATTAAGAAAATATTTGAGTGATTATGTAGATTATTATTAGATTAGATTATAGTGTGTATTACATTAATATTAAATGGGTATTTACTCGCTGAATCACAGGTAAGTCCCGAAGTTGCATCACACGGAGTGTATCACTTGGCTAGGTCTCGGGTATGAGTGGGGTTCAATCTCTAATTGCGATCCAGACCGCACCTTTAAGAGGAAGAACCTTTCGCGTTGGTATGTCCCGCCACCAATTTAGTGTATATTAATGTGTTAGTTTAGAATTTGTAGATTTAATTAACAACCCATTGAGTATGTCTTACTAACAAGAATCCATTTCTTTCTCTTTCAAACGATAAGCCTTAAGGTGACTTCGCTCTATAATTGCATCAAGGGTATTTTTCCTACAAAACCTGAATTAATTATTTATCTTAGATAGGAACTAAAACGCCACAGATCATTAAAATCGGGTTAATATATAACCGGATATATCAATTTTTGAAGTTAGTTAGTCTTTTTAGCGATTTTCAAAGAGCTGTAACTTCCGCAAGAAGTGGAATTTTTGCAAAATATTTAAACAGTTTTAGTTATTTATATAAGGCTATAAGATGACAAAATAATTTTAGTCAAATCGGTGACGTGGCTTCAGAAAGTTTGTCAAAGCATCGTGGAATGACCCTATAGCTCAAAATGTGCGAAGAAAAACACCGTCCCTCCAAATATTCTGTTTCTAAACCTAAAATTTTGGTATTGTATATCTGCAACTAAGGCATTGATAACAGGAAAACTGCAGCTTTTGTTGTCTGTCTCATGGTTGCTGGAAAAAAGTTTTTTTTTGTGTTAACTTATAGCGTTATGGTCCCAGGACCACATGAGGCAGTATGCTGCATCATATGGCTCTGTCCTCTAGCGACAACTAGGTCGAACCCACACAGCGAATGTGCTGCCACTTGTTACATGCACCGCACGAGTAAGCTCTGGCGAGTGAACAAAAACTTATAGGAAAGAAGAAGATCGTTTTTGCTTTGCTAGCTGCCAAGTTTTTTTTAAAGAAAGACACAAAGGCGGTGAACAGGCGTCTTTCAGAGGCTCGTGGAAATTGTTTATATCATAGCAGTTAAGTGTTAACAAAAATAAAAAAAATAAAAAGGTTTATATGCCTAGAGGTGGTTTCATTAACCTCCCTTGTCATACGTTTTATGTAGAATTCTGGAAGAAAAAGTTATAGTGGTAACTATAACGACATTTTCGTCGACAAGCGGGACTACGATGGCACAGTGCCGGCAGCTTGAGACAAATTGATGTTCCTCAGGTAAATAGCATAAGCGCGTGTTATAGTAATATCGGCATCCAATATACAATCTGATCAAATTAATATTCCGCATGTTTCAATAAGGAAATCGGATGAAGAAAACCTCACACTTCCAACAGCCACCATGTAGTGGCTCCCATGTACTTAGCGCAATCCCAATTGTGAAGTCGTCTGCTAAGCAGAATGTTCTGCTTGCGGTAGGAGAACGTTTTGAGGTAACGGCATATGCCCAGTAGGGTGACGAGTACCCTCTATTTGGCAACCCTTGCGGCATTCGCGCTCTTAAACCTATTCAGGTACAGCTTGAAGGATGCGACGGGCAAAAACACTTGCCCGGAAACGAAAATCGGTATCAGTTTTTCAATTATTGGAATTTTCTCAATTAGATACAAAGCAAAAAAATTTAAACGTATAATTGTAAGAATTTAAACATTCAATTGTTTACTCATGAACTTAGTTCTAGTAGAAAGCATTCATTTTACACATGTACAATTCTTATTACTGAAGGTTCTACTCATTTACCTATATAATATAGGCTATATAATATTTTAGTATATATTTTTTATTATATTTTGTAGTCAGTATACAAAAAATGGGACGAAATATCTATTAGCTTTGAACAAAATGTTTAGCCAGTAAGTCAGGAATTCTCATTTCCCGCGCAAGTCTATTTCGCCAGTTTTATCTGAGTTGCACTTCGTTATAACGGCAACTATTATCGTATATCGTTAATGTTTGAATTTAAACAATGAATCAAATATTAGAAGAATGTATCGATGTATCCAACCCGCGAAAAGTACTCTTCGGTACTCTTAATAGAATACTTATTTTCATATTCTTGATTTCTTAAGTTGGATCAATCAATAACATACGTATTATATTATAGCGCCAATTACTTGTAGCTACCTCTTAGTGTTTAGATAGCAATATACACCTACCTATCAAGCGCTACATAAAGACTTGTTGCTACAATTTACTATTCGGATTTACTTTATCCCATAAGGACATTTTTTGAAGTTAAGTGATACTGATTAAAGTACCATTTATAACCTAATGATTCGATAAAAGCTTTTTTCTTTCCTTCACTCTCCCGGAGCCCTCCTCTTCAACTGAAAACAATGGTCGTATGTCCGCTTCTCCACTCTCTTTCAGATCATAGTAGAGACATTGCCAAATATTGCCCGTAATGTCATTGGGCGGTTGGCTCACAGCAATGAAACGATAAATCTATGTCTCCGATAGCAGGTAAAGGTAAGTGGTATAAGGGTCCTTTCTGGAACGTATGATTTTCTCTGTTTTATTTTAGGCACAATTTTTTTTTTGTTAATGTCGTCGTGACAGCGGCAGGTGTTTCGTGGTACCCATGCCACACTCTTCTCCAATAGTCGAAGCGAGCTAGCGTACCACCCTGCAATGTCAACGTTGTCACGAAGTGAGCTATCAGCTTCGGCTGATACTCTGAACTTTACGTCGAAACGAAAGCCATTCACTCACCTAATACCATTAACAATAGGACAACTATTATAAAATTACTCTTGCGTCCGCCTGTTTGAATATTATTCAAATTTGGAATTTATAGGCAAATATGGATTAGATTTAAATATACTTGTAGCACGCCACTGTAACTACGCCACTGCAACATATTTCACCCAAGCACCAATCACCAAACCTTCCACGTACGTCGTAAACCGCCGCAAACCAGTTAAGTGCTGATTACATAGCGTCCGTTCCGTTACATTCCGTTTCGGTCCGTTTCGACTCAACTATGAAGTGATCACAACGCCTCGGGCCGTCACGTTATTTGACTGTTATCTTCACTTTGTTTTTAAAGAAGTTTGTGAAATGGTATCAGCTAAATGGAGGATTTATTTGCCTTATTTCAATTTCTACATTGAATATAAAAAGTTTTGTGGTGTCAGAAGGAGAAGGCGGTGGGTAAAACCACTAAACATGGAAAGGTATATTTCTGGGTATTTCGTAGCAATATACCAAAGGATGCAGAAAACAAAAGTCACAATTAACAAAAGTCTCAAAGCCCACAAAGATTTCGAATGCAGACTGGCATTATCGTATTACAACATTTTATCCCAAGGTGTGAGCACTAATTTTTATCATCGAGCTTTAAAATGGTCAATAACACCGTCAGAAATATCATTTTGTCCATTTTATATGTGTATATATAAATTATTCACTTTTAAATTATAAGTTAAGTTATTTAATTAAAATTCGATCAAGTAGCACCACAGTCTGCAATTGTAAAAAAACAAATTCTGAATCTTGGAGGTTATGTCTTCCGTCGAAATTGAAATTTGCTCAACTTCTCCGTCCCGTTCCGATCCGTTTCTTACAATGTGAGCAATTACATAGCATTGGGTAAGTTCAAATGTGACAGCTTTACGTGACGGAATGGAACGGGCGCTATGTAATCAGCACTTTAGAATCATCCATTCGATACGATGCATACACATGAACTTCCCCCATCAAAGCCGCTTCCAGTTAGAATTCCAGCCTTCTCCTGTGCTATATAAGCAAGAGCAGAAGCTTATGAAATGTCTTTTTCTTAGAATTTACAAACCTGATATTGTCTTGCTTACTGAAACAAGGCTCAACCCGCGTCACAAGCTATCATTCAAGGAATTTACGTTCGTCCGATCAGACAGACCAATTAAAAAGGGTGGAGGTACCGGCATTCTGGTGCGAAAACCTTTAAACTTCTCAGAAATCTACTCATATCCTCATCAGACTACCATAGAAACTACCACTATTAAACTCATTTTTGACAGGGCTGAATATATTCTTTCTTCCGTTTACTATACACCCGGTTATTCTCGCTCCGACATAAACCCAAATGAGCTTCTACAGTTAATCCAACTAACAAAAGCGATCCCTTCTAACAAAAACAACTACTTCATTTTAGGTAGCAATCTTAATTGTAAACATCCTCTGTGGCTCAACCACACAACAAACCTTCATAATTGGCTTATAACTAACTCCATAATCCACGACATAAACCTGTTGGTAAGCAGAGACCCTTCTTTCAATAGGGGAGACAGATCATCTCACCTTGATTTATTTCTAGTCTCTGGAAATCTCAACCAACAACTGGAACCAAATCATCGACCATATCTAGAATCAGAACCCTTCGAGTCTGATCACGACGCAGTAGTACTCAAGATCCCTTTAACCGACACCTATTCTCCTTCCGGACCTAACGTAGTCTGAAATTACAGTAGGACTAACCCACTCACTTACATCAAATCGTTCAATCGTATCTTTCAGAGCTTAGAAATACCAACAAACCGAAATATTAGCATAGACGAAATCGATGATTCCATTCTCCGACTAAATGAAATCATAAATAACGCCATCGACATTTCCACTCCCAAAACAATTTTTACGAGAAACTCCCAAATCCCACTGCCTGATATCACATTAAAAGGAATAAGCACCAAAAACAAACTCCGGAAACTTATCCATAGAAATAAATATTCTCCAATCTTTGTCCGAGTCCTCAAACCGAAAACAAACCTACTAAATAATCTCATTAAAAACCAAATCAATTTTCACTATAACGCTCACTGGAATAAAAAACTCTCCGGAATTAGAATGGATAATAACACTTTCAAATCCATAAAATATATCACTAACCCGAGAAATTCAACCTTTCCTCATCTAAGTATAAACACCAACAACTCCACTCAAATCATCACCTCTAACTTTGAAATAGCTTACTGATTGGGAGCCTTCTTCAACGACATCTCCAGCGCACACCCAACTCAGCATAACGCAGATTTCTCAAGATATCTCAACCCAGTTTAATAATAACCTTGATCCCATCGTCAACTTCAACGACCACACTTCAGCTCTCGTCCCAAATTGTAGGAACAGACAAGCGGCGCTTACGTCAGTAAGTTATGCTCTGAAATTCGCTGATCAAAGTCTGATAGCCTCACTTATCCATAGCAGGAATAATAAAAAGTCCAGTGGCCCCGACAACATCCCAAATCTCATCTTACGTAAACTCCCCCCCTCTCTCACTCGAACACTCACAATAATCTTTAACCAGTGCTTCAATCTAGGCTACTTCCCAAAACTCTGGTAAATTGCCAACATTTTCCCCATACTCAAGGCAAAAAACCCCAAAATCAAATAAATAGCTACAGACCAATCTCTCTACTCCCAGCAATCGGAAAACTATTTGAAGGTTTCCTCAAAGAAAAAATTCTTGACCACAGTCAAGTACACAAAATTATTCCTGATAATCAATTCGGATTTCAAAAGCTAAGATCCACCACCCATGCTCTTCTTAAATTCAAATCTGATATATCCCACCAATAGCTTGCCTTCTTGATATAGAAAAGGCTTTTGACAATGTCTGGGTCGAAGGCCTAATCCACAAAATGAAAAATATTTTTCATTTTCACCCCCACATCTGTAAAATCCTCCACTGTTTTCTCAAAGATAGATCATTCAGGGTGTGCAAGATTCAATTGTTTGTTGAATCAAGATGTTGTTGATGGATTGCAAAATTCAACCGTGTGTTGAATTGAGCTGGTGAGATTTTAAAGGGATACTTCAAGATCTATGATTCAACAGTGTGTTAAATCAAGATAGGCTTGAAGTGTAAGACTGGTTAAATTGCCTTGAATAACTAAGACTCAACAGTGTGTTGAATCTTGATATGTTAGATGAACAATTCTAAACACTCTTTAATTTAGACTAGTGGTTTATTGAATTGTGCTAGCTTAATTTATACAAAATAATTGGTTCAATTGAACTAGCATATACAACAATAATACAAAAAGAATAAAAAGAAAAACAATTATACAAGCAATAAATGAATTAACAAATTGGTGAGTGCATTGACTCATGGCAAAATATTAAAAATTGTTTTGTCACTGTCGTCAGCGATTTTATTTACTCGACCGAAAGAGGTGCAAAGTAAGTGGGTCAATTGAAAATGTAAAAAATGGCCTGACTAGCATAAAGTAATTAAATTATGCTGCCATGAGTCAGTGAACTTCGAATAGAAATATTTTGTTATGAAATTAATTTATTTCTAATGATTATTATGGTTGTTCAGGGCTGAACATGCTGGGGGCCGGCGGATGCTAAAACCTGGTGGATGGTCTTCGTTCGCTAGGCATCTGTCGAGTATTGTTGCATGTGCAGATGTGAAAGAGTCCCCTGAGTTTATCCCAGTAGTAGTAAACACAAATTACAGAGATGAAGGCGATCAGGATGCTTGAAGTAGCTGTAATAGAATGAACTGCCAAAGTTCTTTGTAGTTGGCTTATATTCAGTGGCTCAGGTAGTTGACTGTAGTCCAGAATATGCTCATTGGGACGTATTACTAGTCCGGTCTGCAATAGATGCGGGATTTCGGTTTGGTTCGTTATTGCAGTTATAGCCGCAGGTCTTGTCTCCTTGATGTGGCTGGTGATGACTTGAATTTTTTGGTCTATATCTGTCCTTAGAATGATTTCTCTTGTCTTTAAAGAACAATCATTATACAGGCGTATGATACCGGTAGAGTTTAGCAGAAGCTCCTTTCTTGTATTTTTGCAGACTATTGCCGCTACTTTTGAGCTGGGAGTCATATATAGCCAGGTGTTCTTCATAATTAACGTCTTCCAAACAGTTGCGTTCAACTGTACGTGTTGCATTTGACATTTATTTTCTGTGTGACGTCCATAGATTTCATCAATAACGCAAGACGGACTGTTCTCAATACTAAAGACGATCGTTGGAGTGCAGAGGTATGTATGATTCTCCGCATTCGTGCATGCTTTTAGCTCTTGTTCATTCAGATTGAAGTAGGTTTGCTGAACAAAATCAATTGCAAATGTATAATACTTTAAGTCTGCTACTGCGAAGATATTATCCTGTATCACTTGAGGTATTGGAGTGATGTGGATTAACTCATAAAGACTCCCCTCAACTATACTTAGGTAGCCATACAGTTTTATTGTGCCATTCTCTACGTTGATGTTTAGGATAGGTTGAGGTGTCCTTTCAACAAAAAGATTTGAGCTGAGTTTTTCATGTTCCCTTGCCACAGTTCTATCAATCTCATCAGAGGTAACGAAGTTTAAAAGGTGCCCGTGTTGATGAATAGAATCCAGCCAATTACGATATTTTTCTTCCAGCTCGTCGTAGTAATCTTCAGCACTGATATATGTTGATATTACTTCAATGCTGATCCTGTTATGGTCTGCTTTGGAGTACCAAGTGGCCATTTCATTGATGGAAGCGATTACCTTTGATAAATGCACGTCAAAATGCCTGAGTTTTTCTTCGATGATGCCACTGGATTGGTTAATTCTTGTATTTAGAAGGAGTATTTGTTGGTATGTTGTTTGCATAAGATTTTCTTGGTTATGCTGGAGGTGTTCTATGTCTTGATAGACCTCATCATTGACTCCAAATACCTTTGTTAGTAGACTCCCAAGTAGACCTCTTCTTCTTCTGATCTTTTGCTGAGTCAATTGAATTATTTGATTAGTGGCCTTGAGCAAGCTCTGTCTTCGCGTAGACAAATGTTGAAAGAGTACATCACAGTGTGTGATGTCTGTCAGCTCTTTGTTCTTTTCGCACATTTCCTTGGTTTGTTTCCAAGTTGTGTCAATCATTTTTTGGTCCCGGATAATTTCTTGTGTTGAGAAATCTATTTGCAGTCTGAGATTTCCACGTTTAATCTGCGCATACCCCAAATTTTCTATGTAGAAGCCAGTTTTAGGTATGATTAATTGATAGTCCTGCGCGAAAATCGTTGTTAACCAGAATATAATCAGAAGTGTTGTATGTAGCAGCTTTGTGGGCCAAGTACAAGGTGCGATTTTCACTTTTCTTCTTTTCGCCGGTGGATCCAACTTCTGAGTAGCCTTTTGGGTAGTAGTATCTGAAGCAATTCTGTGAAAATGCTCAGGTTTCGACCAAATTTCAGGTTCTTGATGCTTTCTGACTGTATGAGACCTCTTGCGAGGCCTATGGTCAGGTTTAGACTTATGTGAGGCTATCATTGTGGTGGCAGCTTTGATCTCAGTAGCCTCATTGTCTTGATTGTATATTTCTATGGGAAGTTGGCATAATTTATTTAGTGGTCGCTTTTTTACTTGATCCTTATATTGCACTGACGCAATGCGTACGATGTTGTCTTCTCCTGGATGAAGTTGTACTATTCGTCCGAGTGCCCATTTCTGAGGAGGAAGGTTTTCGTCCTTGACCAGAACCAATTCGCCTATAGCAGGATTTTCTTTCCTTGTCTTCCACTTGCTTCTTTGTTGCAGTGTGTTCAGATATTCTAGCGACCACCTTTTCCAAATATCTTGTTGATATTTTGTTAGCTGCTTCCATTTGTTGTATATCTTCTCGTTGGAAATGTCTGGCTCTGGAGGCGCTAATAGCGCTCGTCCTATTAGGAAGTGTCCTGGAGTTAGGGGCTCCAGGTCTCTAGGGTCACTTGACTGCTGTCCAATTGGTCTAGAGTTCAGACAAGCTTCTACTTGGTACAGAACTGTAGTGAATTCTTCATAAGTCAGTAGCGTTTCACCAAGCACACGTTTAAGATGTGTTTTCACAGATTTCACTCCTGCCTCCCATAAGCCTCCAATATGCGGGCTTGCAGCTGGAATGAATCTCCATTCCGTGCCATCACTTGCAGTTATTTGTGCGGCTTGTCTTGTTGCCTGAGTAATGGCAAGCTGCAAATCTTTGTTTAATTTATTGCGAGCACCCACGAAATTAGTTCCATTGTCTGAGAATATTTGCTTGGCATTTCCCCGGCGGGCCACAAATCTCTTATATGCTGCCAAGAATGCATCTGTGGTGAGGTCGCTAACTAGTTCAAGGTGAACGGCCTTAGTTACCATGCAAACAAACAATGCGATATAGCCCTTTAGAGTTTTTGTTCCTCTTCCTTTCGTCATTTGTGTGATAAAGGATCCAGCATAATCAACTCCACAATGAGAGAATGGTGTGGATGGGGTTACTCGCACTGCTGGTAAATTTCCCATTAATTGGTCTGAAGGCTGTTGACGATGTCTCAAACATTTGATGCATCTATGAATTCTTGATTGCACCAAACGCTTGGCATTGATAATCCAATATCGAGATCTTACGTAGCTTAGGGTGAGTTGTGTTCCCCCGTGCAGAGTTTGTTGATGCGCGTGGTCAATTATGAGGTTGGTTATGTGGTGCTTTTGCGGAAGCAGGATTTGGTGTTTTGCATCCTCCGATAAGTTTGAGTGTTGTAGTCTCCCTCCAACACGTAAAATTCCTTCAGCGTCAAGTACTGGGTTGAGAGAGAGCGGTTTGCTGGACTTCAGCAACGACTTATTTTTCTTGAGTGACCTTCTTTCCTCGTGAAAAGCTTCTTCTTGAACAATTCTCACAATGCAGAGGGTTGCTTCTTGTATTTCCTCAGAAGTGAGATATTTTGATGATGTTTTTGCGGCCTTCTACAATGTTCTATGAACCTTCTACAATATGCAATTGTTTTTATTTGTCGAATGAAGGACGAGCAGTTGAAAATTCCTGAATTGGACACTTGTGTAATGAGTACTTGAAACGACTTTTTGTTTTCTTCCTCTGTGGTAGGTTTAAGTTTGTTGGAAGGCCATGTTTCTGGAGGTTGAGTTAACCATAAAGGACCTCTCCACCAGATCTTGTTAGCAACCAATTTGCTGGGACTGATCCCTCTAGTGGCAACATCTGCAGGGTTGTGCTGGGATGGTACGTATCTCCAGACATTGTTCGGTAGTGACTTTTGAATCTCCGAAACCCTGTTCGCTACGTATGTGTGCCAAGAGTTTGGATTTTTTGCTATCCAGGCTAGTGTTATCTCTGAGTCACACCATGCAAAAATGTTGGGCGAGTGTATCTCCAGACTGGTAATTGTAGATTTTATCAAGGTTGCTAGCAGCACGGCTCCACATAGCTCCAATCTAGGAATGGAAATTTTCTGTTTTAGAGGTGCCACTTTGGTTTTTGCTGTGAGTAGTGTGGTGTGAATCTTCCCAAATGAATCAGTAGTCCGTGTATAAATTACAGCAGCACAACCCTTTTCAGAAGCGTCGCAAAACCCATGAATTTGGATTTCGTTGTGTGCATGATAATTTATCCACCGAGGAAGTGCAATACTTTGTAGTTCATTTAATTCACTCTCCAAATCTTTCCATGCATTAGCTATATCGGAAGGTGCTTCTTGATCCCAATCAGTTTGTGTTTTGCAAAGGGTTTGCATTATTTGTTTTGCCCTTATAGTCACAGGGGTCAACCAGCCTAAAGGATCGAAAATTGAGCCGATTTTGGACAATAGAATTCTCTTTGTTAGACTATGACATCTTTGATCTGTTTTCAATTTAAAACGAAATTCATCCAGTCTTGGATTCCAGTGAACTCCAAGGGTTTTTATGGTATCATCTTCTTTTATTTCCAGAATGCCTCTTTCTATTATATCTTCTGGTAGATCTTTTAGCAGGTCCTCGTTGTTGGATGTCCATTTTCGTAAATTAAATCCACCGCATTTCAAGAGCGTAGTTATCTGATTTTGGAGCTGAATAGCCTCTGTTTTGGTATCTGCACCTGTCAACAAATCGTCGATGTAGAAATCAGTGGCGAGAGCTCTTTTGGCAATGGGATAATAGTCTCCTTCATCTGCTGCTAGCTGTTGCAGTGTTTTTACTGCTAGATATGTTGCAGGGCCAGTTCCATAAGTTACGGTATTGAGTGTAAATTCTTGAATGGGCTCCTTTGTGCTTCTTCGCCAAAGAATTCTCTGATAGTTTCTCTGCGTGTCGGCGATCTTGATTTGTCTAAACATTTTTTCTATGTCAGCTGTGTAAACATAGCGATATTTTCTCCAGCGTAACATAATTTGTACTAGGTCTTGCTGTACCTTCGGTCCACTGTATAATAGGTCATTTAGACTTGAACCAGAGTCCGATTTGCATGATGCATCGAAAACAACACGGAGTTTTGTAGTGGTGCTGTCAGTTTTATGCACAGCATGATGAGGTAAATAGTAAACTGTAGATTCGTCACCTGTATATGGTTTTACCGGAGACATGTGACCTAACTCTAGATATTCGGTCAGAAATTTGTTATACTCAATTAGGGTATGAGGTTCCTTTTGCAGCTTCTTTTCTATTTGGATTAGTCGAGCTATCGCCTTTTTCCTTGATTGCCCCAGATCTCCAGCGTTTTCCTTGAATGGCAGATTGACTATGTATCTCCCTTCGGAGTCCCTAGTGTGAGTAAGTTCGTAGTGTTGCTCACAGGCGTCATCTGCTTCAGTACTGGACTGGTTGTTTTCTATTTCCCAGAACTTTTCTAGGGTTTCTTCTATCTCGGTGAGCGACAGGAAGCTGGATAACTTCAGTGTGTTTTTGTTGGTATTTGGAATATTCCCAAATAATATCCAGCCAAGCTTGGTGTTTTGGGCAACAGGCCGTCCTTTTCTTAATCCATTAGTTAGTATGCGGCGTAGACATCAGCTCCTAACAAAATGTCTATCGAGCCAGGTTGGTTAAAGGTGGGATCGGCCAATATGATATCCCCATATTTACTGATGTTAATCCCAGTGGTGTGGGCTTCAGGCAAAAGCGTGTTTAATTTTGAAAGTACAAGAGCATCAACTGAGAGGTAGGACTCCTTTGGATGCCGCAGCTGGATGCTTATCTTTACTTTGTTATGTGCTTTGGCTGCTTCTGATTCTCCGACTCCAAAAATAGTGGCTCTGATGTGCTCTTTTTGAAGTTTCAACAATTGAACTGCGTGTTCTGTTATCAGGGATACTTGCGACCCAGGATCTATTAGGGCCCTGAACTGTTCCAGTTGACCATATATATTCTTGATTCTGATTATTGCGGTTGGTAGCAGAACATTTGGAATTTTGGATCTGCTTGTGTGGCAACTGATATTGTACCCTTGTTGGTTTTTCAATTTGGCCTTGCTTATCTGGCTTCCGTTTGTGGTCATGTGTGTCGCTACGTTTTTGTTTTCTTCAAATGGTGAAATAGCCGTTGAAATACTGCTATTTAAAGATTTCTGATGCAGTAACGTGTGATGCCTTTTGTTGCATAGTGCGCAGAGTTTGTGAGATTTGCATTTCTCGTTTTATCATGCATGAGACAATTAGTACAGAGATTGCTGCCTCTAATGAATGCTTGCCTATCATCAGTATTCATCTTTTTAAATTCCCCACATTGATAGAGATTATGCTGCCTGTTACAGATAGTACACAAGCCTTTTTTGGTGGCGAGGAAGGTTTTTTTGAAATTCTTTGAATAGTGGGGCTTTTCTAGCTTCGAATTACTCATGCAATCTAATACCTGGTAACGCTTCTCCAGAAATTGCAGTAGATCATTTGTCGACGGCATTTCTCTTGGGTGAGTCAAACTTTCTTCGAAAAGTCGAAGACTTTCAGCGTCAAATTTTCTCATTGCAATGCAGACAATGATTGGACCCCACTCATCTGTATTGCAATCCATATTTTTTTATGCTTCCAGACATTCCTTTATTGTGTCGTATAGCATGATTGTATCGTTTTGCGATCTGTGCTCTATGGTTTTTGCATCGATTATGGTGTTTATGTAGGTTGTAATTATTTTTCTATTGTTGTTGAAACGTGCTGTTATTAGCTGCAAGGCAGTATCGTAATTTCTATTATTTAATTGAAGATGGTTGATTACTCTTCTCGCGTCTCCCTCCAGGTGATAGAGGAGGTCCTGCATTTTCTCCACATTACTTATCTGCGTATTGTTGTGGATTATGCTCGTGAAAATCTCGATAAATGGCTTCCAATCTTTGTAATTACCACTGAACTTTGGTATCTTAATTGGCGGAAGCTTGGGGAAATTACTGTTGTCTCTGCCTTGCTCGATGTATTGCAAGGGCAATGCTGAACCCATCATCTTGCTATTTGAAGTCTGTTCTGCCATTATTGGTAGCTTATGAGATTCTGTTGTAACCGGTGTGGCTGTGCTTGTGGATGGCACGTTTGTGATTGAAGTCGGAGCTGTAGTTAGCGGCGTGAAAGGAAATGAAGTTACAGGCGTTTCTTCTGGATTGATGGTTTGGCCATAATTAGATATTAATTCAATAGCCTCCTTATATAATATGTACGTTTTTTCGTACAAATTTCCTTCATGATACGGATGATCCTTAGATATGATCTTTTGTAGTTGTTCATGGAGAGCCGTGAAAGAGGACCAGTGTTTTTCTAGCTCTTGTAACCTCTTGGCTAAATTGTCTCTCGTTATTCGTTCACCAGTGTCTCTTTTGTAGCTCCGCAAAGTGTCTGAAATTTGTTTGGCTAGCTCTTGTTGAGCCGAGATTATTCTTTCTTCTTTCGTTGCCATTATTACTGGATGTATAACTAGGCTTTGCTTTTGGAACTGTTTTCTGTAGTCACGGAGAGTACCTCCAAGTTCAGTTCAGCTCCCGTTGAAATTTGTTTGTTTAAATAAAAAAAAAATCTTAACTGTGTGTTAAGATTTTTGTATTTAATTGGCGTGAAATCTTAACTGTGTGTTAAGATTTTTTGGTTTGTTTGCAGCTGGTGAAATTGTAAAGCAAGTCTTAACAGTGTGTTGAGACTTTGTCTTTTCTTTATTTGCCGTAGGTATCTTCACAATGTTCTGAACTGCTGCCGGTTGCTTGTAGGCTCGAAGGACCATATGCAAGATTCAATTGTTTGTTGAATCAAGATGTTGTTGATGGATTGCAAAATTCAACCGTGTGTTGAATTGAGCTGGTGAGATTTTAAAGGGATACTTCAAGATCTATGATTCAACAGTGTGTTAAATCAAGATAGGCTTGAAGTGTAAGACTAAGACTCAACAGTGTGTTGAATCTTGATATGTTAGATGAACAATTCTAAACACTCTTTAATTTAGACTAGTGGTTTATTGAATTGTGCTAGCTTAATTTATACAAAATAATTGGTTCAATTGAACTAGCATATACAACAATAATACAAAAAGAATAAAAAGAAAAACAATTATACAAGCAATAAATGAATTAACAAATTGGTGAGTGCATTGACTCATGGCAAAATATTAAAAAATGTTTTGTCACTGTCGTCAGCGATTTTATTTACTCGACCGAAAGAGGTGCAAAGTAAGTGGGTCAATTGAAAATGTAAAAAATGGCCTGACTAGCATAAAGTAATTAAATTATGCTGCCATGAGTCAGTGAACTTCGAATAGAAATATTTTGTTATGAAATTAATTTATTTCTAATGATTATTATAGTTGTTCAGGGCTGAACACAGGGTCAAAATTAACCATCAGCTCTCTAACAGCTTCTCCTCTAAGATAGGTCTTCCCCAAGGCTCAATATTATCACCCATCCTTTATATCATCTACGTCTCAGACTTTCCGTCAGCAAACACCTTTTCACTAACCATTAAAACCCTACAGTATGCTGATGACATTTGCTCAAAAAATATAAATCTCACGATTCCACAAATAAACGCTTACCTCAATGCCATACATGCATACTTCGCCAAATGGCATCTCAAAATAAATATTCCAAAATGTGAGTGCATAGCTTTTACTGGAAACAAATCAATCTCCAAAGCAGCTAAACGCAAGCTACAAAATATGAATCTGCAAATTCAAAATTCCAGAATATCCCAAAAACACCTTGTAACGTATTTGGAACTCTCACTCACTTCACATGTCAAGCCCTACCGTCATATAGATGCAATCATCAGGAAAGCCACTATTGCATACCATTAGCTCAGGTCTATATTGACCTTAAAATCATCTCTTAACGAGAAATTTAAAATAATATACTATAAACAGCTCATCAGGCCAATCATCCTTTATGCTTGCCCCATTTGGACAGATATATCATCTCATCAAATGGAGCGCCTTCGCATTCTCGAAAGATCTATCCTTAGACGCTGCACCCGACTTTTCAGAAGACAAAACTCATATAAATTTTTAAGCAATAAAACTATTTACAATAAAACTAACATATCCCGAATAGACAAAGAAATAGTCAGACTAACCTTAAACTTCTTTAACAAGCTCAACGACCCACCCAACCCGATAATAGCCTCCTGCTTGGAATTCCCATCAGATTACCTTAACTCCACAAATTATCGATACCAAATCCCATTCTTAATAAAACATCTGGACCAAACAAACTCCCTACACAATAGCGCCGACGAACTAATTTATTACCACAGGTTCCATGACCCTAATAAATCTGGCCTTGTTTATAACACGGCACAATAAGCCACAAACGTTGCCGCCTTTTTTGGTACTTAAGACAATAAAACATTATTGCACATAACCAGCAGCAAGAGAACCTTTTCCTCAGAAAAGCTCTCATTTAGAATAGTACAGATAAAGATTAAATTATTTAGCAGATAGCAACTAAAATGTAAAATGATAGAACCTGTATATTTAGGATTAAGACATTAATTTAAATCTAGTCCTAGTAAAACCGGCAAGTTAAGTTAGTTGGTAAATTACCTAGGATATTGAAGAAAAAACTGTACTCTAGATATATATGTATATAATAAATACTACCTCCCCTTAGAAAATTAAGTCAAGTTTCGCGAGTTTTTATATGCCTTTTTTCATGCAGTCTCTTTTTAATTAGTTTAAAAATCTTGATTAAGCCAGGTATTCCTGTAGATGTTAAGACATGTTTAAATTAGGGTAAAGAGTTTTCAACTACTCTGTCTAATTACTTAAGATAAATAATAAGAATAGTTAAGATCTACAAACTGTTAGAAAATAGGGCAAATAAAGAATATTGTTTCTAAAAAAAATTGTTTCTATGAAATGTCTTTTTGGTTTTTAACTGTAAGAAGAATTTTGCAAGAGAATAAATATTATATACGTACATTATTTTCAAGTCTTATTATTATCACGCTACATACTTAAATTCGGTCGATCGACTGATCGTTGATAAAGTTCTGACTGATGTAATCCTTATTGCGCGAGCCCGACTCACTCTTGACTGAATTATTTTTTTTTTTTTTACATAACTCTACCTATAGAATAACTATGAAATTATCAGTGATGGACATTTGGGCATTTTTTACAATTGTCCTTTCGTATTTCGTAAAATGGATTCCCTGAAAGCCTTTCGTGTAGATTTGTTTTGAGTTCCATTATGGGCTTACAGGTTCTTAGCAACGTTCAAGCAATGAAAATCCCAGGAAATTTATAGTTAAGCAGGCCTGAGCCGTTCATGCATATTGGACATTAATCGATGACTAAATCACTAAAAAAATCTAATACCTACGTGATTACCGAAAAAAGTACTGGAACTCACTCATCATCTAACAAGAAACATACTCGGAGTCACACCACAGACCTATTTATAAGACACTACAAAATTCTAATGAACATCTTAAATAAAAAAACAAACTACGACTACTCAGCAGACCAGTGTAATGGAAGCTAGATTTTTAATATGTTTGTTTTGTAAATAAATAAAATATAATTTAATATTATATTTTTCAATTCAATATTTTCACAGGCTGTATACAAAATTAATTGAGTTGCAAGCTTTTGAAAAACTTCCAAAAAGAAAGACTTCATAAATACAATCAGTACTTTTTATATTGTGAATGATTTAAATTTATTTTACACTTTTTAAGGTAGGTTTAGTCACAGTTTAGATGCTAGATAGTGCAAAAATACGGAAGAAAAAGACTAAATTTATAAAGACAATTATTTTATATTTAAAACATACATTTTCTTTTTGATATAATAAAAATAAATAATTTTGTTGTATTTTAATTAAACCAAAAAATGCATGTAAAAATCAAAACGAATTTACTCCATTTGAAAAACTTCTCAAAAATGTCTAGTATATACATATATTTTAAAAAACTTTTTGCGAATGACAAAACAATGGTTCGGGAGAACTATCTAATGCAGTGCTTTATAATTTGCGGACGAAACAATAGGTATTTATGTCGGTTTACTCGAAAAATTTTACACAAACTCGAAAGTTTTAGCACAGAATGCAGAAGTTTTATCCATAATGCGTCTTTTAACTACGGGGTCCAAAGTATTTTTCTCCTCCTGAACAAAAGTTATCATTTTTACACACTGTAAAAAGCATGAATATAGTTCATTCCGAAAAAAAAAAATTTCAAATGTCATTAGAGGCACGTACATTGTGTACCTCAAAAATATTAAAAGAAGTTATCTGTGAAATACTCATCTCGTATACCAGAAGATAGTTTACACTTTTATTTAAGGAGGAATACCAGTGAACGGAAAAATTAAATTTTTAGTCTATCCACCGCTATAATGGTTTGAGAGTAGAAAAAATTATCTGTGCTTTTAAATGCTATATTTCGTTTGCTCAGATATCACAGATATTACTAGCCCAGACTACATATATACAGATGGAGAATTGGAAAAAATTTCTGCTCAGCTCACACAACTAGCCTACGACAAAGTCTCACCACGTCCAGGACTTAGATCGCGGTGTGGTAGAATTAGAGCCAACTACACGCGCAGTCATCAAGCAGACCTAATATGCCTATCCAAATACTTCCTAAGCCATGAAACAGACTCCCTCACTACCGCATAAGAGCCCCAACTGAGTCCTAACATTCTAAAATATTTGAAGTGTTCTATTGTAAGATTGACAAAAGTTTGATTCGAATAGCGCCTGCATCTAAAACTACTATTCATACAGAAAAATGATCTTCTGATAATCATAAGGTTGCTTGCTTTCTTATCTTCCCAAGGGTAATCACATTTAGATATCTTTCCTAACAAAAGTATTTAAAAAAAAATATTTTAATCAAATGACTATGATTCCTAAAAAAAAACTTTCAAGTGAGTAATAATTTCATATGTCGCTGTGGCGTGGTCTGATGAAATCACAGACTTCTAATATTCAATGTATGAAATATATTGAAGTCTGTGAATGAAATCAAGTCAGTCTGCCTACAGATTCGGACTATCTATACGGCCACTCATGCCCTATTGCAACTATTACTCAGCTGAGAGTTATTGAGAAAATGGCATATATTAATAAATTTATTTCTATTTCCGAGGTAATTATTATTATTGCACTTTGATTAACTAAAAATTCAACTGCTATTTACGTAAAAGTTAAAAGATTTCAGTACCAGCCTTAAAAATGGATAAGTGGCTAATAGAAACACATAAAGATCGAACAAATAATGAAATTGTACAAGAATCAGTAGAACTACCATCTGCAACAGATTCAACTTTACCAGGAACTTCTCCGTCAATATCAACATTAACAACTGATAAATAACGGAAAGTCGCCCCAGATAATAAGTCTCAGTTAAAAAATCGTAAATATAATTCTGATTATTTGAAATATGGATTTATTTCCACAACACTTACATATGTGAGTAATTTGTTTCAAATAATTATCAAACGGTATTATGAGGCCAGGAAAATTAATACGTCATTTAGCTCCTTTGCATCCTGAATATAAGTCACTAGATTTTCTCCATAGAAAGGCATATGATAAAAAGAGCCAAACAAGCTCTCTGTAAAAATATCAAAACTAACGGATGACCTGCTAAAAGCATATTTTGAAGTTGCGTATTGATATTCCAAAAACCAAAAAACCTTTTTTTTATGATGATGCCAAAGCTCGGGGAATGCCCGCAGTAAATTTTTGGTGTGAAATATAACCCAACAATTTATGCATAAGCATTAAGTTAAAGGAAAGGCAATGTCAAAACCATCGTCTGGCAGGAAGTCTCCGCGGCCTAAGTGAGTAATAGTATGTTGAAAACACAATTTTTTTCAAAATTTAAATACTTGTTATAACCACTTAATGCACGTCTTATAAACCAGAGAGGTTTTCCCTGAGTTTCCCTGTGTTGCGCGCCAGACGAAGATAAAGTACTGAATATTTCGGATTTTCCAATAATCTACATATATAACCACATGAAATTCGGCTCAGAAGCAGAGCTAATATCCCTGAGCACAAATATGCAGGTCCAAGACGTTTTGCGCGTGGCTATATAGATTATTGGAAAATCCGAAATTTTCAGTAGTTTAACTTCTTCTGGCGCGCAAAACGTCTTGGACCTACATATTTGTGCTCAGAAAAACCTCTCTGTTTTTTAAGACGTGCATTACGTGGTTATAATAAGTATTTCAATTTTGAAAAAAATTGTGTTTTCAACATACCTACTATTACTCATTTAGGCCGCGGAGACTTCCTGCCAGACGATTGTTTTTGATATTGCCTTTGCTTTAACTGAATAACTTATGCATTTTTTTTTTTTTATATTATTAAGCCAAGCTCATGGGACACCCTATGATGCAAAGCACAGCGTGGCAGGAAGGAGATAGGGAAAGGATTAAGGGATATGAGGAGAGCGGCGGAGGTGCCGATGTATGTCGCCCTTAAACTTTCGCAGGTTGTATGCCGGAGGAAAGACAGAAGATGGTAGACTGTTCCACATTCGCACAGTTCGGGATAAGAAAGCATCACGGAATTTTAGTGTACGGGCGAAGGTAATTTGAAGGGTAAAAGGATGATCGCGGGATGCAGCGCGAGTATTGCGTGCAGGAACTATTCTACAAGGGATCAGACTAGATATTTCATCAGAACATTGACCATGCATATAGCGATAAAGGAGCGAAAGGCATCCAACATTGCGACGGTGCTCGAGCGAGTCGATATGACGAGTAATTGCCACATCGCCAATGAGCTTGCAGGCTCTCTTTTGGACAATATCCAATGAAGCTAAGGCTGTGCGACCAGCCCCGGCCCAGATATGGGAATTGTATTCCATTCTAGGTCTGATGTAGGACTTGTAGAGGAGCGCTATATTTGATGGGCTGAAATATTTCTTACACCTTTTCAAAAAACCAAGACATTTTGATGCTTCTTTGGCAACCGAGAAGATGTGATCTGTCCAGCTTAACTTACTGGAAATATTAATGCCAAGAATTCTTAGTGACGGTGAATCAGAAATTAATGCTCCATCAAACGA
The DNA here is from genome assembly GCA_963930735.1 of Dioctria linearis. Lineage (NCBI taxonomy): Eukaryota > Metazoa > Arthropoda > Insecta > Diptera > Asilidae > Dioctria > Dioctria linearis. The sequence goes on from OZ005740.1 coordinate 97,745,125, forward strand.
AACGGGAGTGGTTAAGTGATGGTCTTGTTTTAATGAGATGAGACAGCTTTGGGTCTTAGATGCATTGAATTCGACGCGATTCACTTTGCCCCAAGCGAGAATATTGTCAAAATCGTTATTCAATGATCTAATCATGCAGTCTCGTTTAACACATGTGGCGTTCCCTCTGGAATCCGCAAGGGTGTCAAAGGAGTATGCGAAATCAAGGGTACTGTCATCAGCAAAGCTATGGATAGAATTAAAAGTAAGGGAAAGCAGATCATTAATGAAGATTATAAATAGAGTCGGAGAAATAACAGAGCCCTGGGGGACACCGGCATAAATAGGATGAGGTTCAGATATAACGTCATCTAATACAACACGTATTTGGCGACTAGATAAAAAACTTTCAATCCATAATAGAAGAGGAGGGGAAAGACCAAGTGCTTTGAGTTTGGCTAAAAGGGCTGGATGCCAGACTCTATCAAAGGCCTTTGAAATATCTAGAGCAACGATTTTGGACTCACCAAAATTGTGAAGGCTACGATTCCAACGTTCCGTAAGAAAAGTCAGCAAGTCTCCAGATGAGCGACCGTGCCGGAAGCCGTATTGGCGATCGTTGATGAGCTGATTGGTTTCCAGATACTTCATTAATTTGGAGTTAATGATAGATTCAAAAACCTTTGAAAGAATCGAAGTGATTGCAATTGGTCGATAATTTGAGGGATCGCTACCCTCTCCTTTCTTGGGAATAGGCTGAACGTGAGCTAGTTTCCAAGCAGTTGGAAATTTTCCCGTCGAATAGGACAGGTAGAATAGTTTGCGCAGAGGTTTAGCCAAGGATGAGGCACAGCTTTTAATTAATAGGGACGAGAAACCATCAGGTCCTGCGGCTTTAGAGACGTTGATACCATTAAGGACCTTGAACACATCTCTCGTACGGATGTGTATTGGCTCTTGTACACATCCGCACGGGGGATGCACCACAGGTGCCTGTGAAGTGGGTGGAAGAAAAGAATTTGATGCGAATCTAGCAGCCAAAATATTAGCTTTATCCTGGGAGTCAACAACCACTTCACCATTATTAAGTAGTGAAGGTATAGAGGAACTGCTGAAGTTGTTCCTGATGGTTTTGACCAGGGACCAGAAACCTTTACTACCTTTGCGGCTTGCCAAGATTCGTTGTCTAACATTCTGGTCAAAAAGAAATTTTTCTCTCTGGATAATGGACTTGCAGGTGTTCCGTGCAGTCTTGTAGATTTCTTTCAGTTCTGGACAAGGATGCACTTGATAGGCGCGAAAAGCAGACTCTTTCGCTTTTATAGCTTGGTTGCACTTATCGTTAAACCAAGAGCGATTTTGCTGTTGTTGAGATCTGCTGTAAGAATACGGAATATATTCACGCATGCCTAGACTTAGTAAGTTACTAAGTTCTAATGTGCATTCATCAGCATCCCTCGAAGCAAAACAGACCGACCAATCTATATCTCTAAGATACTGATTGAGACTTTCCCAATCAGCGTTCTTATAGTGCCAGAGAAGCCTACTTGTAGGTGGAGAAGTGGGGCAGCGCAGAGATGAGGTGATAAATTGAGCCGTGATTAGACAGTGGTCTGAATTACCAAGAGGGGAGCCGACTGAGATAGAATATTTGTCAGGTAGAGATGACAGAAACAAATCTAGTAAATTGGCCCTATCACCAGCTGCACCAGGGATTCTCGTCGGTGCATCCACTAGCTGATGCAAATTGAAAGATTCACAAAATAGTTCAACGAATCGGCCCGCAGGACTTGTGGTAGAATAATGTCTGAGCCACGGTATGTTATGGACATTAAAATCGCCTGCCAGGACGATTTCGGAAGAGGGGGAGACAGAAAGCAAATGATCAATATTGTTGGAGATATTGTCAAATGCGGATACCGTGTCGTCATCAGACATATTTGGGCTGCGATAAAGGAAGCAAAAGTAGATGATGTGCCTGTGAAGTTTGAACCTAATCCAGATGTAATTAAACTCAGGATTGGCAGAAGGTGGAAAGTCTTTTAGAATGGTAAAGGCCACATCATCATGTTTAGTTATATTTCACACGAACAATTTACTGCGGGCTCTTAGACTACTATGATACCGAAGCCCAGCCTTGGCAGGAAAGGAAAAAGGGGTAGAGATATAATTGGGTTGAGTCAAGGAGATGGCGGTGTACATTGCGCTTTGTGGCCCAAAGCTAATGGGGGAAACATATGATGGCAAACTGTTCCACATTCGTAATGTCCTGCTTATGACGTATTCGCGGAATTTCACGGTACAAAGGATCAGGCTAGATTTCGTCAGAACAATAGCCATAGAAAAGTGAGATAGACAAACGACATTACGCCGGTGCTCTAGGGAATCAATACTTGCTAGTGATATATCATCACTAATAAGCCGGAAGGCCTTCTTTTAGACTTTGTCTAACGCGGACAATGCAGTACGTCCAGCCCTTGAGCAAATATGGGAATCATATTCTAGTCTAGACCTGATATGAGGCTTGTAGATGCGCGCCAAGTCTGATGGAGTAAAATATTTCTTGCATCTTTGCAAAAAGCCCAGGCTTGACATGGCATTTTGAGCAATACCAAAAATATGATCGAACCAACTGAGATTGTTGGATATTTCAATGCTTAAGATGTTAAGAGATGGCGAGTTCGAGAGGTGTTAAAGTACGTTTGAGTGATAACAGACAACATCTCGTTTTGCAAACATTGAGCAAGACCCGATTCGCTCTACCCCAAGCGAGTATTGTTGTAAGGTCATGCTTTAGTGAACTGAACATGTGGCTTCGTTGGTCATCTATATCATTCCCACTGGAATCACCTATAGAGGCGAACGAATACCCGAAATCAATGATGCTGACGTCTGCAAAACTATAAATAGGATTGAAAGTGAGAGCTAACATTCATTAATCAAAATGAGGAAGAGAATAAGAGATAGCACAGAGCCTTGCGGTGCACCGACATGGATTATAAAACGGTCCGAAGTAACTCCTCCAATATAACTTGAATTGAACGGCGGGAGAGAAAATTTTCAATGCATTTTAAGAAAAGTGGGTCTAGACCTAATGCCTGAAGTTTAACTAAAAGAACAGAATGCCAGACTTTAGCGAAGTCCTTCGAGATATCTATCTAACGCAATGATTTCAGATTCACAAAATTATGGAGACATTGATTGTTCGGTAAGAAATGTTAGTAAATCTCCAGTAGAGCGGCCAGCACAAAAGCTGTATTGGCGATCGCTAATAAGGTGACTAGTATCTACATATTCATCCATTTCCCAAAGAACTGAAGTAAGGGCAATTGGTGTATAATATGAGGGATCGCTTACCTCTCCTTTTTTGGGTATTGGCTGAACATGTGCCAGTTTATATGCGGAAGGAAAGACTCCTGTCAAATAGTACAGGTGAAATAGTTTGCCTAGAGGTTTAGCTAATGAAGAGGCGTAGCACTTGGGTACCAGGGGCGAAATACCATCACGCCTAGCAGCCGTAGACGCATTGACTCGCGAATACTTGAAAACTTCTCTTGTGCGGAAATGGAGCGGTCTTTGACTGTAGTTGCATGTCGGTGGAGAAGGAGGAGCTTGCCAAGATGGTAAGAAAGAATTTGCAGCAAACTTAGCTGCAATCAAATTGATTTTGTCCAATGATTCCGTGTACACAACAACGCTGTGAATTAGGGGCGGTACCGAAGAACTGTTAAAGTTGCTCTTGACTGTTTTAACATAAGACCAGAAACTCTTGCTACCTTTTGGACTAGTAGATTTTTTTTTTTTTTTTTTTTACGATAGGAGAAAATCTTATATAACCAGCAGCAATTAAAATTTGCGGAATTATATACAGTGATAAATTGCTAATCCTTCGAGGTCTATTCCTATCTCAATACAACTTGATGAATCTATTTATATAACAAATTATGCACAGTTAATGGCTTTTGTAAGATATCAGTATAACTGCTTCAAATTCATGACGATTTACTGTTTTCCAGGCAGTTTTTGACTACAACAAGGTGTATTGATATATTTGTAAAAGTAGATGAGTTCTTTTCAGAGAATGAGTTTGAATGGTCAAAATGTGTAGGAGTATGCACAGATGGTGAAGCAGCAATGACTGGGAGAATATCTGGCTTCAAGTCAGAAGCTCAAAAAGTATTGCCAGAAGCGCAACATATTCACTGCTTAATACATATAGAACATTTAGTTTTTCGACAAACGTGGTGTTGCGAACTGAGGGAAATTTTGAGTGAAGTTACAACTATCGTTATTTTTATAAAAAATCGTACTGTAAATTCAAGATTTTTTTATATTTTATGTAAAGAGATGGGTTCAGTACATGAACTTGTGCTGTATGATATTGAAGTAAGGTGGCTTTCACGTGGAAAAGTTTGAAAGAGAATTGTAGAGCTTAAATATGAGCTTCGACTATTTCTTTTAGACAACAAACCAGATCTTGCTTCGCACTTTAGTAAATATGTCTTACACCATATTTAGTGATAAAGTAAATGAATTAAATCTTTCTATACAGTGAAAAGATACCAACATTTTAGTTTTGAATACATGACTTATTGCTTTCCAACTCTATTAACGAAGGAAATATGGAAATTTTCCAGTACTAATCTAAACCATTTTTTGATAAATATTTCCCAAATATAAACGAGGATCAAAAGTATGGCTGGATAAGAATGGCATTAGCTAAAAATATTCAAATATCATATTACTTGGGTGACTCAAGTAGAATTGCTTGATATTAGATCCGATGACTCTATAGAATTAGAGTTTTTTGAAAAAATTCTAACAGAATTTTGGATAAGCCGACAGCAAGAATATCCGTACTTCAAGGGGGGTTAGGAAAATTCTGATCGGTCAAAATTAGTTTTTTTTATTTGCCAAATTTCCTCATATCTATCGTATCTTTTGCGACACAGATCGTGCCTTTCAACGAACACCTTGGAGCAAAATCTTCGAATTAATATTTCTAAAATTTCACCAGATATTGATTATTTATGTAAAAATATGCAATCACATCCTCCCATTAAATTCTTATTTTGGTAACAAATTTGAGTTTATTTTGTTTAAATTTAGTTTATTTTGTTTGAAAGACTTGATTTAAAAACATTTTGTTATTTGTAATAAAAATATTGCTTAAAAAAAGTATTGATAAATGGTATTTTATTAGTATAATTTTTTTTTGACTACTATTTTTTTTCAGATTTAGGGAGCCGCAATTTACAACAAAAGGTTCGGAAGAACTGCCCTAGATGAATGGGCCCCTATGTAATTCCGTAAGGTAACAATGATGGTAAAAATGATTATTACCAATTTCATGCGATTTCATATTCTGAAGAACTTTTTATTACAATATAAACGTCTAAGACTGATCGTTTTCACAGTGTACGTAAAAAAACCTCAATTTGTGTATGGCAACACTAAGAAGAGGTTGCCAGAGTTAGTTCATATTTAAACTTGTAATTACAATTTTTATAAAAACGCCGTGTACAAAAAATTTAAATTTTAGCTCTGTATGTCGAGGCGTTCTCAGGCAGTATCCAAATTGTAGTAAAAACGAAGTTTTTTGTATGGTAATCCTACGAAGGAGTTACCTGATTTGTCCCATTTTCGAACTTAAATCAGCAATTTTGTTATAAAGGACGGGTGCTCTTGCTCTCTAAGTGAAGGCATTCTCAAGTTATCATGCAGACAGACAGACGGACAAACAAATAAACATACAAAAATCAAAATAACTTTAATATTGTGGGTGTCCAACCCATTTTGCTCTATTAACATTATTTTTGCGCGTTACAAACTTAGTATAGGTACCTATAGATTCCACCAAGGGATTTTTCTCACTTTCTAACATATGGTTACACTTAGTCACTTTTTTTATGTACGGTAATGAAATTTACCCTAGCACAAAGGCCGCAGGTAAAATTAAAATTGGGTTAAAAAGAAAAATATTTACATTCTTTTATGTGGAAATTTAGTAATATTGTATTTGTATCTCTTTTAATAATAAATTGCGAATTGGGACATTGGTAAATGTTTGTAATTTTGATCAAAGTACTTAATTTTCAATATATTTTCTTGATATAGATTTACAAAAAATGAAACTTTAAGGCAAGTTATTGAGCAACCGAAGATGGAAATAGGCCTACTGAGGAACAGATAACCTCAAAAGATTGTTTTATATAACTAGCGATCACTATGCTGCTGCTGATATACAATTTTGCCTCATCATTTCAAGAACCGCGCCAAAACCCCTTGCATAAAGTTTTGTTTCCCATCCGCCTGCAATTCGATATTTTTATAGTGTGAGTATAAACTTACACATCTCTTCTTTAGTTTCTTACTAGTAGCTTATCGCCCATTTGATTAAACGTTTGTTATTTTCGAGCAATGTAATTATTATGTACCTAGGTATTAAAATGGAAAAAAAATTTAGTGGAGGAAGTAAAAATGTTACCCTTAAGTAATGCTGAAAAATGTGTATGAAGAACACAGCTAAGTACAATGCACGCTCTGTTCTTGGAAATGCTGTTAATGTTTGGCTTGCAATAATACAAACACCTTTTTTAAGTATAACTAATATTTTTCTGTTTTTAAACACTTCTAACAACGTAATCCTATCGAAAAAGAACAAACTAAACAAAATATGAAAAAACTTTTTCGTCACAATGTATCAGTTTTTGATAAAATTTCTATCACACAAAACAAATAGATTCCTTGGTCTGAATCATTCATTATAGTCTGTTAATATAATAATATTATTGGTTGAACTGAAATGAACACATTTTATGTGGCTAAGTAAAATCAAGACTGAAAATCTTTTTTTATTCAAAGACAATCAGAACTGTAGTCTAAATTAGTTCATGATTTCGTACTTTGGTTTCAATGTAAGCTAAAAAATGCTAGCTTCAAAAATGACTTTTAGTAAAATTTTCGCATTATGCCCATTTGTGTCACATATCAAGAACTAGGTATATTCAAAGAAACTGCGACATATTTCTCGCTACATGCTAATAATTACTCAATAAAAAAGAAAAAACGTCAAGAAAAATACCTTTAAATCATTTTCCCAGCTCTCTTCGATGGAATGCATTTCTTCAAAGATTTCTTTTATTTTTAATGTTAAATCATCCATTGTAAAAATCGTTGAATAAAATCATTTATTATAAACTAAAAGATCACTAGCAGAAAGACTTTATTTTTTAACTTCAAATGAGGTTAACAACTATGTAGATACGAGGCATTGAAATGATTTTCAGGATTTACGGGATTTACAGATCACATTTGGCTTAAATGACAGCAGATTAGAAAACTAGCAACATTTGAGTAATTTGAAAACGGGGTTTTTTTATTCTTTTTATTGCTATTATCTTCTTCTTCTTTTATTGCTTTTATTTTACAAATGGTGCGTTCGCATTAGAATCACTGCGTAAACATTTTTAAACAATTTTAAATTGGATAACAAAGGGAACGCAGATTTTTACTATTCGGAATCTATAATTTATGGAACAAATTGATTTAAGGGGTAGGTACTGCATAGATCTTAATGAAACTTTCTGAAGATATTTTGCAATATACCTACTTAAAAGACTAAACTATGAAATAAAATTTCAATGTTTAATATAATAGTACCTATAAGTATTTGAAATTCCAAATTTCGCAATATATTTAACGTTTTTAAAGGGTCTTATCATACCTTTATACCTTCTGCACAACAATCCACGCACATCTTTTAATAGCTTTATGTAAATTTTATAAAAGAAGAAAAAATTTCAATTAGGTAGGTAGGTACCTACATATTGTTTTTAATTTTTGTTAAAATCAGATATTCTTGTTTTTATAGGTAGGTACCTACCTAAATTGATAAAATGCTTTGAAAACCTCAAATGTGTAGTGAAATGTTTAATCTTTAAATACATATGAGTTTCCACTCTAAAATTTGTGTTCATTCTTAAGCCCGGTATGCTAGTGTCAAGGAATATTTAAAAAAAAAAAAGTAAAATTAAATTAGAAAATGAGACAAATCGGGCAACACCTTCGTGGGGTTGCCATACAAAACTTTCGTTTTCCACTATATATTTGAACACTTCCTGAGAGCTGTAATTTGGTACATGGTGTTTTCATTGTACTAGCAAATAAAATTTCAAAAATGGACTAAATCGGGCAACTCCTTCTTGATGTTGCCATATACAAATTTTGGTTTTTTTTCGTATACTGTGAAAACGATCAGTCCAAGACATTTTTATTGTACTAAAAACTTCTTCAGAATACGAAATCCTATAAAATTGGTTATAATCATTTTTCTGTCCGACATACCGTTCTAGAAATATATGCGAAAAACCACTTCAAAAATCAAACTTGCACAGAAGGGTGGCAATACGAAATTTCATACGCGCATTCAGCTAGATAATACCCTAGATATTGCAACCCCTTCTTAAATAAATTCAAATTGATCAGCCCTATCCAGGAATTGCCGGGATTGACAATCAAAAATTTCTACTTGCAGTAAAACTTTACTTAAGAAATATATTTGCAATAACAGCTCTAGGTCATAAAACAGTGTAAATTGGGCAAGCCCTTCATGAAATTGTAACATGAAAATGATTTGCATACCGCCGCCATACACACTTAATTATAACCCAATCTTGAAAATATCTTATAAAAATTTATAATTCTTATAAAAACAGAAGGCTTTTTCTAGATGTTAATGTACGAGTATGTTGAAGATATGCTTACAATTTGTACAAATCTGGGAAAATAAATATTTCATCAAATACCAAAGCACTTCCAAACCATAAAAAATCGATAACAGTTACGAGTGAACACTTTTGCTAAAACCACGCAGCTCACATTCATCACCCAAATGTAAATCTACCTCTAGCTCTCTTATTCAAAATGGAATTTGGCATAATGTTAGCTATAGGGCGCGTCCACAGGTTGCGGATAGTGGAACGAACTATAAATATATACGGTAATACCCATATATAGGTTAGCTGCGAATATTCAAATAAGCAGCCGCGGACAATACATCTAATAAAATTTAGCTATTGAAGATGTCAACGATTTCATCTAGGGTATAATATTATTGGTCTTCGACCAATTATAACTTTTTCTCTTGTCAAATCTAAATTGTCACAAATTTCTTGATGTTATGTCAAATTTTCTTCACGAAATAAGCCTAGTACGCTGTTCAAGCGAAAATTTCGTTTCCTATACAAAATCTATGTAAAAAAAAATGTGGCGAAAAGTGCCACGAAAATTTGGGTTTGAGATTTCGTAAAATAGTATGCTGTTCGAAAGAAAAAATCAATGTTTAGATCATGGAATGCAGATGGGGCTAATATGAAGTGGAGACATTTTCCGCAGCGATTTATATATCCAGACATATATTTCGGACGGAAAAATTGACAGATATCCCTTTGATGCTTGGCGCTTTGGCACATATGTCTATTTAATTTGTGATTTTAGGTGTATTAATTACTTCAGTCAGCTTAATGTTATTTAATTTGTGATTTAACATTTTCTCCACAACTTTTTTCCGTGTAGAATTATATGCCCAGAATGCAAGCGAAATTTTCGCTTGAACTAGGCTATGAGCGGAAAAATTCCTTAACCGAATTCCTTGGCTCTAGCATACCGGGCTTTAATGTGTGTAAGTTTCATAAATTTGCAGTCCAGCATTCTTGCATTCTTGAAAGCATTGGCATTGGAAAAATCAATGCTAATGTTAATGAAATTTCATTAGCATTACAAAATCCAGAGAAATTTCATTTAAATTGAAGAGTTTATGCTAATGCTAGAAAATTTCATTGCCAATGATTTTTCGTTCAATGCTAATATCAGAGAAATTTTATTCATATGTATTTCCAAATAGACCTTGCCATCGTCTTCCCCTATAGAACGACTCTTTTTTATTCGGTGATTGTTAATGGTCACAGGCGCGGAGGAATGGCACCGCTGCAGCAGTTGTAGCAATGATCAGAGCACCGAGCTAGAGGCTCCAACATGCGTAAGCAAAAAATCGCAATATGTTATTATCCACATATAAGTCAAATTAAAGAACAAAATCAAGTTGATACTTGATTTAAAAGTTCATAAGTTTACTTTAAAAATACTAAAATAAATAAATAATTGTTCATACTTAAAGTCATATTGATAAAATTCAAGTCAAGAACAAATAATAAAACACTACCCCACAGCTCTATGTTATTTCGTCTCGGTGATGTCAATATGCTTTTGAAAACCCTCAAAAATCGCACTGAGTAGGAATCTTTTTACGAAAAAAATCAAATCAACCTGTTTTTTTCGTAGATTCATCAATAACATGTGCATATAAACTAAAATTAAATATGTTTAATTTTATAACGCAATGAGATCAATAATTGTAATAATTTTTTCTGGATTCTTATAGTAGATCTCAGCTTCAAACTAAAAAAAAAACAAAGATGTAATGTAAAAATGTAATTATTGAACTGATCGATTAAAATTTAATTTTTAAGAGAGGGTTATTGTTATATAAGTCATTTTGTTCATTTACCAAAAATGAATCTTTATTTGTTTCTTTTTAAATTAAAATACAACTGCGAATTTTTCATATATTTATTTATATTTTAAGCACACTCTACAATTTGTTTAGCCCGAAATAGTCGCTCGTTGCTAAAGTACACGGCAACTTAGCCATTCATCTTCAAAAAAAGTGTTTTGCGGTGACCACGATTGCGGGCGTTCTGCTTATCGGAAACAAAAAAATCAAACGGCATTTTAATCTGTGAAGTATGAACTAGTTTGTGAACTAGGATTATTAAAAAATATTGAAAGATACATATTTGGCATCTTGTTAAACATTTTTTTCGTGAATTTTGGTGTTTTTTCACGACTCCTTCAACATGAAAACAAACATGGATTGATAAATCAGAATTATCCTAGTTTGGAAGATGTCGACATGAGTTCTGAATAAGTCATTAAATTTTAAAGGAATTCGTTCGATAGATTCCGATATGTCGTGGTCACCAATTTGAAAAATACAGTTTTGAAAAATCACGTTTAAAGGTTCAAATATGATTATCACCAATAAAGTTCGAACGCATTTTCGAATATAACGGTAAGTTTAGTCTTGGCTGAGCACCCAAGTAAAGGCTAAACTAACCATTATATTCGAAAAAGGAAATGAGTTTAGAGAATATAATAGCTTTTCTATTGCAAATTTATACTTGTGTTTGGATTAAAAGTACTCAGGTAAAGAAACCGAAACCGCGCTAGAGCGCGCTCTAAACACCTGACCTGTTCAAGTCTGTAACTTTCGAATGACTCCGAATATCGGAAAATCACTTAAGGCACATATTCTACACTATATGTAATTTTTTTTGTACCAGTCACACGGGATGATCCCCTTAGCCGATACTACTAAAAATGTAGAATTAACGACAGCTCAGAAAAAACTGACCCCTTTTTCTTCTCAAGGAAACGGAAAACAGCGTCCCTACCTAGCAGAAACTTAATACTAGACGGGCTCCTTTTAACATGGCAAAACCACACATCCAAACTATAGCTAAACAAAACGAAATTCTAAAGCTAATGCTGAATTTACCTTAATATTTTTCACCGGAAAGTCTTAACATCATCTCTAACACACAGATGATAAACGAAAATATCAAAGAGATTGAGAAAAAATTTTCTTAAGTCTTGTACTTATTCAGTCAGCCCCACAATCAGGCACCTATCAGAAGGAGCTCACTATCACCAATCTAGCAATATAACTTAAGATAAGAATAGTGTTGCGAGCGTGGCTTTTTGGTTCGTTATTTAAAACTCAATATTATATATTTAATATACAAGTTCTTTATTTCACTTTCTTATCATATAAAATTCATAAACCTTCTTTTAATCAACTCAACTTTAATTATCGCTATTACTGTACTTTCAATTATCGCAATCCAATTACAACACTTTCGCCCGTTTTTTACTTTCACTTGTCAACACTGCAACGTCTAAGGCAAGACTCTTTTTTTTGGCAGTGACAACTGTTATATTTATACCCTAGAAACTCTCAAGATTAATCGGAGTGTTCTATTCCAGAATCTTGTTGGCTATTCTACTTATTCTATTCCTGAATCTTCCCGAAGATTCCATCATCGATTCTCCGAACCTGAAGTTGTTTACTCTCCAATATGTTAAGTAAATTATATAAATATTGTTGCGAGCGTGGCCTTTGGTTCGTTATTTAAAACACAATATTATATATTTAATTATCAAGTTCTTTATTTCACTTTTAATCTTATACAATTCATAAGCCTTCAATTAATCAACTCAACTTTATTTATCGCTATTACTGTACTTTCAATTATCGCAATCCAATTACAACATTTTCGCTTGCATATTACTTTCGCTTGTTAACACTGCAAGGTCTAAGACAAGACTCTTTTTTTGGCAGTGACAACTGTTATATTTAAGTATACCCTAGAAACTCTCAAGATTATTCGGAGTGTTCTATTCCTGAACTTTCCCGAAGATTGCATCATCGGTTCTCCCAACCTGAAGTTGTTTACTCTCCATTGCCAGTAGATGTTACCAGCTGTCTCTTTCTATTGCACGTAACAATATTAAAACTAGTCGTATAAGGTTTCCTTTTTCCTTGAAGAAACCGATTATATGATATATTCTAGTTGTCCGGTCTTTCTCAGAATAATGTTATATATATTGTTATGTGCATCTACGACACTACTGGCAATGGAGAGTAAGCAATTTCGGGTTAGAAGAATCGATGATGGAATCTTCGGGAAGGTTCAGGAATAGAACACAGAATAATCTGGAGAGTTTGTTTCTAGGGTATAAATATAACAATTGTCACCGCCAAAACAAGAGTTTTGTCTTAGACGTTGCAAAAAAGAACTTGAAAAACTATAATCTTGTTCAGCTATGGATGATATAATAAGTATGTTCGCGAGAAAAATTCCAGAAACGTACGTATTTATTTTTTAGAGTTAACTTTTTAAGTTTATGTATTGTTATTTATTTATTTATTCTAATGCCACCTAATGTAATTGGTGGACGGCAACTTGGCCATCTGTGCAACTAAGGTATTGTTTTGATATGACAATTTGTTTTGATCTCATAGTAAACTACATGTTCCTATTGAATATATCTAATTCGTAAAGTTAATTAAGAACTAATGCAGCTAGCTCACTATGCAATCTGTATAAAATCGCAAAATGGTTTGCTTTAACACAATCCATTGATAATGTGCATATGCATATACTTTTTTTAAGCTAAGCCAATTCATTTTGTAACTCTTTAGTCATTTTTTTTTCGATGTAGTTGGACCGCGGGGATATTAAAGAGAAAATTAAAAAGGTCAATAAAAGGAAAACCTTATGTTTTCCAGTAAAATTTTTAAAGAGGAAAACCTTTCGATAGTTTCGAGGAACGAAAAAAAGGGTCGGATGTGATAAGTGCGAAAGTGGTACCTCAATTCGGCGCGCCCCCGCTTGCACGCGTGATCGGCGTGGAAAAGTCCAGATCTTGTTGGTACCGGTAACATTATAAGAAAATGGTGTGGAAAATTTCATTTATAGAATATATGTGTGAAAATTCTGGAGTAATCAAAAAAATCCTTAGTGCATCTTTGGAGAGAAATTCGTGTGGAAAATTGTATTATCACAAAAATATCATTTAAAGAATATGCGCTAGAATATTCTGGATTAATAAAAAAAAATCCTTGATGCATATTTGGAGAAAAATTCGTTACAGAGTATTCGTGCAAAAATTCTGGATTAATCAAAGTGATATGTTCACCGAAGAAAATTTTTGTGAGCTTTTTCAAGCATTCGTGTAGGAATTTTTATTATTCTATTGTACAAATTCTTGCCTGTAAATAACAGAAAATCCTTGGTGCATATTTGGAGAAAAATCCGTGTGGAAATTTTGTCTAATTTATAGTATAATATTCTCACCTGTATTTAAAAGAAGAATCTTTTGTGAACATTAGAAGTAAATTCGGTTAGGAATTTTGATTATTCCATAGCACACATTCTTTCTACGAATAAACTAAACTGTTTTTGTGTGCATAGTAGAAGAAAATTCGTGTGGAAAGTTGAAGTAATCTATAATATACTAAGGGGAGCCTGTCGGCTAGATGGGTGTGTGTGAGTCCGGTTTGGCTAGAGATGCATAATATCAAAGAACATCTAACTTAACAAAAAGGATCATCTGGCCTCTAAAAATACACAAGTTGTATGTTTCTTTGCTGATGCGGCCTGGTTGAAGTGCGAGCCGATTTTTCTATTAATTTATGTACTCGAAAATTTTTCATAAGAACTTTTGCACAGCATATTTTGGCTACCTACATTCATGAAAAATTTTAACCCAAGCCCACGGATCAATGCAACTAACTGTGATTGTGAATAGACTGCTTGTCGTCCACCAATTCCTATCCCATCCTTACTATTCTTCCTCTGTTCTACTGGAATGCAATGTAAATGAAAATTCTCTGATGAAACCGGTTTCTTAGAGCATAGGTAAAAGAAGCAAAGAGAACACGCAATACAATGCATGGGCATGATGCGAAGTGCAGGCTCTGCCTCTGGTGCTGCGCTGTGTGCTGGTGCTTTGACGACTTGCCGTCCACCACTCACCACTGGTAAATGAACGCGGGTCGTCAAAGCAGATAGTTTTCGTAAAATTTGTGAGCGGGTCGTAAAATAACCACCGGTGAGTGGCGGGTCATCAACAAGCAAAGAGTTTTCATACAATTTGTGAGAACGGGTCGTAATAGAACAATTTTTATTTATGAAATCACCGTGTACAAAATATGAACTCTCCACCTCGAGGACTTCTCAGGCAGCTACCAAACCAAGTATATACTTAGTGAAAAACAAAAGTTTTGTATGGTAAGTCCAAAAAGGGGTAGCCAGATATAGTCCATTTTTTTAATGTTATTTACCATTACTATGAAGCATCACGTACCAAATTTTCTGCATGGCGACCCTACGAAGGAGTTGAACGATTGGTCCCATTTTTGAACTTAATTTACACTTTTTTTATAAAGGCCTGTATACAAAATGTCAGCACTCTACGTCGACGTGTGAGGCAGTGTCCAAATATATAGTGAAAACAAAAAGGGGTCGCCCGATTCGGTTCATTTTTATACCCTAGATGAAATCTAAGTTTGTCATTCCGTTTGTAATACGTAGAAATAATGATGGTAGAGCAAAATGGATTGGACACCCACGCATAATATTAAAAGTTATTTTGATTTTTGCATGTCCGTCCATCCGCACAATAACCCGAGAACGCGTTCACTTAGAGGACTGATATTTTGTACACGGGCCTTTTAAAAATAAAGTAAATTTCAGTTCGAAAATGGGAACTTCTTCGGAGGGTTGCCAAATAAAAATTTCGTTTTTCACTATATATTTGGGCACTGCCTGAGAACGCGTCGACATAGAGACCTGAAATTTGGTATATGGTGTTTTATAGTAATAGTAAATGAAATTTAGGAAATAAACTAAATGGGGCAACCCCTTCTTGGTGTTTCCATATAAAAATTTAGGATTTTTACATATACTGTGAATGGTTATAACCATTTTTACTGTCCGACGAACCGTTCTAGAAATATATGCGCAAAACCACTTCGAAAATCATACTTGCACAGAGAGCTGGTCATTCAAAAATACATACGGGTATTTATCTAAGGTAGGGGAGACCGGGGACAAGAGTAATAGTTTTTACATTTGCCTCAGCTATCAAGTACCTAATAAATATGCAATTATATATGTATTTACAAGGTCGACTCAGTCCGCTATAAATGCACCTAGTTTTCAGTTTACCAAATGAAGCTGTTAAAGAACTATAAGGGTTTTTGGAAGACACCTCGAATGTTACTATCATCCTATGGGTCTAGGACGAAAGTAACATAAAGTGGGGACAAAAGTCCCACTGTTTATTTTAAGGAAATTAAGTGAAAAATAATTTTAATAATAACAAGAATCAACTTTTATTGTAAATAAAAAAAGCAAGAATAAAATATTCTTTCCCTCTTTATAAAAATAACTTAAATATTCACTATTATTGTTAAACTAACAAAACATAATTGAAAGTTAAAGCAACGAAATATAATTCAAATATAATATCAGCTTTGTATATTTTTGATTGTTATAATGACTAATTTTCAAATATATATTATAAATAAATACCTTAATATAAGAAATTACTAGCTTTACTTGTATTCTTAACACCCAGAGGTGTCGCGTTACTTTTGTCCCCGGTCATTGTTTTTAAAATAAATACATCATTACTTAAAAACCACATAGGAATAGTGGTAATAAAATATAGTGAGTTATAAAACCACTATTCAGGAATGCACAGAAAAATAATCACCCCAGTTTAACTATGGATTTCTGGAAAAATACAAAATTAGAAGGAAATTACACATATATACAAATTCAGCTCTGCGACGTGCAACTGCAACTGATATGAAAGTTCGGCTGAAATTAACCGATGTGATAAAGCAACAGCGTATGCATCTGAACTGTAGAACAGAACTTCTCAATTATGTTCGTACGCGTTAAATGGGGGGCATATTACTTTCATGACGCTGTTACTTTTGTCTCTGCTATCATAAGAATTGGTCTTTGACCAATTCTAGCTTTATACTTGTTGAACTTAAATTTACATTTTTTTTTAAAACGCCGCGTACAAAATTTGAGATCTCGTTTTCAGGCAGTGTGCAAATATATACGAAAAAACGAAATATTTGTATGGCAACCCTACGAAGGAGTTGACCGATTTGGTCCATTTTCGAAATTGTATTTGCAATTTTTATGAAATCATCGTATACAAAATCTCAGCTTTCCACGCCGTGTCGCGTTCTCAGGCAGTTTTTTAGATCTCGTCATGAAGGCCATCTATCGTGTCCAAAACTATCCGATCTTTCAAGCTGGAGTCAAACAAACACATTCACAAAATTTCATTGAAATCAGTTGAGCGGCTTCGGAGATTAGCGTGCACGAACAATTAATAATTTTTTTTTTATTATTAATTAATTTAAATTTCATATATAGCTCTGAATTTAAAATGGAGTTTTTACCTAGAAATTTATTTTTAAAAAACCTTCATCACTTGAAGCAGCATGAACTTTATTAACTAACTTTATCAATGAAATAAAAACGTTATGATGAAGCCTGTTTTATAGTCAAATTATTCTCCATTCTCTTATGAAACAGTGGATTAATATGTTCTAAGTAGGTACTCGCGCATAGTTCAGACGTTTTCTGTTGAAAAATGATGTACAACTTAACAATGATTGGCCCAATCATGAGTTAGGACGACTATATAAGTTAATAAAATCTACTAAAACTAATCAAGACTATTTTATTTGAACATATTGTTAAAAGCGTGGCCTTTGGTTCGTTATTTAAAACACAATATTAAGTACTTAATATACAAGTTCTTTATTCCACTCATTTCCTTTCTCCCAGCCGTAATGCTTACATTCAGGTTCCCATTGACGTTGTACCAAGGCTTCTGCATTTCCATGGATACGTCCTTTCCTGTGTTGGCTCTCAAAGCCATAAGATTGGATTCTAGTCTCCCTAAGAATAGTTTGCTCTCTATCTCGCCAACTTGGACATTCTTCTCTCCCTTTCTTTTATGTTGATTCCTTTCGATGGCGTTTCCTGTAGTCGCTTTGAAGGTGTCCCAATTTATTACAATCCCAACATCGAAGAACACTACGTGAAGGGGTGCTCAGTGGTAACGGCAGTCTATTCCAAGTCTGCTGCTCAGCTCGATATCTTTGCAATTCCACTTTCCTCTTTTCATCTGGAGATTCCACTCGTCGGCGTTTTCTGCAGTCTCTTTGTAGGTATCTTGGTCTATTACAATTTCATCATCGAAGGAGACCACGCATAGGTGAGCTCTGGGATGACTGAATTCTATTACAAGTACATTCGTGCACCGAAATGTATCATTCGTACTGCACTCCGCGAAGCTTGTCTGGCGGATTCATACACTAATGCATAGGCTAGTGCTTCTGCTGTTGATTTCTTTTCTGCTAGCCTTAGCGCTTGTTGTAAACTTTGATCTGCAATAGCGTTCACAAATGCCTCCGTTGCCACTTGTTATATATATTCGGGGGTAATCAAGATCACTTACCAGTGACGGGGCAATAATATCCAAACACTATATATTTTCGGGACTCTGCGTCGACAAGTCACTCTTCACCTTCGGACTACCGCCTGCTATACGTGCGACACTTTCACCTTGATTATTCGCTGTCAGATTTAAGGGGAATACACAAATAAACCACAACACTTTACTCCGTGCAATCGTAGCTTTATTTCTCCTTTTTGTTACACCTGAAATTGCCACTAATCTGTTAATACACAGCTAACTTTTTTAACAAACGAGACAGTTACACTTTATTATACTACAATCTCTTTTAATTCTTTATACTGATAACCTTCCTAATAGTTTGCCAAAAACGACCAAACCTTTTTCTTCTATTTTTCAGACCGGGAAATTCATTCGCGAGGCGACCGTACTGCTACTCAACTCGAAATTCTAAAACCGACTGTGTCGAGACTTAGATTTTTCAATCGTAAGTCTCTTCGTTCAGGATAGGAAAATGCTTAATTAGCATTCCTATCCTGAGAAAATTATTTTACGCTGGGCATGTTTAAACATGCCCAGAATTATCGCGACGAACGATGGTTGAAATTGAAATTTGATATTTTCATAAATATCAACCATCGTCTTGCTACCGTGCATACATTGTTGCGATCACAATGTATGCAGCTCGCGACAATTTGCTGATAAGAGCTTTTTTCGGTGAAGACTCGAAGACTCGCCCGATATGTATGGATGTATATATGTACATACATATAGCATATACGACAAATCTTACTGAAGGTAAGATTTATCGTGGGGCTATTTTTCTATAGAAACGACTTGGGTTGATATTTAACACTTTTGTTTGTCCCAAGTCATTTTGTGGGAAATACTTTTTGTTTTTAATAAAGGAATGTGGAGAAATTGCTGATGGCAATTTCTTCGACTTATAGATAGATAAGCTAACCAAGTTTTAAGCATGGTTAGCTTCTACATATTATGCATGAGTGATAATTTATTAATTATATATATCTTTTTTAACCTCTTTTTAGGTATATTGTATTGTATATACAACAATCCTTCCCTCCGCGAAAAAGAGAGTTATTCTTGGAAGAGGAATAACTCTCGGGGAAGGTGAGGGGACTAAGTAATTTGTGCATGTTAGCACAATCGTATTGTTCCGATGTTTATGTTTTAAAATTTTTTTTATTAGTACTATAAGTCTTATCTCAAGTTGAGAAAGATTTGTTTCATAATGGCTTGGATACATTGTAATGTATCTCGAGGTTAATTGAGACAATGCTGAGCCTGGGCCATTCATTTGAAATGTCGTTTCGAGTGGATTTAGATCGCACGCCGTGGTTTCCTCCCGGCTTATTTACCGCCAGGCTCACTACCATTTGCGTGTTGCGGGTTGTCCGCGAGTGGGAAGGACCCATTCACCTACTTCTTCAGGAGCGGGGCCCGCGTCCTGCTGTGGTTTGGATGGAGCCCGCGGTGGCCGGGCATTCCTACACTACCAACCTGTTCCTGCTTCCTCATGGAGGTATGGGATGGTCGGTCTCGGGTGAGTTTCCTCTTATATGTTTTTTTTTTTTTTAACTAACCATTTAATATTTACAGGAGGCACCCTGGTTATCAGCGGGGAATTATCCTGTTGCTTCTGCTGCTTGTATTCCGGGGATGACCCCGTGGCTGCCCTTTATCAGGCCTTTTTTGGCACTTCTCCCGCCTCACCATCAGGATCCGAGGAACGTTCCAGTCCCTTTGGGCCGCCGCCGGGATACGACGAGGCCGTGGGAGGTCTCATGGCCTCCACAGACTGGGAAGCAGGCGATTATGCGGACCCTGGAGACCGGGAAGACGAGCCCGAAGATTGGGACGCAGACGAACAGTGAATGGTCCAAATAAATTTTTTCTATTATAAGTTCTAAAATTTTTGTATCTATCCTATTTTTCTTCTCTTTCATTATTGGTATAAAAAGTTTCTTTCTATATAAAAAATGAGTTTAGATTAATGTTCCCGTCCCCCTTTCAGGATTTTGTTGTTTGTTTTTCTTTAGTTTAGTCTTACTTTTGGTCGGCGTGGTCGTTTGGTTTGGCAATGGCTTTTTCTCTTTTTTTTTTTTTACATATTTTCTTATTTCTAAAAAAATTTTTTTGTTATCTTCCTAATTTCTAAAATTGTTTCTAATTATCTATTCCTATTCTATTCTTATCTTTTCTTTACTACCTTATTCATTTCTACTGGTTTTTTTTTTTGTATATACTTATTGGTATTATACGTTTTATAACTTTTTTTTTTTTGATTGTTATCGTAAATGGTTATTTAGTTTCTAATCTAGTTTAATAATATAATATTTATATTTAATGTTATTTATTATTTTGTAATTATTATTTAACACTAACGGGGGAGGGTTTTGTTTTTTTTTCTTTTGTTTTTAGTTTATATATATATATATGTATATATGTATTTATTAAACTAGTTTTCCTTACATCTATGCTTTAATAATTGTTTGTCCTCTCCCCCTTTTGTTTTTATTTTTATTAATTATTACTTACTGATTTATTTGTGGTTAATAGAAACCACTTACATTTTTTTTTTATGTGTTCTACTTCCAGCGATAGTGCTTCGTTATTGTGACCGTTTGAAATGGTGACATTAGTCCACTTGCACTGACCTAGCGGTGGTAGGGCTCGGGTCCTTTTAAGAGGGGTAGGTTCGGTTATTTCGATTTGTTCGATTTGTTCCTCCGCCTCTGGGGTTTTCTCGGATTTGCGTGAACGGTAATTTTTAATGAATGGGACTAGCCATTTGGCGACCAGGTACAGTACCATACATGTGATGGCAACACCAGTTAAGGATACTGATGTTGCCGCTAGGACATGTGTAGGGTGGTGACTGATATGAGGAACTATTTTTTGTAATTTTTCGTCCAGTTCTTTTAATGACTGGGTACCTTCTAGGATGATGCTGTTAGTGTCATCTCCTGAATATAGTTCTGTCTGTATTTTTTCAGACTGTACTTTGTTTTTGGTTTCATTGAGATATTTTTCTACCACTTGCTCTAATGGAGCGATATTTGGGAAGTAGTTGGGTTGTTTGAGACTCAATGACTGGATATTCTCTGCCGCATAGTGTAGGATTTGGGATCCTACTTGCAATTGGCAGGGATGGTTGATAGTGATTATTCCTTGACCTTCAATCTTTGAAGTTAAAAATTGTTGGGGACACTGGAGGTGTACAATTGTAGGTTCTATCAACGAGAATATCCACGAATTGGGTTTACTTAATTTGATAAGCAGGTCTCTAGGAGGTATTTGTGCTCTGAAATGGCACTGAGGCTCTTCCTTTAATGGATTAAAGAGCAGCTTCACTATGCATTCTTTGGACAGAGTTGCCTTTGTTACGGGAATGCCTAGCTTAGCGATGGAAGTGTCCTCTTTGGAATATTGAGTGATCCTTTTAAAGCTTTTAAGATCTTGTGTTTTTAATAATAGAATATCTTGTGTCTGTACCTGGTGCGCTACGTGCAAGTACTGTATATCGGGTACCAATGATTATTTTTTGTTAATATGTATGGGAAAACTGTGTACTCTATACAACTTCATTTGTGGTGGATTGAAAATCGGAAGTTGTATTCGGATGACTAATTTGTCTTGGACTAGACGAGCCTTTGTTTCCGCTGTCTGATATAGCAGGGAGAGACAATTTTGTGGATCTGGACAAGTAGCGTGGGACTTGTGGTATATCTGTAATAGACTTTTGGGAGACACCACTAGCGGATGTAACTGGTGATTTTTACTGGCGATTATTATGTCGAGTAAGGCTTGCTGCCTGTACTCAATCTCGACAATTTGTAAGGTCAGGCTTGAAATTATTTCCTGTCTCAATTGTCTCATCAGTAAATCATCCGTTATGTTTTGCATTCTATTTACCTGGAGATTTATTTGACGTTGTCTTTCCTGCAGAGATGTCAATGGCTTTTGAATTTGCTGTAGTGTAGTTTTGACAACACTGATCTGCTGTCTTTCCAGGTCGGCTAGTGCTTTTGTATTTGTTTCGAGCTCCTTGAGTCGACTGTATACTTCTTGTTCATTCGTGCTGTCCATGGTCCCGAATAGGTAGTGCATTGCATTCCCTATTCCATCAAAGATAGATCTTGTTGATCTTGATTTTGGGGCCACTTCCCGAATGACACTTGTTCTTCTCTTGATATTTTCCAAGAGAGAATGAACGTGTTTTTGTTGAACCAGGCATAGCTCATCCGTTTGAGAGTGATTTGAACATAGTCGGTGAACTAAGTGTTCCGCCTGTTCTGCCATAAGCGTCTGGTTGTCCAGTTCCATTAGATTGATCTCTGTTAAGATGTTCCATGTACTATGGTAGACTCGTAATTTCCCTAGATCCTCATACAGTATTCCTGTATTGTTCAGGGGACTTATGGTGTAGGGTTCCGTTTGTATTTGTCCCATTGCCAGATGGAAACAGCATATTAACACCAATATGTGCTTCATGTTCTGTAGAAAATGAAGGATAGGCTTCATTAGTCAATTAGTCATACTGGAAGCTTTTTGTGGTAATTCTAATAGCACTTAATTTAATTGTAGAATTTAGTATGGACTTAACTTATTTGCTAAAGATATATGTACCAGTATACTACTCATAATAGGGCTTCAAACGGTTGTTGTGGACGACAACCTGCCGCTTGCCTATTTTTATGGTAGTGTTTGTTGGACTGGGTTAATTGATTACCAGATATGGGCCAACCCAGATTTGAGACAGTTTGTGTTTGCGGCTTTCACTTTTGAGGAGGACTTTGTCCCCTAGGTCGAAAGTGAGAGGCCTGACTGCTTTGTCGTAATATGCCTTTGAGCGTTGTTTGCTGGCTAAGAGATTTTTGCGAGCCGTGGCATACGATTTTTGGAGTCTGTATTTGAGCATATGATAATAACTTTCGTGGTTATAAACGGGTTCAGGATCCCGTTTTAAATTAGTTGGGACATCCGCTGTGAAGCCGTAAAGGCAATCCATTGGGGTTAACTTAGTACCCTCGTGTACACTGTTATTGTACACGAATGCAGCGGTTCGTAGGAATTGATCCCATGTTTTAGGATTTTCATCTACGATTGTACGCAGATATTCGATTAATGGTCTATGGCACGCTCTAGTGCTCCATTAGACTGTGGATGGTATGCGGAAGTCTGTAACTTCTTTACTTTTAGGAGTTTGCAGACCTTCTTGAATAGCTCACTCAGGAAATTAGTTCCCTGATCGGTGACTATTCTCTTTGGAATGCGATAACGCGTGACAATCTCATTGAAAAAGATTTGCGCCACCGTTACTGCTTCTCCATTAGGTATGGCATACCAATCGACGAATTTGGTAAGGTTATCTTGAAAAGTTAAGATATATTTATTACCTGATATGGTCTCTTCTAGTGGACCTACTATATCGAGGTAAACCTTGTCGAAAGGTTGTTCTGCGATGTCCGTTATTACCATGGGCATCTTGAATTGTGGAGATGCTTTCATTGTTTGGCACTTAGGGCATTTTTTATGTACTTTTTTATATCGCTAAGCATGTGTCTCCACCAGTACTTGCGTCTAATTCTTTTATAAGTCTTAATGACACCCTGATGGCCACCGAAAGGAGAGTCGTGATAATCCTTTAGGATTGTTTGAACTTTCTTGGGGCTCGTGATTATCTCAGGTGCCTTGACTGGACTTATTTCTTGTTCAAGCGTAGCAGGGAGTTGTATTTCCGCCTGTGGCGGTTCATTTTCTTTATCTTCCGCTGCCGTGGGCTGTGTTTCAGCGCTGGGGCTCGTATTGGTTTCTTGGGCTCTCTGTCTTTGAGCTCTGGTCACGGCGAAGCAATGAGCAGGTTTCTTTGTTTTCCTTTTATTTGGGGGATTATTTTCCTCCACATCAGAGTCCATTGTGTGGTGGACTTGGGCTTGTACCGTTAAGGTATTGCCTGTATAGTCTTCGTTTAATACTTGTGGAATGCGGCTTAATACATCCGCATTGGTATTATACTTCCCTGGTTTGTATTCGATGGTGTAATCGAACTCTGACAATTTGTGGTGAAATCTCACCAAACGGGAAGTTGGGTCTTTAACATTAAAGACTCCTTTGAGAGGCTTGTGGTCAGTGTAGACCGTGAATTTCCTGCCTTGGAGGTAGCATCGGAAATTTCTAGTTGCCCAGACTATAGCCAATAACTCCTTTTCAATAGTGGAGTAGTTTTTCTCGGCTTTGTTTAGCGTTCGGCTTGCATAGGCGATAGGCTGGTCTTTTCCCACTTCTCCTTGGGAAAGCACAGCGCCTAATGCTTCGTTGCTGGCGTCCGTTGTAAGATTGAATGGTTTGGAAAAATCTGGATAGATTAAGAGTGGTGGGGAAATTAGGGCATGTTTAATGCTTTGAAATGCTTCGTGGCATTTCTCGGTCCAAGTGAATTTTACATCCTTGCGGAGTAAATTCGTAATTGGACGAACTATTTTTGAGAAGTCCGGAATGAACTTCCTGTAGTAATTGGCAAGTCCTAAAAAGGACTGTACTTGCCTTACTGTTCTTGGAACAGGGAATGTCTGGACGCAGGCCGTTTTGCTGGGGTCTGGTAATGCACCTTCGCTAGAGCATTTGTGCCCTAGGTAAACAACTTCTCGTCTCAAGAACTGGCACTTCTCTGGCTGCAGTTTGAGGTTGTTTTCTCTCAATTTGTTGAAGACTTTGCGAAGTTTATCATTGTGGTCATTTAGGTTTTTTCCATAAATGACGATGTCGTCAAGATAAACGAAACATTCGAGGCCTTGTAGGCCTGTCAGAACGAAGTTCATGAGGCGTTGGAATGTAGCGGGAGCTCCTTTGAGTCCGAATGGCATACGCTTAAATTCGTAGTGCCCGTAATTAGTACTAAAAGCGGTCTTATGTCGATCCTTTTTGCCGACTAAGACTTGGTGATAGCCGTTGGCCAAATCGAGAGTGGTAAAGTACCTGGCATGACCTAGTTGGTCAAGAATATCCTCGATTCGTGGTAGCGGAAAAGCGTCGCCAATTGTCTTTTCGTTCAATTTGCGAAAATCGACAACGACGCGCCACCTTTTTTCACCATCGGGTCCCGCCTTTTTGGGTACTACGAATAAGGGTGAATTCCAAGGGCTTTTGCTAGTTTGGACTATCCCGTTGTCTAGCATTTCTCTTAATTGCTCGTTGATTACTTGTCTCTGGGTCTCTGGTAATCGATAGGCTTTTTGGTTTATTGGGGCCTGATCTTGTATTAATGGAATGTTATGGGTGATAGCGTTTGTATATGTAAGCTTATCACCTTTAAGGTAAAAGATATCATTGTACTCATAACAGAGTTCGGATATCGAAGCTTTTTCTTCCGCATTTAGATTTGGGTCTAGGCTGAGCTCTTGGTTTAGCCTGTTGACTCGCGGAGTAGGTGTGGGATCTTCCTGATCCGGAAATAAGTATCTTACGTGTTGTAAGATAGCTGTGTTTTCCGAAAAGCTTACGTTTCTTTTCTCACTTTGTGGAGCTGTGTACTTACTATCTGTTTTACTTACATTACTAGATGGCAGGGAATGGGCTTCCTGCAGTTTTAATGGTGGAGTACCATGTTTTATGGGTACTTTTGATTGGTCCGAGTACTCGCACGCATTCGGATTTTGGCTTATGGGCCTTGAAGAATTGGTTTTCTTAATACTATTTGACGGTGGAGCCAACTTTGCCTTCAATGAGGTCTTACGGATCTCGCACGCGTCTTTTATCGGGCTCATTGGCCACTTTGTATTCTTAATACTAATCTTATTAAGTGGTGGAGTCGACTTTGCCTTTAAATAGGTCTTACTGAGCTCGCACGCACGGTTGATGGGGCTCTTGGGCCACTGTTGTTTCTTAACACTAACTTTGTTGGGAGGTGGAGTCGTCTTTGCCTGAGAATAGGTCTTACTGAGCTCACACGCACCTGTTGTTGGGCTTCTTATCCTTGTGGTAATCTTACATCTAGGTATATTGGATGGAGGAGTCAGCTGCATTTTGCTTGTCGGCTTCTGGAGCTCGCTCTCATCTTTAATTTGGCTATGGGGCCATGTAAAATTTTTGTAACTTATTTTCTTGGACGGTGGAGTCATTTTTGCCTCTACTCGGGTCTTACTGAGCTCGCACGCGTCTTGTATGGGGCTCTTGGGCCTCGTTAGTAACTTATATCTTGGTATTTTTGAGGAGGAAGTCTTGTTTGACTTCTGTTCCGCCTTGGGAAGCTCACTGATGTTCGTGTTACTCGCTTGCGATTTATTCGGCTTGAGAACGTGCTGTGTATCAGTGGCTTCTCCTATTGGGATGACGGCGTAGTCATGTATAGGGAGCAGTTGTAACAATAAACTGTTGATGACTACTTGGAAATTGTTAATGTTGAGTATGGCAACTAGCACTGTTTCTTTCCCAGTAGGGAGTAAACTGTTGGCCAGGAAGACTCCAACGCCTATCTCTTTCGATAGACAGAGCATTTCTTCCTTCACTCGCAACGGGACTGTGATAATTTGTGACCTAGCAGGTATGCATATTGGTTCCTCTAAAGTAACCAGATGCTGCCTCATTTCGCAGGTTTCTTGATCACCCAGACAGCTCTTTTCGCATTCCGTCGGCTCTTGTTGAACCTGGCAGCCAGCATTACTCTTTTGAGATGCCTTGGAGACACTGCATGTAGATAGCTTAACCTGTTTAGGTTCCATCTTTTCTGCAAGTGACCTCACTTCTACTGCTTTTCTGGAATACAGCTTGTCCGTTTTGCATGACAAGGGCACAGTAAACTCTTCGGGATTTGTTTCCGTACAAGGAAACTTGAGTGCTTTATTTGGGCCTTCAACATTACAATTGTTTGATAGGAAATCGTTTCCTAATAGGCCGTCATCGGAAAGACCTGGCAGGTTTTGTACCACCTGAAACTTGCAGGGAATCTTATTTTTAAAACTGAAGTTGCCCTTGCAATTTCCCAATGTCTTTCCGGTTCCAAAAGGGGTATGTAAAGTGCATGCCTCATTGGAATTAATTATTTTGAGGTCTTTAATTGCTCTTTTCTTAATAATACTAACCTCAGCGCCAGTGTCCACTACTAGTTTTGTATGGCCGTTAAGGCTTATGTCCAGTGGAAGTTCACTGTAGGGACACCGGATTCGGGCGCTTGAGGTCACCCTTTTGATTTGCGTTGTGGGTTTAAAGTCGAGCCGGGGAGTTTTGGGTCGACTGCATGTCGTTTCCCTGACTCCGGGCTTCCCATTTTTTCTTTTGGCGGCAATCTTCGTCTGCGTGTCCTCGGCGACCACAAAAGGTGCATTTGAGTCTTATGTTGAGGACTTTTTGTGTTGTGTTGCTCTTGTGTAGATCTATTGGAGAGGCGTGGAGGAACAATTTGTTGCGTCTGTTGTGTTTTTCTGCAATCACGGACGTCATGTCCATAGATTTTGCAGTTTGAGCAGAAAGGGGTGTTCTTGCGCTTAAGGCAACCTGAATACGTATGACCCTTTCGCTGGCAGAAATTACACGTGATGTTACGGACCAGTGCATCTGTGTCCGATTTTCTGGCATCAGTGTTTGTAAATGGCCTTTGCCGTGACTGTGATAAACCTGGATTATTCACATTGCGTGAAAACGGATGTGGGTTTGGAGCTCGAGGTGATGCGAACATAGGTGTAGATGGCATTTGATAGTAAGGAGCTCTATAGTAAGCTCTCACTCGTAGATCTGGGTCTACTGGACCCATTGGAGGAGCTCGTACCAGAGGAGTCTGGACGAATGTAGCACTTTGTTGTAGTTTCTCCACGTCCAGGGCCTTTTGGATTAATGCTTCTAAATCACCTTCTCCCTGCGTGAGCAAATATTGACACAGGTGTGGGTTAGTTACTCCACTTTTCAAAGAGTTCTTGGCAAAATCCATCAGCTGTGTTTTCACAGCAGGGACTGCCTCAGCTCCATACTTCTGTGTCGCTGCCTCGATGCAAATCGTCAACAACTGTTTCAATCTTGTAATGAACACAGTGGGAGATTCTAACGGGTTTTGCCTAGTAGTGATTAACTTATTCACTAACTCTTGGTATGTCTCACGGGGGAGGTATGTTCTATTTAGACGTTCCTCTACTTCACTAAATGAAGCAGGGACGTCTGAAGCGAATAATTGGTATGCGTCACCTCTGAGTCTTGTGGGAAGGACCTGAATGAAAGCCACTTTTTCTTCATTGTTTAGGTACTGCATAGTTTGTTTGCAGCAGCCAATGAAGGTTTGTAGCTCTCGTCCCAATTGTGGGGTACTTTCACCCGAAAATAAGGGGACGAGTTGAGCTGTGAGCTTAGCTACCTTAGCGTAGTCCACCATTGTGTTTAGTCTATTGACTGGAGATTTAAATTTGGGTGGACTAACTGGGCTTGTTTCTGGGCTGATTTCCGTTAAGGATTCTTCGAGCCAATCTATTAGCAGGTCTTCGGGAGTTGGTTCAGCTGCTTCACCGTCACTGTCACTATCACTATCACTGTCACTTAATCTAACACTCTTACTCTTTTCTAGATCTAAACTGAGTGAGCATCGAGATTCGGAAAACTGTTCTAGTTCCTCTCGGAACTTTATTGTTTTTTCCTTTAAGGTATTTAACTTGGCGAGTCTGGTCTCACGCTCTGTTTTTAATTTGTGATCTAAGGCGTCACAATGGGTAATCGTCAGTTTATCCGATTCCCGCGCTCTCTCGTATAATTTATTTAAAAATTTAGCTAAACTTACTTGACTATTCGGACCTGGCAGAACGGTTCCGCTTCGGAGTCGAGGTCCTGTTGGGCAAGATTCAGCAGCAGATGCTGTACCTTCACCGAGGTGCTGTATTTTTGCACCGGGGGCTGATCCCGCGTCGGCTAAAGATGGATAATTTTCCCTCGCTGCTGTTTCTGTTTCCTGCTGAGGTAGAGCAGGATTGTCGGCTGGCATATGATGCGTTGTTTGGTGAAAGGGGGGCTCCTTGCCTGCTTAAGTCCCTTTGCTGTAATTGAGAGGGGGGTTTCTTTAACCGCCTTCGAGTTCCCTCTGAATCCTTTGTCGGTTGATTTCGGTTGGTTTTGCAGCTGGGGGGGCCTTTGGGCCGTCTTAACTTCCCATGGATCTAGTTGAAAAGGGGGCTTATGAGCCGTCTTCGATTTCCTCTTCAACTCAGGATCGTTGACTGCTAGCGTTTTATAGATGAGCGCTGGCTGCTAAAAGTTCAGGCTGCTTATCGGGCTGTGTCCTGGCTGATCTGTATTCGTCCTTCTGGGGTAGCTTGAAATATTTTCCACTTCCTTCTTTGGACTGTTCACTTTTATCCCTCGGTGGTGCGTGTGCACTAATTGGGGTGAACGCTTGCCCGCCTGGAGCAGAGGCGCCTAGAGATGGTATCTACCCGAGTGTTGGGGGTGACTTGGCCTGAGTGGCTTAGTCAATGGGACACCTTAGGTTCGAAGGATTAAGGCTTTTCAAGCTTTTACGATCGTTTTGACTAGATCAAGCTTCCTCAATCCTACCGGCTGCGCCAATTTTGTTATATATATTCGGGGGTAATCAAGATCACTTACCAGTGACGGGGCAATAATATCCAAACACTATATATTTTCGGGACTCTGCGTCGACAAGTCACTCTTCACCTTCGGACTACCGCCTACTATACGTTCGACACTTTCACCTTGATTATTCGCTGTCAGATTTAAGGGGAATACACAAATAAACCACAACTCCGTGCAATCGTAGCTTTATTTCTCCTTTTTGTTACACCTGAAATTGCCACTAATCTGTTAATACTGTTACGAGCGTGGCCTTAGTTCGTTATTTAAAACACAATATTTCAGATGTAATTAACAAGTCCTTTCTTTTATTTAACTTCACTATTTACTTTTATAACATTTACAAAACGCTTGTTGTAAATTTTGATCTGCAATGGCGTTCACAAATGCTTCTGTTGCCACTTCATTAAGGAAATCCGCATTTACGTTAGAGTACGATAAGCTAATCTTTCCACATCAGCATGCAGTTGTTGTAGTGACTCGCCATGCTTTTGAGTCCTGTTGCGTAACTGCAGGCGATATACTTGCTGCATGTGTTCATCTCCATAACGTAATTCTATCGCCTGTACTAGTGAAATGTAATCACGTTGCTTTTCAATCTGAATAGTTTGTAATAACTCTGACGCAGGACCTCGAAGTGTTAATACCAGAGCTGTAGCTTTGTCTGCGTCATTCCATCCATTTACTTCGGAAGCTGCCTCAAACTGTCTCTTGAAAGTATGCCACGAATTTTGTCCATCAAATATTGGAGGTTTCATTCTGCCTGCACCGGATATTTCAGTTCCTTCGTGCCGAGGTTGTCGATACTTCATTCTGTCCAAATCTGCTTTAAAGTTGTCAAGCTTCTCCGAAACATTTTGTTGCACTTCCGACACTTGCTGTTGAACTTCCAGCACTTCCTGCTGGATTCCTTCAATTTTTACATTTTGCTCGTCTAATGAATTTTTAAGAAAAGTCTGCTGTTCCTCCAAACAGGTTTCTAGACAATTCTGCAAAGAACACTTTTGTTCTTCCCAACGGGCTTCTAGAGAATTCTTTTGTTCATCTAGACGGGATTCCAGAGAATTCTTTTGTTCATCCAAACGCGCTTCTAGAGAATTCTTTTGTTCCTCAAAAGCATTCTTTTGTTCCTCAAGGGCATTCTTTTGATCGTCCAAACGGGCTTCTAGAGAATTCTTTTGTTCATCTAGACGGGATTCCAGAGAATTCTTTTGTTCCTCAAAAGCATTCTTTTGTTCGTCATTAAAGTACCCAAAAGCTGTTCTATGTTCATTGCAGGCTCTTCTTCAGTTTCTGGTTCTTCCTCGAAAACGTATGTATCAGGATTCTTTTCTTCCTCTATCAACGCTTGTCTAAGTCGCTCGACTAGAACATTCTTTAGACCTGTCGTTTGCAATGACCGCTTCCCCAACTCCACTTTCAATTCCTGTATGCGAAGCTCCTCTAGTTTGCGTCCCATTCTTGCGCGATTTCACAAAATTAATCACTCTTTGAATTTCAAAGTCAAATGCCACCACTTTATTTCGCGATTTTATTTTACTTCTGACACCAGTTGTTACGAGCATGGCCTTAGTTCGTTATTTAAAACACAATATTTCAGATGTAATTAACAAGTTCTTTCTTTTATTTAACTTCACTATTTACTTTTATAACATTTACAAAACAATTATCAAATCAACTCTCTATAGTTATCGCTAGTACTGTACGTCTAATTATCGCAATCCAAATAGTTTACTTCGTTCACTTCTCACTTCGCTGTCTGAAATAATACTCCGCCTCCTAGCTGTCAGAGCGCCGTATTTATACTCTACGAATTATCCTAGAACCTTCCTGAATATTCCGTTCTCCGAACCCAAAGTTTACTAAGATGACACTAACCTAAAGTTGCTTCCATTCCTAACAGATGTCGCTTGATTCACTTTGTGGCACGTAACAATACACAGCTAACTTTTTTAACAAACGAGACAGTTACACTTTATTATACTACAATCTCTTTTAATTCTTTATACTGATAACCTTCCTAATAGTTTGCCAAAAACGACCAAACCTTTTTCTTCTATTTTTCAGACCGGGAAATTCATTCGCGAGGCGACCGTACTGCTACTCAACTCGAAATTCTAAAACCGACTGTGTCGAGACTTAGATTTTTCAATCGTAAGTCTCTTCGTTCAGGATAGGAAAATGCTTAATTAGCATTCCTATCCTGAGAAAATTATTTTACGCTGGGCATGTTTAAACATGCCCAGAATTATCGCGACGAACGATGGTTGAAATTGAAATTTGATATTTTCATAAATATCAACCATCGTCTTGCTACCGTGCATACATTGTTGCGATCACAATGTATGCAGCTCGCGACAATTTGCTGATAAGAGCTTTTTTCGGTGAAGGCTCGATCGTTTCAGTCTTCACCGACGTAAAATTTTCATGCATTCATTTTCATGAAGGTAAGATTTATCGTGGGGCTATTTTTCTATAGAAACGACTTGGGTTGATATTTAACACTTTTGTTTGTCCCAAGTCATTTTGTGGGAAATACTTTTTGTTTTTAATAAAGGAATGTGGAGAAATTGCTGATGGCAATTTCTTCGACTTATAGATAGATAAGCTAACCAAGTTTTAAGCATGGTTAGCTTCTACATATTATGCATGAGTGATAATTTATTAATTATATATATCTTTTTAACCTCTTTTTAGGTATATTGTATTGTATATACAACACACTTCATTAAGGAAATCCGCATTCACGCTGGAGAATGAAAGATGCGCTAATCTTTCCACATCAGCCTGCAGTTGTTGTTGTGATTCGCCATGCTTTTGAATCCTGTTGCGCAACTGTAGGCGATATACTTGCTGCATGTGCTCATCTCCGTAACGTAATTCAATCGCCTGTACTAATGAAGTGTATTCACGTTGCTTTTCAATCGATACAGTTTGTAAGAGTTCTGACGCTGGACCTCAAAGTGCTAACACCAGAACTATAGCTTTGTCTTCATCATTCCATCCAATTACCTCTGAAGCTGCCTCGCATTGTCTCTTGAAGATATGCCACGAATTTTGTCCATCAAATATTGAAGGTTTCAATCTACTTGTGCCGGATATTTCAGCTGCTACGTTTGGAGGCTGACGATGCGTATTCTTTCCAGATCTACTTTAAAACTATCAAGCTGCTCTGTGACTTTTTGTTGAGCTTCCGCCACTTCCTGCTCGATTCCTTTATTTTCAAATTTTGTTCGTTTAACGAGTTTTTCAGGAAAGTCTTCTGTTCCTCCAAACGAGTTTCTAGACAATTCTCCAGAGAGATCTTTTGTTCGTCCAAACTGGTTTCCAGAGATTTGTTTTGTTCTTCAAAAGCATTCTTTTGCTCGTCCAAACGGGTTTCCACAGATTTCTTCTCCTGATCTAAACGGAATTCCAGAGAATTCTTTTATTCCTCGAGAGAATTCTTTTGTTCCTCGAGGGAATTCTCTTGTTCCTCGAGAGGAATCTCTTGTTTATCAAAACGGGCTTCCATTTTGCTCATTAAAGTAATCAAAAGCTGTTCCATTTTCATCGTAGGCTCTTCTTCAGCTTAGGTTTCTTCCAAGTTCTCTTCGAAAACAAATGTCTCAGGATTCTTTCCTTCCTCTATCAAAGCTTGTCTTAGTCGCTCGACTAGAACTTTCTTTGCATATGTCGTTTTTAATGACCAGTTCCCTAGCTCCACTTTCAAATCCTGCATTCGAAGCTCCTCCACTTTGCGCCCCATTACTTTAGTAATTCACTTACAGTTGAATATAAATTTTTTTTCCTGAACTTTCAAAATTTAACACAATTTCACAAAATTAATCACACTTTGAATTTTTAAGTTAATTGCCACCACTTTATTTCGCGAATTTATTTCACTTCTGACACCAGTTGTTTCGAGCGTGGCTTTTGGTTCGTTATTTAAAACACAATATTAAGAATTTTTACGTGTTTTTTTTTTTACAAAGTCATGCGAGTAGCTGACGCAAAATCCACCCTCCGCTGTGCACCTGACGATTTTTTTGAACTCACTGTGATGTTCAGCCACACCTAAAAACAGAAAAGAGAAATAGGTTAAAATCTGTTTGTGTAAAGCTGAGCAAGACTCACCTCCAATCTCAGACGTCCCACCATGGGTAGCTCCACGGGAACAACAATTCCTCTAGATGGAGAAGATGAAGTAATTATGTAATATTAGTAAAAACAGAACTGAAATAAATTTAATTTGAATACTTGAGTAAAAATAAAACTTATCTGAAATTAAGAAAACAAAATGCAAGCCATGTTTTTCTAATGGGCAATACGAGCACTGCAGTGAAAGGAAACACGTGGTTTGTTTGATTCCTAATAACGAAAAAAGAAAAAAAAACGAATTCAAAAAACAGTTCACCACGGAAAAGTGTTAAATATTGAGCATACTGGTGAATACTAAGCAATAATTTACACCACAACTCGGCCGGTACCTAACCATCATGGCCGACCCGCTTATAAAAAAGCCGACGCGGCATGGCATCGCTCTCTTATTCAATCAGTCCCAATAAGCAAAAATTCCAGATGTGGAATTTTCGCACGGAATTCCAGCGGAAAAAGTGACGGCATTCTCACACAAAGCTGTTTTTACACGCTACAGCGAACGCCATTTTCAGCATTACAGATGTGTTGGAGGTATACGAAAAATTGTTAATGGCTTATATTAGCTGTGTTCTTTTGGTTCCGTGTAGTGTTCTGCAAAACACAGGCGATTGCGAATTGAATTGATTTGTAGAGTGCATAGCAGTAGAAAAAGTTTTGAAAGTATAGCGAAAATAATCAAGGTGCCATGACTTTAATTCCTACAAAACGCTAAATCTGTCAAACTTTGCTCCGAATTTATCAAGCTCTATTTTAGCATTTTGCAAGGATTCAAGTCATGGCAGTTTGACTATTTTCTCTATACTTTCGAAACTTTTTCTACTGCTTTGCATCTTACACTTTATTTACGTTCCACTGTTTAATTAAAAAATTTAGAAAAAGCTTTGAAATCCCTAGGAATTCCATGCGAAAATAATAAGGAAATAACATGGAAATCCGATAGATTTGCACGTTCAGTTCCATCTACCAATACAATCAAAGGCTTGGAATCTCGGCGCAGTTTCCTTCGGCCAAAGAAGCGGAATTCCGTGCGCAAATAGTACGGATTTCCAGGTAAGCCCGTCAAAAATGACAAGGAAAACGACCGGAATTCCGTTCGAATTGCTTATTGGGGTGTTTGGAAAGTCTTGTGCGTGGTTAGAAATAAATAGTGATCCAGTGACATACAGCGACAAAGAAGTGATCTACAAGCAGCATAGTAAGTTCATTTAATTTCAGTGAATTGCATCTAAATTGTTTCATGACAAGCAGTTCATAATAATTTTTACATGCAATTCAATGAAATAAAAATATTAGACGGCAAAATTTAAGAAATAAAAGGAAAAACATTTTTTTTACATCCAAGTGCATGGCATGATTAAATGACAAATCATTGTACATAATCATTGCTACATGCAGTTGCGGTGCAAAATTGTTGCAGCGCACAAGTAACGGAACTCAGAAGATTTATTTTTTTTTTTCAGTTTGTCTTGCAGCTAGTACATGGAATTGTACATGCAGTGTATTCAATTCTGCACGTGCTAGTTGCTGGCGTATGAACTAAATTTAATAGAATAAGTAAATAGGATTGTAATCTAATTTGTTTAGCATTAAGTATCAAACAGAAAAATTTTTCAATATTTTTTATTGGAGATTCAGCAAAACTATTTATAATAATAAAATAACTGTACAAAATGATGCATTAATTTTTCAGCACGAAGTATTAAGACAGAACTAAAGTGTTAAAGTTGCAATTAAACCCTTTTTCGTGATATCTTAGATTACCTAAATCAAAGCTAAGAAGCGTTTTGTTTTACTCGTGGAGTAAAACCGAAGATCTTGGCTAAAAATCACAGCAAATCAGCTAAGGCGGTCCGGCTATAATAATCAAAATTACACCACAGGCAGTTAGGGCTTCTGCGTAAAAGTGTCAGCAGATGCGTCGACGTGCTAGTTTCATTCTCGAGAAAAATCTACAAATATCATCCATCGAGACTCGATAGAACAAGCGTTGAATTCTCAGGGGGCAAATATCCAGGCAACAGCTTTAACTTATTTAGTCTTTGTTTAGGAAATCCAACTTAAATTTATATTAAGAGTTAAGTTTGTAATGAAATAATAATTTAAGTGGATTCAGTAAAACAAGTAAAAATCTTAAAAGTTTATTTTTGATAGAGTTGACATTACACAAAAATATCAAAACTGGACGATAATACCTTACTTAACCCACGCCATA
This sequence comes from Dioctria linearis, assembly GCA_963930735.1. NCBI lineage: Eukaryota > Metazoa > Arthropoda > Insecta > Diptera > Asilidae > Dioctria > Dioctria linearis. The sequence goes on from OZ005740.1 coordinate 97,781,177, forward strand.
GATTAAAGAATCTGCCAAATGTATATGTACTTCATTTAGAAAAATGCTTTAAAGAGTATTCTCGACGGGCCACACAAACCATTAAATATAATTCAACAAGAGCAATATAAAAGACATTAGTCTTTGAATTTAAGTAAAATTTAAGGTGTTTATCTTGCCCACGGTAAATTTTCTCTTAATGTTCGCCTGTACTGTATTTTCAACCGCAAACAATGATTTGCGTCGCTGTCAATACCAATAGAAATAGCAACGCCAAATTATATATTTACATTCCTGACTTGGTCCAAGTTAATGTCAAATAAATAATACAATACAATACAATACAAAAGTTTATTGCCAGTATCCGTACACAAGATTACAAATCTTTTAAGTAGGGGACATTGGGGAATTGTGAGTCACACTTTTTCCAAGCTCGATAACTGCCACAGTGTGTCTCTATATGTGACATGATCAAATCTTCTTAATTTGTAGACAAATCGAACCTCTCTCTAACCCCCTCAGACAGTTACTATCCAACGTGGGAAAGATTACGCTACCATACGTAAAATGAGGTAATAATAAACTACCAACCAGCTTTAAGCGAATTTCGGTATCCAGAATGCCAGCAGACAACCAAAGTCTGCGAAGTCCGGCATAGATCCTCCTCAGAATGACAGTGATATATTCACATCATTTGATTCGTATTTCAAGCATCACTCCTAAAATGGAGGCTTTGCCCTCATACCTTAAAGTGACACCATTCAATAACATGGGCGGAAAATCACAAGCATTCATAGAACTCATAGTAAAAGCTAGACACTTAGATTTTCCAGGATTCAGCGTGAGATCATTGTCTAAAGACCAATTGTAGACTCCCACTAAATCCAGGTGAATACGTTCAACACAGTCATCCATTAATCCAATTAGTCTCCCAAAGTACAGCTGCACATCATCAGCATATAAATGGACACTGGCATCCTCAATATAGCAAGGTAGATCGTTAATGTATAAGCTAAACAGTAGTGGACCCAGAACGGAGCCCTGGGGCACACCACGGTTTACCATAAAAGTGTCCGAATGGTCATTGCCGACCTTTACACATTGTAGCCGATTTGTTAGGAAGCTTTCCACTAGTCGTACGGCAGAGGAAGAGAACCGCAAAAGGAAGAGTTTCTCGAGTAATTTCTCGTGATTGACGCAATCAAAAGCTTTGCTAAAATCTAACGTCACTAATATGCAGAGTTCATTTCTATCCATCGCGGCTCTAAAATCCGTAGTAATTTTCAAATGTGCGGTTTCACAACTATGCTGTACACGGAAACCAGACTGAAAATGAATTGAGCAAATGATTACTCTCTATATATTCAACTATCTACATATACATTAGTTTTCCGAGCACTTTGGCAAGATAGCATAAAATACTTATGGGTCTGTAGTCCGTTATATCAGTAGGTCTGGAATTCTTCGCGAAAGCCAAAACATTAGCACGTTTCCATGACTGGGGAAAGCAAGAGGACATGAGACATGTGCTAAAAATATGCAGAATATATGGGCAGACGTTTGGTAGAAGATGTTGAATAAAACGAGGATACAACTTGTCTGGACCCACTGCCTCTGATTTTATCTTAGCCATAGCCAGTATCATTTCATCCACGCTAACTGAGCGAAATGCAAAATGCTGTGTGTCAGAATTTAACGGCAGGATAGATAGGTCACGAGCATGATGGGTTGGGACCGTGGAAACATCAGAAGAAATAACTGAGTTACCTGGATTAGAAATAAAAAAGTTTTTGAGCTCATCTGCACTAAAGTGGCATTCACAGTTGCCATTTTCATAGACTTTGGCGTCATTCAGATTTTTCCACACTTAGATGGTAGATTAGGGTTTACCTTTGACCCAAAATAGTGTCGCTTAGCATTACGAATAGCACAGGTAATGTTGTTACGAGCCTTTTTATACAGTGTAAGGTATTGAATTGTTTTCAGTCTTTTATACTGGCGTAAGAGGAAATCACGCTCTTTTATCAGAGTTCTAATCCTCCCTAAGTACCAGAGACAGACACTATTGCCCACCTTTCTATTACGAAGAGGAACATATTTCTCGAAAAGGTAATTTGTTAACCGGTAAAATAACTCTAATTGCTCATCAGGCGTTGCTGTCACAAAGATCTCTGTCCACGGAAGAACTGCAGCCCCTTCAGCCAGGGCGTCCAGTGGTATGCTCCTGAAGTCACGAAACATAGAATTGTACTCATTTGTTGACTGCGTAAATTTCATATCATAGCACAAGAACAGAATATCGTGATCCATAGTGCTTATGGCACGGCTTGGGTCCGATGGATTAGATGTAAAGAAAAAGTTGGCTCAGAGTTGACTAAATTCAAGTGAAGGGATGATAGAAATGAGAGGAAGCCACAAGACTGTGTACTCTGGAATAATAAATTTATATTAAAATCGCCACCAACAATTACATTGGGGTACCGATGTGACAGTTCAGTGAAAGTATTTCCAAATTCATCAGCATCGCTAAGGTTGAATGCATTAGGAGGACAATATTCAGAACATATAATGCATTTATCTGCCCCTGTATTTAGCTCCAAACATAAAAATTCGATAGATCCGGTAGTAGAATAGTGTATTGACTTGGAACCAATACACCCTTTGACGAATATAGAAACACCGCGACCCACTCTGTCATCACGATCGTTTCTAAACAATCTGTAACCCGAGATTATCACGGTAGTAGAAGGAATTAAATCGTGAAGCCAAGTTTCACTAACTAGTAGAACGTGTACATCAGAGCCCCCCAATATCAGCCGCAATTCATCAGCTGTATTCCGGATACTACTAGAGTTTAGTACACAAATATTCAGACCACTAAAACGTTTAATGTTCAGAAGAACTCCCACATTGCACGTAACACCACTATTATGATGATCCATATTTACACTCATCGTGAGCCGCAGAGGCATCCGCCAATGCATCCAATCCAAGGCACAAGAATGCAAGTAAATTGTAACAGAGAGAAGCTTTCTGACGGCCCTACCTGTATCAACTCTAAACTGATACAGGCAGTAGCCGCAGTTGACAACTCTTGCTGCAAAATTTCATCCTCGTGACTAGTGAGAGTGACGACACAGTACTTTGCCACCAGCGATCAGTCGGCTTGGGCGGGTTCTTGTCACTCTCATCCCTCGGATGCTAGTTACTGTGTCCTAAAGCATACTCGGACAGACAGACGGACTTAACATAAACTTTTGCGGTAACGAAGACTTGAATTGTTGATATTGCTGAATGCGATGACAGCTTAAACTTAAAAAAAATTACATATCCCACTACTCTTATAGGAAGCAGGCTGGGTGCAAAAAAAAACTTTCTGAGAGGAATAAAAAAAAAAGAAAATGATGAAAGAGGTGAGCTCCAGTTGTTGGAGGAGCTCCAACCTTAGTTACTGGACCCTATCGTCTCCAACCACCCCGGCTAAGATTCCAAGACTGCAAATTACACTTATACAATGTTGCACTTCACCACATTATAGTAAGACCAATTGAAAAATGATTATTACAAACTCTCACTTTACACCTCACTACAAGCGAATCAACACACCCCACTAGTATTCCCGGATACGTTAAATGCAAACAGAAAAAAAAAACAAATGTTGTGAAAACAAAAAAAAACTGCCGAAACGACTATGCTGAAATGAACCAAAAGGGTTCTGAGTGAAGCGAGTTTGTAACTTGCAGAATGATTACCAGTACGGCATGCCCTTACAAAAAATAAAACCAAATATTGCGCACGTATGATCACAATGACCAAGGATATACTACTGATAAACCAAAGGCGACACCAACTCAAGTAAGTTAGTAACATTTATTTAATTTAAAAAAAATGCCAATATGGCATAAAATTCTGTTTTCCTTTTCTTTCTTTCGTTCTACAAAATATGCATTTTATTAATAAAAATCTTACAAGGAATACTCCTTTTTACGCTACGCTCACCACGTATAAATTCATTGATCCAGATATGTTGCCAATAATTATTTAATACAAAAACTTAAGTTTGGCGTAGATATTATTCCCATGACAAAAAATACTCCTTTAATATAAAATTACTAGTATACTATTTTTAGTATTCATCTTTCTTTTCGGGTACACTTTTGAAACATATATGTTCACTAAATATATATTGATATTATTTAATTCGTTTTTAATAAAACTTTAATATGGCGTAATTATAATTCACTTGACAGAATACTCCTTTAATACAAAATTACCATGAATACCTTTTCTTTTCGGGTAAACTGTCAAAAATATTGTTGCGAGCGTGGTCTTTGGTTCGTTATTTAAAACACAATATTAAATATTTAATATACAAGTTCCTTATTTCACTCTAATCATATAAAATTCACAAACATTCATTTAATTAACTCAACTTTAATTATCGCTAATACTATACTTTCAATTGTCGCAAACCAATTACAACACTTTCGCCTGTTTATTACTTTTGCTTGCTAACACTGAAACGTCTAAGACAAGACTCTTTTTCTGGCGATGTTATATTTATACCCTAGAGACTCTCCTGATTATTCTGGAGTGTTCTATTTTCTATTCCTGAACCTTCCTGTAGATTCCATAATCAATTCTCCCAACCTGATGTCGTTTACTCTCCTTTACCAACAGATGTCACCAGTTGTCTCTTTCTATTGCACGTAACACTGCTCCCTTCTTAAATTTGTTCATCCCGAACAACAGGTGGTCCACGGTCTTGATGCTTGTAGTATTGACACAAGCGATCCAGATGGACGATTTTTGGTTTGCCTCCTGTACCACGTTGAATCCTGTATACTAAGTCATTTATTCTAGTTACTACTGAATACGGTCCCTCCCATTGTTGTTGTGATTTCGGAGAGCATCCCTTACGTCGGTTCGGGTTGTATAGCCAAACAAGATCACCTTCATTGAATCCTGCTGAATTCGCACGTAAGTTATAGCGGCTCCTCATCCGATGGGTACTTACTGCTAATTTCGCCCCCGTGGCCCCATGTACATCAGCTCACCGTTTCAATGCGGCTCTGACATTACACTTATACATTTCCTTTCTGCTGACACGTGGCGGCCCTTTGTAAGAAGCACACACAGTGCATCTGCGACACCACTTCTCTACATCCTCCCGCATATGTAGCTAATAAAACTTTTCTCGTATTTTAGAAATTGTTTCATTCACTCCCAAATGTTCTCCAGATGTTCCACGATGTATTTTACCTAGAACATCGTTGACCTTTGATGCCGGCACGACTATTTGCATTCGGAACGATTTACCGTTAGGTGCTTCCCACTTGCGTTTTAATATACCGCATTCAACATGAAGAGAATTCCATTGAGCCCAGTAGCTTTTCAGCGTTTCACTCATCCTCGAAATATCCTTCCATTCTGGTTTTTCTATGTCTGCTTTCCAAGCAAGAATAGGCGATATGTCCGGATCTTCTCGTTGCACTGTTCGCAAACTCTCGATGTCCCAACCTGTTGATGGTTCCACAGTTCCCAACGGTATAGTAGCTGTTTTCTCATTTCCTTTCTCCCAGCTGTAATGCTTACATTCAGGTTCCCATTGACGTTGTACCAAGGCTTCTGCATTTCCATGGATACGTCCTTTCCTGTGTTGGCTCTCAAAGCCATAAGGTTGGATTCTAGTCTCCCTAAGAATAGTTTGCTCTCTAGCTCGCCAACTTTGACATTCTTCTCTCCCTTTCTTTTCCGTTGATTCCTTTCGGCGGCGTTTCCTGTAGTCGCTTTGAAGGTGTCCCAATTTATTACAATCCCAACATCGAAGAACACTACGTGAAAGGGTGCTCAGTGATAACTGCAATCTATTGCAAGTCTGCTGATCAGCTCGATATCTTTGCAATTCCACTTTCCTCTCTTCTCTTTGTAGGTGTCCTGGTCTATTACAATTCCAGCATCGAAGGATACCACGCAAAGGTGAGCTCTGGGATGACTGCATTCTATTACAAGTACACTCGTTCATCAAATGTTTCTCATTCGTACTGCACTCCGCGAAGCTTGTCTGGCGGATTCATACACTAATGCATAGGCTAGTGCTTCTGCTGTTGATTTCTTTCCTGCTAGCCTTAACGCTTGTTGTAAACTTTGATCTGCAATAGCGTTTACAAATGCCTCCGTCGCCACTTCGTTGAGAAAATCCGCATTCACACTGGAGTATGAAAGATGCGCTAATCTTTCCACATCAGCCTGCAGTTGTTGTAGTGATTCGCCATGCTTTTGAATTCTCTTGCGCAACTGTAAGCGATATACTTGCTGCATGTGTTCATCTCCGTAACGTAATTCTATCGCCTGTACTAATGAAGTGTATTCACGTTGCTTTTCAATCGGTACAGTTTGTAAGAGTTCTGACGCAGGACCTCGAAGTGCTAACACTAGAGCTATGGCTTTGTCTTCATCATTCCATCCATTTACCTGTGAAGCTGCCTCGAATTGTCTCTTGAAGATATGCCACGAATTTTGTCCATTAAATATGGGAGGTTTCATTCTACCTGCCCCGGATATTGCTACGTTTAGAGGCTGACGATGCTTTATTCTTTCCAGATCTGATTTAAAACTGTCAAGCTGCTCGGTGACTTTTTGTTGAGCTTCCGCCACTTCCTGCTCGATTCCTTCAATTTTCAAATTTTGTTCGTCTAATGAGTTTTTCAGGAAAGTCTTCTGTTCCTCCAAACGATAGATTTCTTTTGTTCCTCGAGAGAAATGTTTTGCTCCTGAAGAGCATTATTTTGCTCGTCCAAACGGGTTTCCATGGATCTCTTCTACTCATCTAAACGGGATTCTAGGAAATTCTTTTGTTCGTCGAGAGAATTCTTTTGTTCATCAAAACGGGCTTGCATAGATTTCTTTTGTTCCTTAAGAGCATTCTTTTGTTCGTTGAAAAATATGTTCTCCACATATACATGGTGTCCCGTGCATTTCCTTTATACCCCGGATTCCTCACTCAATTTCGAAAAATAAATTGTATGGGAGGAGAGCCGGAAAATGCACGGTGAGGGCGGTAGGAGGGTTTTGTGATTATGGGTGCTTTTTATCCTAATACCATATAACTTTCTTGTTATACACCCTATGAAGGTGATTTGCATCTCAGGTGATAGTAAACCCTCTGCGGTTTCCAACAAATGCCCAAATACATCTCTACTCTCTTTTCGTCCGCAGTTATAGGATGTCAAAGTAAAAAAATTGGATAATTTTGCAATTTCTTTTTCAATTTTAACGATTTTCCCGTCAAAATCCATGATAACTATATAGTTTTATGACAAAATTTAAAGACCCCGGAATGTTACCTTTCATTTGATGCTTCACATGTACCGTTTTTGAGATATTCCCGTTTTTATGATGCATAATTTCATAAATTTTGCTAATTTGCGTGGAATTGCATAAAATTAGGCGCGATTTCTATTAATATTAGCAAAATTAATGAAATTATGCACCATAAAAACGGGAACATCTCAATAACGGTAGCATTTAGGTAGGTACATGCGCATAGTCAAATTAAAGGTAACATTCCGGGGTCTTTAAATCTTGTCGTAAAACTGTATAGTTATCATGCATTTTGGCGGGAAAATCGTTAAAATTGAAAAAGAAATTGCAAAATTATACAATTTTTTTACTTTGACATCCTATAACTGCCGACAAAAAGGGAGTAGAGATGTGGTTGGGCATTTGTTGGAAACCGTAGAAGGTTTACTATCACCTGAGATGCAAATCACCTTCATAGGGTGTATAACAAGAAAGTTACATGGTATTAGGATAAAAAGCACCCAAAATCACAAAACCCTCCTACCGCCCTCACCGTGCATTTTCCGGCTCTCCTCCCATACAATTTATTTTTCGAAATTGAGTGAGGAATCCGGGGTATAAAGGAAATGCGGTACGTACGGGACACCCTGTATACAGGGTATTCCGTAAATGTCTTTAATCCTTTAAGGGGATGAAAGTAGAGGTCATTTGTGCCAAAAAAGTCTAGATACTTTTATATCGAACTCCGCTGGGTTTTCGAGTAAATCGATAATATCGATTTTCGAGATTTTGCATACCTCTTCAGAGTAATTTCGTTATAAGTTCTATTGTAATTAATGGATTGTGACGTTCAAACCTTTATTTAAAAGAACACATATTGGCCTTTCTAAGAATGTATAATAAGTTATAATTGTGCCTTCAGTTATTTAAAAAAAAAACAGTTTTCTCTAGAATTTTTTATTTCACCAACATTTTTGTCGCGCTTCAGTGTACATTTATTCGAAATATCACCATTGCACGAACTTGGCAAAACTATGAAAAAATTTGCGCATTATGTCCCCTTTCCAAAATGACCTCCCTAAGTGCTATCAACAATAACAATCAAAAGTTATAAGCAAACATTTCGAAGATGTGCCCATCGAGGTAATCTTCAGTTTTTTCGTAGGATTCTATCTCCTCCTACAGTTTTTAACCTACGACAACCACTTATATGTCATTGTACGGGAATCTGAACTGGCTATTAGATAGGGTACTTTTCGATTTCAAATTTCGAAAATGGAGGGGGTAATTTCGAAAAAAACACTTTTTTACTAAACTTGATATTTACGTAGATTTCGTTATTCCGCATCTTCATTTTTGCGGGAGGGGCAAGCTCTGGGAGGGGCGGGAGTTCAAAGTTTCAACTATAAGCGGCTATATTTGAATAAAAACCACCAAAAATGTCTTTTCCATTTGTGAATTTAGGACTTACTTGCTAGAACAATGCTTGGTTGAGAAAATATTATTATGGTATTATGGAAACAAGATCGCTACAATGGTTTCTTACGCAACCATTTGGCTGCCAATTTAGATGTAGCCCACTATGATGTGCAAACATATAAACAAACAAAAAATTTAAGTTTTATACCATAAAGACAAAGTTCTTACACTAGTAAACCCGATAATTGATAAACTCCATAGGAAGGAGATTTTACGATATTATAGACATAAGCATTAATAAAATCAAGAAAACAAAAGTTTTACACTATTACAAGGAAAAAAACTGTTTGCATTATTTTTATGGATATACTCAAATCTAATTGACTATCATAAACAATGTGGGTTCCAAGCGAAATATGAGAAGACAAGAGAAACAGAGCATTTTGTATTTATTTGTTTCTTCTTTTTGCAACACTACACTATCACGACAAAATATAAATTGATGGAAAACGGGGTTGGTACTTACATATTAATCCCCCTGGCGATGAAGCGCTTCAGCAACCTGGTGATTAACGCTGTGAAAAAAGAAATTTTCTTGTTTATTTGTTTTCTTATGTGTAGTGTTTTTGTTTCTCCGCCTTCTCCCTATCTCGTCCCGTTGACAATTAAGGTTATACGATTTTTTTTTCTAATTCCGGATGGAGTTAAGCGACTCTCGTCTCCTCAACAGGTATGCCGAAAATCTCCTGAAAAAGAACTTTGGATGCCCAAGCAAAGCAAGGCCTGGTTTATGCCAAGATCCTCTCAACATTCTCGCTCCCTTTTCTCGTCCCTTTCTCACACCTTTCTCAGATGTCCCTTTCTCAGATGACCCTTTCTCAGAAGTCCCTTTCTCGCTCCTTTTCTCATATGTTTTCTATGAGCTTTCTCACATAATTTCACACACATCTCATACTTTTTCACACAACTTTACTGCACATATTTCACACATATTTTCACACAACTTTATTTCACAACTTTATTTCATTGCCTTTAACTTCACTGCACTGCATTTTACTGCATTTTTCTTTATTGCACACAGCTTTTTGGGGTTGGGCGTGGTCTTCAGATTTCCTACTTTTCACAGTTCACCAGCAGGTAAGGTTGGGGCATCTTGTGTGTTTTCGTGTCGTCCTTATCGATGATGTTTAGGTTCCATCAGATGTATATGCCATCGAAAATCCTGACTATATTGATACTGCCTATCAATATATACTTACACGCACGCTTCCTAGCTGATTTTGTCGTTATTGTTGATTCATGTACCAGTGTAATCACACAATTCACAGTACAGACCGACTGTCACCTGATATAAAAAAAATTGTTAAATAAATCACTCCTACCACGAGAAGGTAATTCCACCTCACCTTGTAATTAAAAAAAAATGAGCTAACACTTCGTGGCGTTTAGATCCACTTGCAAAATAAAACAAAATAATTAAGACTTCTGGGAGATGGGTAAATCTCGATCGCAACTTGCAACAACAAAAAACTTAGACAAACACTTAGTGGCGCTTGGGTCCACTCACAGAGCAAAACAAAGTAATTGAAATTTGTTGTTTGTACCATTCACTATACCTAAAGACTGTGAGCGTCTCAATCCTCACCTTTCTTGATGACACCCAAGGAGCGATACAGGGAAAATTACCCAAGTGCAATGCACTTGATTGATCAGCACCTTTGTTGGGTGATCGGAAATGCTCAAATTGCATTTTCTTTGTTTATTTTTCTTTCTTTTCCAAAAAGAAACGTTTAGTGAGCGATTTATTTTATTGAGACTTTTCGCGATTGATTTCCGCTTGGACTCGATTTATTGACTTTACTTTGCAAGAATTTATTATATTTAATTTTTTTTTCTCTGTGTACTTGGATAAGAAGTTCATTTCCTTTAATTAAATTATTTTACCAGAGACTGGGTTTGGGATGCATCTGACTAATGATGATTACATATGCCCTGTTGTCCAAGATACACGAAATTAGAATTTTGCCAATGAGGAAAAATATTATAGCCGTTACACTACTGACATCACAATATACCTAACACACATAAATAAAATAAAAATAAAATAAAATTATATAGGAATAATTCATAATTCATGCATAAAGTATAAATCTATAATCAATCACCGTTTTCGATTTTATTATTAATCATGAATTAAACTCCTGATATGAGTGTTTTGTGCAATAACATAACATTTGGTAGTGGTGTGGCAATATCTAGGATGTTAATGTTGCCACCTCTTACTACCCACTCATAGTATCGGACTTTTTGCACCGACTAATTGCATCTCAAAAGCCCTACACCTCTTTATTCCCTTGGGACACCTATGTTCTGATCGGCTGATCTTGACAGACTTCTCTGTTTTGTTTAGTTATAAAATATTATTTCGTGTACTTTTATATTAAATTAAATTAATAATACTTTAAAAAACGATGAAATATCGAAACAAATTCTTCCTCCACCGAGATTTGTTTACATTTGTGACAGCTGAGAAACTCCCTGAGTATCCTGGCATACATCGAATAAGAACATTTTCGGTGGGAGCAAACGCAATATTTTCAACCATACCTTGTTGCCCCGCTCTATATATTGATTCTATTACACGGATGCACTGAGCTTTCACTATAGCGGCAACAAATACTAACACAACCAGAATTTGACTACACTAAAATTTGACTTATCACACTTCCTGCATTCTCTATATTCTAAGATTGGAAGATAAATAAAAATGTTATGTGACATTAACTGTGCCCAGTTCCATCTCATTGCAACCACTGACATGTATTATATGGACTGACTACGTTATTAGAAATGCACTGCAAAATGTGGGCTGACTTCTATATTGCTGACTCTTTCGGTCTAAGCACCAAGTACCAACTGAAGATAACTGTTAACAACAAATAAATAAGTGGCTCCGCGACAAAAATGTTTTTAAATTTATGACTGATAAAATTGTTTTACCAAAGGTAATATATTCACAAGATGTTTTCAATTTCCCGCCAATGATTTTTTTCAATGTTGCCACCGGTGGGCGTAAGAACTTTTTTTAACATAAGCAATTGAGCTCACATGAAATAGAAAGTTAAGCAGTCCATATTAAATATGTCAGTGATTGCAACCCAATATATAAGCACATGGCCCCTTTACTGAACTGATTCCACACACAGCCAAACAAATAAACGAAGTGACACTTCTTCCTGTAATCTCTATATTCCAAGATTTGTTCGCATGTTTAAATGCTTAAGTGTACTACATTATGCACGTCGCGGTCAGGACTTGTATGTGTTGTTTCTATACGATTTTACACATATCAGCCATTCCACATGGTTTCCCATTCTAAGTTTAGAATAGAAGTATAACAAAGCACAGACAAGAAATATTCATATATCGACGATAGTACTAAGAAAGTGATGCATGGAAGAGCCAAAACCTTCGAGAATACTTCCCAAGCCATGAAACAGAAATCTATATGTGTGCGTTCGGAGTCCGTTTTCTAAAATGTTCTATATTGATACTTATGGAAAAGTGCTAAACATTTGTAGTGTATATTCTATAGAGCCTAAACTACTATACATACAGGAAAATAGTCTTCTAGTAATTTACAGCTTAATTCCTTATCTTCTCAAAGGCTATACTTACTATATACCTTACTAAACAAAATAATAAAATAGTTTTGATTACAAACTAACCTTACCATTTTACGCTCAATAGCTCGCAGCTGAGTAATAATTGCATGTGCAGCCGGAGTCCGAATCTGTAGGTATAGCTGCCCGCGGCATGCCATGACGGCACAGAGCCATTACAATGATTACTCAGCTGAGAATTTTTGTTTGAGGAATCGTAGTCATTTGGTTAAACAAATTTTTTTAAATAATTTTGTTAGGAAAGGTACGAAAATATAATGACGGTTCGGAAGATAAGAAAGCAAGCTTAAGATTATCAGAATACCATTTGTCTGTATGAATAGTAGTTTAGTACGGAGGAGCTCTTCAAATAAAACTTTTGTCAGTTTTACATAAGAACACCGCAAATATTTTAGAATGTAAGGTCTCCGTTGGGCCTCGCATGTGGCAGGGAGGGAGTCTGTTTCATGGCTTATAAAGTATTCTCGAGGGCTCTGGAAGAGCTCATATCAAACTTTAATAACTCACTGATCTCGGCTAATGCATATCATGGGCACGAGCCAAAAATGTCTTCCTATATTGACGAAATTTCATTTCTTTCTTAGAATTCAAACCGACCATATTTCTTCAGAATTCGTGTGGTTTATTGGTGGCTATAGATAGACGATCCGAGCAAATTCTGTCTACCGTCTTGTTGGCTAAGCAAAGTGTGAGGGGGTGGGAGGGGTAAATACATTAATGTTTTCAATAACTTTTGCATTCTATACAATACACTGACTTATAACAATGGACTGAGCGATTTGCTATTTCATGTGGCACAAAAAATATTGTGTTTCTGTATATCACCGTTAGAGCACCCTTTAAAACGATTACATAAAAAACATGTAAAACTCAACCAATCAGATGAAATTTTACACCCGTAAATCGAATTTAATTAAAAAAATATATTTTCTTGTGCCCAAGTGGTATTTTAATCGCTTATAAGAAATTAACTCATTCCGACTTTAATTTTCAAAAGTTATTCTTAACTGAATTCTGCTTATGGGCAAGAGAGACGGAGCATGGTAAACACTAGCTTTACCTTATTCTTTCTGCAGTGATTGCATCTGTAGCCAACATAAAAACATCAAATGGCATAAGCAAACGTTCCAGAATGCAATATTTTGTGTTGGTAGCTCCAACTCTGCCATAGGGCGAAAGAGAGAACTATAAAACTTGTGCCATGCTTTCCTATAGGAAAATGACAATACGCTCAGTCCATTGTTATAAGTCAGTGATACAATACAACAAACTTTTTGCTCTTACTCTTAGTTTGAAATTTGAATTCCGTCCCGATATTTATTTTCATATTTCACGACTAGTAGTAAGCCGAAACCGCAGCGCTGAGAGTTCTTGCAATTATTCGTTCTTTGACTGTACTTAAGGCATACGCACTGTCGTTCTTTGCATTCCACGAACTTAATTAATTGGAGGAAGTTGAAATTTCTCTGTGCACTCGCATCTTCCTACTGGTATGCCGTACATTTTCCCTACTCTCAATTTTAATGCGATTTCAATGAAATTTTTGACTCTAATTTATCATATTTAAAACATTTCTAATGTGCGAAACAAAATCTTTCGAGTCCATTTTTTGTTAAAAATTGTAATTTTCTTAAATACGGAAACCAAGAAATGCAAAATCTAATTTGATTGTGCCGATTAGTGATAGCCGCTTAAGAGTTATTTCCCTAGATGTGCGATTTGTACCCGGCCATGCCAACAAATTTCGTTAAAGTTTGTAATTTTGTATACTTAATACTTATCCAACTCAAAAAAGTAAATCTTTCATTAATGATTACCTCCGTCCTCCACCCTCTCACAACCAGCTCATCCCGTAAGATGGTAGACAGAATTTGCTCGGACCGTCTCTAGCCACCAATAAACCACACGAATTCTGAAGAAATATGGTCGATTTCAATTCTAAGAAATAAATCAATTCCCAAGACAAAAATCCGCGCTGATCTACAATCATAAAAATGTTTAGCTAACAAGCCCAAGAAACCAAATCAATCCAACTTCCACGAAGTCGAGACTGCCCAGACACAACTCACAAAACTTATTCGAATCGTCTTCAGCAGCCAGCAATAATGCACACAAATTCTGAAGAAATATGGTCGATTACATTCTAAGAAAGAAATGATTTTTCGCCTATATTGAAAAACATTTTTGGTTCGTGCCCATGATATATTTAGCCGAGATCAGTGAGTTATTGAGGTTTGCCATGAGCTCTTCCATACATCACTTTCTAAGTACTACCGTCGATATCTGGGTATTTCTTGTCTGTGGTATGGGCTTCCCAAAAGTATCACCAGCATTTTATTTATTTAGCTTGTCACCTGATGGACATCTTTTACAAGCGAAATTGTTTTCACTTCTCTTGTGTTGTGCTGACTGAAAGACATTGTAAATCGTGTAGAGTTACTAAAGACAAACCTGGTTTTCGTTTTACACATAACTTCTTGTGGAAAAGCAAAGAGGACGATTTAGATTGAAATATCAAGTGTTGTATTTTTAAGAGTGTTCGTCAGAGTGGTCATTTAGATCCCTTGTTGTTTGTTATTTTTATTAACGACGTGGTAAGGATAATTTCCATTACTCAAGCTTTGTTGGTCGAGGATAATCATAAATCTTTCCATGCTTTATTTGTCTACTTCAGTCGTATCTTGACTATTTACCATTGATGCAGATTAAATAGATTAGATTTTAATCCAAGTGTAAAACCTTCAGTTCCTCATAGATCAAAATCACTCTACTTTAATTATTGAGCGACCTGATTGAATCTCAAAATAATTTTCAACGCTAAAGTTGACAATACCTTGTATTACAGATCGTAAGCTTTATAAAACGCAATTTCGAAGACTTTTGGGGTCCCTATATTATAAAAACATTCTTCCTTTTTCTTTCGACAGATATAAAAATAGCAGTAATGTGTATTGTGGTCTTTAGGTCAGAATGGTCTATATCTATATTATAAAAAGATGTTTACATTCCATAATTTAAAGACCCACCTCTCATAAACAAATTCAAACTTTCTTCTGTATACCTTATTAAAAAGCTTTACTCTAAAAATAATTGTCCATTCGAATTACTAGCGCTAGGTTGAGTTCATATTGGTTATACTAACACCTTTATCCTTTTCTACAGAAAAGTGAGTATGGTCGACAGCTGCAAATTAAGATAAAAGGACAAAAGACGGTCTTTAGATCATCCATATCTATAAATCGACCATTATGCGTAGCAGTGCTTCAAACACAGATAATGTGTTTGTTGTTTGATGAGCAAAAATCACAGTAGACAAATTCTTATACCTCAAGATTGATCAGCAAGGATCAGTAGTTTTTGGTTTTATTACATTACAACTATTTGCAAAAGTCGTAACTAATCTGTAAAAACGATAATTAAAGTTTTAATTCCAGCATCAAGCCGATGCTAACGAAATATTGAAAATTACCAATTAAAGTTTTTCTTACAACCATGTTCCTCCCCGTTTTCGGGTACCCGGGTTTCGCGAGTAAGAGTCGAGTAACCGGGACACCAGATATTTTGGAATCGGGTTGTTAAGAATCGATTCTTTGGAATCGGGTAGTGAGGAATCGATTCCTTGGAATCGGGTATTGAAAAATGAATTTGGTTAAAATATGGAAAATCAAGCAAAACGCGATTCGGGTAGCAGAATTAAATTTATTATGGTAGAATTGACGATTCAGTAATGTACCTGAGTACTAAAAAATTAAGAACCGATTGTACCCGGAAATTTGGAAACGAGAATCGATTATATCCGGATACTTGGATAAGTCGGAATCGGGTAGCCGAGTAAACTTTGAATCGATTACCCAATACCCGATTCCACTTGAAATTGGAGGCAAATTCTACCAGTGCAGTGCCGACTTCCTTGAATCTTTCACCATTTACTTTGCAGTTACTAGAGGCAATAAAAACTTATATAGGTATATATATCCAGAACTAAATTGGTTCTTATAAGTATCGGTTAACATGAACAAAAGGCTACTTTTAATATAAAAAGTTTATTTCCAATTAACGGTAATTGTAATATACAGTGGGAGAATCATTAAAAAAAAACTTAAAATTAAACGAAATTTGCGTAATATTGCAAAAAACATTCTATCAATTGTGGGCATGCCACTTAACTAATTCATTTATCAAATATTTGAAAAATAAACAGGCAATTACTAAATAAGTCTTAAATACTGAAATAGTATAAAATATAGGTATTATGTCTAGTATTTCGGGAGTTGTGAATATCTTGGAGGTGTCCGCCAGAAAACGCTAGAATTTCGCTTTAAGTATCTTGAATCGATGGTGGGAAAAATTTTTCGCAGATCTGGTGTCATTGGTTGAACCGAAAAGAAACTGTCTGTAATCTTGGTAGGGAGATGAGCTTGTCTCTCGATAAGCAATTGTCGTACAGTAGCTGAAATTTTTTTTTAGTTTTGTTACAATCATTAACAATTAGATTTTAAGAAAAGTGAATAAATACATACATTTACTCCATATTGGTGGAGGAGGTCTCTTAGAACTTATCTTGCCTTCTTCATCTGTAGAATCATCACTATTCAACATTTCGAAGTTGTAGGGCAGTTGTTTTCCTTTCTTTGCCATCTTTTTCTGTTCAAACAATTTTCTCTCTTGTAAGAATCGTTGTTTTGCTTTTTGTATCTTCATAGCGTCCAAAAGTTCACGCTCCTTTCGAGCCGTTTCAGCCATTTCAATATGTTTTTGCTTTTCCAAACGCTTCTGAGCATCCCTCTTTTCTTCTTGGAGTTTTAGATTACGGTTGATTTCTTCCAGTTGTCGCTTTTGTTCAACTTCTAATGCTTTTCGACGAATCTTTTCCTCCCGCTCCTCCATAGCCCTTTTTAACTTTTCCGCCCTTTCTTTTTCTTTTGCTTCACGGACTTGTGTTGCCATTTGCTGCTTCTGCTCTCTTTTTTTCTTTTTATCTTCCAGCTGCTGTCAAGGGAAGTTTTATATTTTAAAGGTTTTTTACTAGTTTATTGTAATTTTTACTAACCTGCAATCTAGTTCCTTTTTTCATGTCCTCTGTGCTACTATCACGTGAATGGGATGCAGTCGTGCATGCTGACTGGGGTTTCGTTGTAAGTATAGGAAACACAAGTTTTGAAGAACTATTTGGGGTAAGTTTTTTTAGACCACCAGTAGCAAATGAAGCTGTTATAGTTGTCTAGAAAAAATTAAATTGTAAACGTTACTTTAATCGTCATTTGAATATTCTTGCAGAAGCTTACCTGTTGGGTAGGTGTAAGGTATCGACTTATATTACGAACCAAATTAGGTGTTGTTATTTTACTAGTTGTCATCTAATGAAAATTAAGAATTTAAGAGTAGTAAAAAATAAACGTAATACAAAAATACTTTAGGAAAAAGTCTTATTTAGTAATTTCATGATGTGCTAAAATTTTACAAGAAATTCAATATGAAATATATCTTTACTTTCTTTCTAGCTCATCTGTGAATTACCTCATCAGCGCGGAGGATTGCTCTATTAGTTTTGTTGCTCTAAATTACCCTGATAAACAAATATTCATAGTATTGTTGAGCAGCATTATACTTATTGTTTGCTCTTCAGATTCGCACTTAGATTATCAAGTAATGAGCGCTTGCAATATGCTTCTAAGAATTTTAAATGCAACGATTTAGTCTATTAATGCATCTAAATGTAGTACAACCCGATTAGAAAATGGCCAAATTATAATCCACCTTTTCGGAAACTTTTCTTTTAAATTAAATCTCAACAGATCACTTCGTGACGTATTTTTCGCGATCGGACAATGGAATGTAAAAATCTTCATGTTGGTACGGTATTATACATCCTCTTCCATACCAGAGTATAAAAATCATTTTCCTCATACAGATGGCATCGAAGTGCCAAAACCAATACAAATTAATTATAACTTTTTATTTTACCATCAGTGATCGATGAGTAATAACTCATAACTCAGCTCAGAGCTCATCTACATATGTCAATCATAGCTCAGAGGGAAATGATAATAGATCGTACTTGAGGCCCAATTCAGTGAAACTAAGAAGTATATAGGATTAGGGCCAGCCACGTCAGTTATATAAATACCATGAGAATCATTCTCGAGAAGATTGAACGAAATTTGGCCATCTTTAACTAACAGATATATATATTCTAGCAGGATTAGTGGAAATTATTGAAACGCTTTACATTAATCAGTGTAAGCACTGAGGAAATGTTCGATTCCCTCGAGATCAATATAAATCGCGGACGAAACGGCGGACTGTCACAAATATATCAAAGTTTGAAATTATCTAGAGTAGTTCAACGTCATTTCTCAGAGTAGTTGAATTGAATGGGATATTGCAGCTAAGTTTGCAGGACTTTTGGAGTTTTATTATGGAAGTTATAGAAAGTTTTGTTTTTCTGAAATTTTGCGCATGTTTCGGACCTCGGTGGTTTCAAATTAAATTTGTAGTACCACACCCAATATTCCATCAAAATTTCAAAACTTTTGTAATTAATATTAAATTTGTAATTTAAAATCCCTATTGATTGGCTATTAAGGATATGCAATAAACCATTTTTTAATTTGAATATTAAGATGTGCTTTTTCTTTTATGACACTTAACCTCGTGTTCGGTGGGAATTAGGCCTTAAGGCGAGACTAGCGCTACTAAGCCATCTAAAAACAACACATTTAAAAACTGCGATATTAATAGTGAATTCTTTTCTGCGACTCGGTGTAACCACCGAATCTGTCTTTTCCCGGCTATTTCCTTCCCACCACACCAGTAGGGAAGAAAATAGCACGAGAATTGCAGATTCGGTGGCAGTGTTAACACCGAGTCGCAGAAAAGAATTCACTATAAAAAGTAATAGAAAGTAGGGTTTGGTCGCATCTAGCCAGAAGGCAACGGAAGACAACACTTTATTAAAGCTAAATTCTTCGAATTGTGAAGTCTATACAATAAATCAAGAACATTTATCCTTCGACTTTCAGAAGGATCTTTATCAAATATTTAGGAAAATTTGTTGAAGCACAATTCTAGCCCGTTTTTCCAATAAATTTCTTCGAATTGTGAAGTCTATACAATAAATCAAGAACATTTATCCTTCGACTTTCAGAAGGATCTTTATCAAATATTTAGGAAAATTTGCTGAAGCACAATTCTAGCCCGTTTTTCCAATAAATTCCAAAAATAAGGCAAAATAATGTATATAAACATAAATTATACCACATCTCTAACTATTATTTATTTATTTATTAAAACATTAGTGATCTCAAACTATGTAAATTAGCAAACAGGGAAGAGTTTGGTACATTATTACCAAAACATGCGGTACAGGATTAAACATCATGTCAACGAATAACATTTCTGTTATCTAGGATATAGAATTCAGCGATCAGTTAAAACAAAACCTGCACCTTTTTTCAATAACTCCCGCTGCCGGTCTATGGATCTCAAAGGAAAGAAAAATAAAGTATAAACATTTTTGGACAGAACTATATGTACAATTAAAATTTTGGCTAATGAATAGGCTGAAATACAATGAATGCGACATGCGACAAGAAATTTTCGCCGTCGTTGTTTGTCGCAGACGTAATACAATGAATGCGACATTATCGTTGTCATTTCAAGACAGTTTTGAATCTTGCATATTGTGATGTCTACGAATTTTTTTTCATATTTTAAGGACAAGTATAGTTACATATGAAGATTATACGTAGTTGGGCCAGATTTAAAAGATAGCTACACGAAATTTACCAACCCACGAACTGTCAAACTCAAATGTCGCACTGCGACACGACAAATTTAGAAATTTGGTCTAACTTTTGTTGACGACTTTATCGCGTCGCATCATTTGCTTTGCACAACAACACTGAATTAACTTATTCGCTTTTTTTATAGTATTCTGACCGCAAATTTTATATCAGGCATTGATGTAACACGTATCAATGAAAACTTGTTATTATAGTTAATTTACCTGAGATGGTTCCTTATTTTCTTTGGTTTTTTTAGCTCTCGTTTTGATACGGGTTTGTCTTTGTTGCAATGGCGAACTGTTTATAATGTTGGCATGCTTCTCGAAGGCTTCAACTTTCTTCTTAACAGGACTTTGAATAAATGGACTGAAAAAAAATCATGTGTTAAGGCAAACAAATTTAAAATAAAGTAATATGTTAGCCTACTTGAATAATTCGTTTTTATTCTTTGCCTGAACAACTCGCCTAGGAATTGGAACGAATTCTTCTTCAGATTCGTCGTCAGTCAAAATGCTGCTTTCCGTTCTTTTATTCTCTTTCTGACTCTCACCTTCAGAAGAATTTATTCTAAATGTTGCATCATTACAAGCATTCGCTGATGGCATGAGTTGGCATTTTTTTGGATCTAATGTGGCTGTAAGGTCATGGTTTCCACACTTAGTCATTACAAAAGTAGTTTGGCCGGCATTGAAAGTTTGATCATTGCATGATTGAACCTCTGTGTTTTTCGGGGACTGTGTATCTACTGCTGACAAGAATGTTGCATCTGATGCTTTCTCTAAATTACTCCCAACTACCTCTTCATTCATTTTCTTTGTTTCTTTTGCTTCTAGTACAGCAGAATTAATATTTTCCTTACCGTTTGAATTCGAAGTGTTTTTTTTGTTTGCATCCTCAGATATAGCATCTTCGTAAATTGATTCAATGCTGGTTTTCTTATTTCTAGCACTTTGGCGAATGTTTTCGCTTTCAGGTGCATTAGTTTTGCGTGTGCTATTTTGTGTTTCCTTCGAATTTTTATCATGACCATCACTATCATCTTCAATTTTTTCTTCTTTTATTGGTTTATGCTTCGGTTTTCGGCCCTTTTTTCCTTTATGTGTAACTTTATCATTCGAGGCACTCGATTTTTCCTCTTGTGAAATATTTTCCCTTTTGACTTTGATGGAATCAGTCTAAAAGTCGGTCGATACATTTAAATTAGATGCATAAAATTATTATTTGAAATAAATAAAATACCTTAGATATAGCAATATCATTTGTCGTTACTTCAGTCTTGTCACTTTTGCTCTCTAAGCTTTGTTTTTCAACTTTAACACCTTTGAGCCTTGGTACTTCTGAATTACTTTCATTGGATCCTTGTTTTCGTCGTGCATGTCCTAAGATAATCAAGTAAATTATGCGAGCAAAAAAAATGTTAAACACATGAAAATTTTTACTTTTTTTGGGAATAACAGCAGGTGGGGGCATCTTTTCCACTTCATCGTCTGATACTTCCACTGTTAATGGTTCATTATTATTCATTATTATCAGAGAATCATCAATCTGGAATGCATATAACATTTAGTTATTTTTTATGAATAATAATGTATTTCTTTACACTGAAGATGAAATAGAAAGACTAAAGCAGCCCCCAATATTCAAACAATGAAAAGCTTACTGCTAGCAGAGTTGAGGCTTCCGTATAATTCTGATAAATCGATAATATGGGTATGAAGAGGAGTTGGTGGTATTGCTATATTTATTAGGAATGGATTAAGAAGTAAGGTTTGAGCCAAATACGAAATGATCTTTTTGACTTTTGCAATACCTTACTGCTGTATATTTATATTGCGTTGATTTTAAACCCTCTCATTTCTCTCAGAATTCTTGCTCCTTTTTGGATTAAATATTCAGTTTAAAAGTCAGATATTAAATCTTTACATATTAGACCATGATTATAACTAATGCATATATCGTTTGATATTGATCATTCAACTCACTCGTAATCCTTTTTTGAATAAGTCTATTAATTTAGAGGATTTGTTTTCAGAAATTGTCTATTAATGGGATATCAGTTAGGACTGCTAATGTAGATACATGAAATTGCCAATTTCTATGAATGATATGTTACATTAAATATTAAAGTTAGGAATAAGCATAAAATCAAATGCTGTGAATTATAATAAGATTGATCCTCGATCTATCTGAGCCCTTTTTTACACCCACGGAATACCAATTTATTGAATTACTGCCAGTCTGGACTTAAACATAGCTGATTTAACTGGCCAACCAAGCTTTCAGAAGATATTCGACAAGACATTGACATTAGGTTCTTGTGTTTAGCACTGTAACTTCTAATTCTATTGGTTTGGCGGAGGGTGGATTTTTTTTTTTCTAATAACAATCTTAATTTACTTTTCAAATAGACTTTATCTAATGAACTAAAATTGAATGCTAATAAATCGAAATGTTTAAGACTGGAACTGACCTGTACTGTACTGGTGTAGTGATTCCTCAATCACTTAACCCCTTGACGCACTTAGGCTTTTAGTGACAGTGTTGAAAATTAAAACAAGCTTTATTTCAACCGATTTTGAAATATTGGTTGCGAAATGGGCTGGATAGAATTTCTGAGGGAAAGCCAATGATCGTTTTCAATTCCATCATTAGGTATATTTTTTAAATTTTAACTCTTTTGCTGATGCTTTGTTATCTTTTTAAAATAATAGCTTTGTCCTTACTATGTAAAGCCATAAAATGTTAGTGCCCTGGTATTCCAATTGTTTTTCTTTTTTTAATATTAAGTCAACCTCAAGGGAGAACCTATAAAGGATCTGCGTGGATTGTAGCAACTAATCTACAAGGGATCAGACTAGATTTTCATCAGTACATTGACCATGCATATAGCGATGCAGGAGCAAAAGACATCCTACATTCGGCCACCCCGAAGGAGTCGATAATACATGTTATTGTCACATCGCCAATGAGCTTGAAAGCTCTCTTTTGGAAAATATCTAAAGAAGCTCAGGCTATGTAAGCAGCCCAGTCCCAACAATGAGAACTATATTCCATTCTAGTTCTGATATAGGCTGAAATACATTTTACTTCTTTTTCAGAAATCCAAGACATTTCAATGCTTCTTCGCTTACAGAAAAGATGTAATCTGTCCAGTTTAATTTACTGGAATTATTAAAGCCAAAAATGCTTAGCGAGTGTATCAGAAATCAAAGCTCCAAGCGATGATCTTGTGAAAGTCGTTAGTTAACAATATAATCACACAATCTCGATTGACACATGCGGCATTCTCTCTGGAGTCCGCGCAAGAGTGTCGAAAGTAGTAAGCGAAATGAAGGATTATCAGCAAAACTATGGATGGAAGTGAAAGTAAGGGAAAGCAAATGAAATTTAAGAACAGATGGAAAAGTAACAGATCAGATATAAAAAGGGGCGGTCTGTTCGTTTGATCCCCTTAAGGAATCAGGGTTGGATGGACTGAGACCCATTATGCTTCAGAAGGCACTGAGGTACATAATTAAATGGCTTGTGCCGATTTTTAAATGCTGCCTGAGGCTTGGGTTCTTGCCTAGGGCCAGGCGGGAGGAGAGGGTAATCTTCATTCCTAAGGCAGGCAGAACGGGCCATATGGAGGCAAAAGACTTAGACATATCAGTCTCTCTTCCTTTATGCTTATCTTGGAGACTATTAGAGGTATATATATAAGTGTATGGCAGGGCGGCAGTGGTAGCCAGCATTCCTATATAAAAGGGAAATCGCTAGAGTCGGCACTGCATGCTGTGGTATCCGTTGTTGAGAAATTCCTAGAATATGAGCAATACAGTCTAGGTGCCTTCCTGGATATTGAGGGGGCTTTCAATAACGTGAAGACGGAGGTTATATATAATGGACTGACAGCATCCTGGTAACTGGCAAATTCCTCTCTACTATTACTGAAAGGCTCGAGTATGCTCTGCTTAAGCTGGACAACTGTGCCAATAATAGTGGCAGGGTAAACCCCTCGAGGACGAAGCTGGTCCATTTTTGCTGGGTGGAGAGGATCATACTCGATTCCAAGCTGAGCTGGAAGGTTAATTTAGAAAAACGCGTGAAGAAGGCCAGTGTGACCTTCTACACGTGCAAGAGAATATTTAGAAGAAATTGGGGATTTTTAAAACCCAAAGTGGTACGGTGGATGCACACAACCATAGTTTGGCCCATCCTCTGCTACGGCTCTTCGGTTTGGTGGGCGGCACTGACGAGGAAATATAACCTGGATGTGCTGTCAAAAATTCATAGGGCTGCTTGTATGGAAATAACTGGATGTCTGCGCACCACGCCCACGGCAGCACTGGAGGTCATGCTTGACTTACTGCTGCTGCACCTTTATTGCATAGATGTAGCGGCAATTAGTGCTGTCAGGCTGAGGGCGGGGGTTTGGTGGATGGAGAGGAGTGTTGGGCACTCCAATATACTCCAGAAGATAGACTGTAGTTATTTCAGGGAAGAAACAGACTACCAAGTACTAATCTTGATTTTTGGTGGGGTGTCAATGCTTAGATGCCCACAAGGAGTGACTGGGATGGGAGAGATGGTCGCAGAAACCGATCTTTCTATTTTTACGGATGGTTCCAAGAGAAGTGCGGGCACAGGGGCTAGAGTGTACTCCAGAGATCTAGAGTGGCACGAGTCTTATAGACTGACTGAGAAATGCACTGTTTTTCAGGCAGAACTCGCAGCAACATTGGTATCCATGTGCAGAGAGCCCTCACGGCATATATGCATATATACTGATAGTCAGGCAGCCATCAAGGCGCTAGATGCTGTGCTAATAAAATCAAAATTGGTGCAGTCATGCAAGACTAGCCTTGAGGTATTGGATACAAGGCACAAGGTGACCCTATGCTGGGTACCTGCTCATAAGTATATCTCAGGCAACCAAAAGGCTGATGAGTTGGCCAAAAAAGGCTCTGAATTGGAGAGCTACGCAGCAATAGCTTATGTAAGGATCCCAATCGCAGCGATAAAAAAGGAAATCATCTGGGGCGCCTATCAAAAGGCAAGCCTCCGGTGGACCAGCAGGGAGCTGCTTAATGGCAGCAGAACAAGCACCAGGCATCTAGTAGGGGTCTTTACGGGTCACTGGGTCATAGGTGACCATGCTAGAAGACTGGGGATAGCGGCGAACGATTTCTGCAGGAGCTGTAAGGACTCAGAATAAATCGAATCCGTCCAGCACGTGCTTTGAGAATGCCCCGCCCTGATGAATAAAAGAAGTAGGCTATTGGGTAGCTACTTCTTTTCAAGTCTGGGGAGCTCCAAAGTAAAGAATTCAGATATATCCTGAGTTTTCTGAGAGAAGCAGGGTGGATCTGGGTAGAGTCTTGGAGATATCTTGAGTTCCTTAAGGGAAGCAGGATGGATCTGGGGCGGCTTGAAAAGATTATCGCATGGCGCCTATGGGTACAATGAACCCAATAGAGGTCTAAGCGATGCAAGCTAGTTGTCTTGCGGCACCCCTCTTACCTAACCTAACTAACCTAACAGATCAGATGTGACGACTAACGGCATCTAATACAAACTTTCAATCCATAATAGAAGTTGCGAGGAGTGGATAAGTGCTTTAAGTTTGACTAAACGGGCAGAATGCCAGACTCAATCAAAGGCTCAAAAAATCTTAGTCAACATTTTGGACTCAACAGAATTGTGGAGACTACGGTTCCAACGTTTCGTAAGAAAAGTAAGCAAGTTTTGCGACTTTAGAGACGTTGAGGTCCTTGGCCTTCAACACATCTCTCGTACTGACTCTTGTACACATCACACGGGAGATGCAACACCGGATTCTGTGGTGTGTGTGTGTGGAAAGCCGAACCATTGTTAAATATTGAATGTATAGAAAAAGTGATGAAGTTATTCTTGATGGTTTTTAGGAGACCGGAAATCTTTGTTGTCTCTGTGGCTTTGTTGCTTCGTTGTCTAATACTTCCGAATACTCTTCGAATCTGAACAAACATTTTGGGAAAAAAATTTGTCAGCCGACAAACGTTTACATAATAACTAAAAATACATTTAACAGAAAATTATTGCACAAAGGGCCTGTTCAAATCCATTTAATAAGCTGAATTTAAGAAAGAAAGCAATTTTGGCTCACTCGATAAGTAAAGTTCATAACACTTGAAGCATAACCTTTGATCAGAGAAAGTGGGGCGCCGGAATAGTGCTTTTGTAATTTATTAATTTAATACAAATAAATATGCATACATATCAAATTTCCTTTCGCACTTTCGTCGAAGTTATATTGACATTTTCTACATTGCTTTACTACATCAAAACTGTAGGCTACTAAGTTTCGTTTAATTTATGACATCACTTTAATAAGACAAAGATTAAGCATAAACAATGGATTTGGATAGGCCCTAAATAAAGTAAATAATACAAGACAACAATACAAACGATAACCACATTGAACCTTTACTTTTTTAGATGATTCTTCGACATCTTTTCCCTTACTATTGTCACCATCTGTTCCACTTGATTTTCGCTTAGCAGGCCCCGAAATTGATTTAGATTCATTCTCCTTATTCTTCTGCTGTTTACCGTTTCCATCAGACGCATCTGATGATTTTTCTTTTTTTATATTTGGTCTAACTTCATTCAAACTCGTCTCGATTCCGGACGGCCTTCTCAGTTTGGAATTTAATGGCTTCTCTTTCTACAATGAAGAATTATTACGTTTATTATGTTTACTCTTAAATATATGTATATAAAAATATGATATACTCACCAAGCAAATTTCCCCTCTCAATTTAGCTGCACGCACCGGCCTTGAAGATGTTCTTGTATCTTGGTTTTCAACAGGCACAGACAGGTGAGCTAAAGGTTTTCTGGAGGAAACATCTTTTACTGATATCAAACTGTCTTCAGCTGTAAAGAATTAAATTTGAACACGTCATAAAAATACTTAACTCAAAATATTTACAGTCCGTATCGGTAATAACACTTAATCGTTTTGCTTTCTTTTTACTTTTTTGTGAATTTTGATCGGCCCCACTTACAATTTTATCCAAAGCTTCAAAAGCAGTCTAAAAGGAGAAAGTGTTAAAGAAGAATGAATATATTATAAAACAATATATAATTATAAATAGCTTGCAACTTCTTTATTAGAAAAACTTCTACCGCAAGTAATTTCTACTAATAGCTCCCACATGATAATCAACACAGATTTTGATGAACAAAAAAGCTATTTCTATCTTATTTTATTATACACTGTTATTGAATAAATAAATAAATAAGTATAATAAATTCGACCAGTCCTTCAAAGTTCGTTTT
Organism: Dioctria linearis; assembly: GCA_963930735.1. Classification (NCBI taxonomy): domain Eukaryota; kingdom Metazoa; phylum Arthropoda; class Insecta; order Diptera; family Asilidae; genus Dioctria; species Dioctria linearis. The sequence goes on from OZ005740.1 coordinate 97,808,652, forward strand.
CTTAGCGTAAAAGTACTAAGACAAGTTATTTAGGATTGAACTAACCAATAAGCTAAGTTAGCAAGAAGAGAGCTCTGAATGAGCGGTGACATTGTTCGCGAGCTCCTGCAATGTAGCTTGCATTGTAACTACAGAAACTGAGACAAAGTTGAACTATGTCTGGAGTTAATTATCTAATTCATAATAAAAAAAAGGTAATGAACAGAAAAAGAAGTGCCCCCTTTGATGTGTTTATTACCACCCCTCTTACCTTACGCAAGTACAACCACCAAAACAGAAGAAATAGTTTTAATGTGAAGAAATAGTTAAGCACAAAAGAGGCATGTTTAAAGAATGCTTCAACCCTAGGCCAAATTTTCCGGAATTTTTCTTATTTAAAAGCATAGCAGCACGTACCTATAACGATAGTTGAATAGCACTAATTCTAAACAGACAAAATACTATTAATTGGATCTCTCCGGCATAGAAAATGTGAGCCTACCAAACAGATAGACATATGTGACAGAGATACCCTGAAAATGATCACGTCAGAAATATGATAACATTTTACTTATGGAAAATATAACCACTAAATTAAAGAAAAATATTTCACAATAAATTTAATAGTTTAGTCTCAGAAGAAAATACTAACAGAGCTCAGCATACTTTGCCCGACCACAGTGTGGGTGCAATTTCATCCTCCAAAATAAGAATTCAAAATTTATATAAGATCAGCATTAGATACTGTGCCCTGAATGGAATAAAAAATTCTTGGAGCATCACCTCACCAAGATGATATCTATTCAGGTATTAATAAACTAGTGTGTGGTTTGGATTTTATTTAAGTTTAAACCCAGCTATTACTATGTTATGTGTTCGTTTTGTTTGTCAACTTTTTCAGTACCATTTGATTCTGCGCAGATTTTTTTTTTAGTTTTTATTGGGAACAACAATTCAGGAATATTGAAGGGATGCTCACATGCATGGATAAACAAAGTACCAAAATCAGTAACAAGATTATACAACCGACACATTAACACAAATACTTACACATATATACACCGAATGGATCAACACTTTACACAAAGGCCTAAAACAGAAAACAACTAGAAGCACATTCAACACACACAAACACATGCACATATTAAAAATATAACCTTGTTAGTTAGTATATAAATTTTCAACAATTCTCTTGTTAAAGCTTAGACCTTGGAATTTTAAACTAGATCATTATATAGTTAGCTATAGAAAGATCTTACATATGCACATTTGTAATTTTTGCTAGTACTGTACTAGCTCCTTCAGCATGAGGTTCGATCGTTACTGTTTAAAACAAGTATATGATTATTCAAATTAATTCTTGTCCAGTAATTCCTATAAATTAAACCAGCAGTAGGTAAATTACTAACTGCTTTAAAATAGTAAGTGTATGAAGCGTACTCTAATCTGCTGCCAGGATCTAGTCGATATTATCAATAGAATATTCAAATGTTGCCGCTCACGCAGGCACTGCTAGTATAGGAAACGCCATGAAGTTCAGTGGGCTGAAGGTGGTTGCTACCATGTAATTTTTTTTTGGGGACTGCTTCCTGTTGTGGCGATAGGTCGCTCTTCACTTGAGTAGGAGTAAGTGTGGATCAAGTTGGTCTGTACGGGTGGAGAACATAAGATCCTGTTTTTTTTTAAGGAATATCTGGAAAAGGGGACTTAAGCGGGCTTAAAATATAAGTAGGTCGAGCTCTTCATGCTGACGAGTGAAAAGATAAGTAGTTACTTACAATTAGCCAAATTTTATGTGTACATAGTCTTTCCTAGTGCGGAATATCTATTTTTTTATAAAAGTAGTTTTTATACAAAATTTTCACAAATTTATTTGTTGAATTACTTAAACTGAATAAATTTATGTTTCTTCAGATCGCGAGTTTCTTGTTGTTTCCTCTTTTTCGTCATAAAAAGTTTCGTGGTATCTTTTTTTGTCGTGAAAAAACACGAGGCGCCCACAAAACCCAACTTTCCTGCAAATTTGTTCGCGTATTGCACGCAGACCCTCCTTCACTTGAGCTACCATCACTTACGCTTCAAGGGCAGCGTAACAACTATTTTAAGAAGGGTTGAGGTAACTCAAATATTCAAATTCAAAAAAATCTTTATTGTATAACCTTGTAAAACCTGATACAACAAAGTTGGTTGGCCCACGACAGTGAGGAAATCTGGGCTCTGTAAGTGATTTTTCTTCTAAACTAAAAATTTGGTGTACTAAACTATGTATAGTGAGGACGTTTGTAAAACGGGCTAAATGCTGGTTAAATCTATTACTTTTCCATTTAGTAAATTTTCGAGCTTGCTAATTCTTCTTCATCACATTCGTCTAATTATTTGACAAGTGCGGTTTATTTGAAAGATTTTTAGAAGTATTAATTTGTAAAATGAACAAACCGATGTAAGTAAGCAATAAATTGTTGTAATTATTCCCTATTGAAATAGTGTCATTTTAATTATTTCAGGGACGACCGATGAAACAATGAAGTTCATAGCAGAGAGAATAAAATTTGATGAGGAATTTACTAAGAAAATAGTCGATGTGAAACAGGTTTGGGAGTAAGTAAATGATTTTGTTAAAATTGTTTTATTGTAATTTAATTATTGTAAAATTTTTAATCTAGTCATGTTGCATCAGAAGCCGGAATAAATAAGCCACCCATTGTGTTTTTGTGGAATTTGTTGTGCTATTTGCTGTAACGTATTGATTGTTACTCTCAAATGCTTTTGGAGAATATAATCATTCTTAGATGTAACTGCTTCGTATACAGCACAGTTATAGCCTTTTAAACAATATCGTGGAGGCTGCAAATAAAATAAACAAAATTCAACAAGTTTAAATAAAAAATAGACGTTGCTGGACTTACCCTGGATAACAACAAACTCATCCTTCTTAAATGCCACACAATTGCTTTGCTTTTGAAATAAAAGTGACAGCTGAGCAATTGGCTAAATTCCACTTTGGTTTGGCACAGCCCTGGAATTAGCTGGCTAAATTTCCAATGCAAACTGGAATTTAGCCAGCATTTAGCCCGTTTGGCAAACGTTCTTAGTATAAAGTTTACCAAGCAAGCAGATTCAGGTTCAAAAGCTACACAAAAGAACGTCTCATACATTTTCATAGAAGATTTATATATGAAGCGAACAGTACAAATAGTTCGCTTCAATCGAGAGAACAATTTGTTCTCTCCAGTATATGGGCGTTCTAGAACAAGATACACAAAAGAACACAGTTATTGAATTGCTCTCTTCGGTACTCATTAATAAAATCTTATAATGTATGCATGTATAGTCTTTATAAAGTATCCATCTACATCTATCTATAATCTATATTAAATCTTTGAAGATCTTCCTTCACACCATTACAGTTATATGTTCATTTTTGTTGCTTTTAGCTCTACTTTCTTCCTCTGACACGTTTAGAGCTAGTTTTATTTATTTTATGTTTGAGAATCAGAACTAAACGTATACTCGAATCTTGAAATCCATCATGACTTATACCAAAAATCGTAGTAGTTTATACGATTTTTGGTTATACTTGTTTTTCTGTAAAACATCATTTATTCACCATACGCTAGAAACAAACACACATCCCAATGATTAAATTGTACATGAATTACTAACCTCGACTTAATTGTTAATTTTGGTTTCTTGAAGCACAATTTTAGAGCTTTCTGCTAAACTACCGTTATTTTCGTTTGAAGTTCAGTTGAGCTATATATTATTCTCTCGGCTTTGTAAAGCACATAATTTTGTGTGTTTTTCTATTATACTTAAATAATCAAACAAAATTACCACATCCAAACAACTAATAAGGTCAAAATTTTAACTACAGCAGGCTAAGCCGATAATGTACTCAGGACAGTTTGCTCAACAGAGAATATAATCATGTAATTCTGAATACAAAATAGAGTACATATATGCTATCAGCACCACCCCACCAATGTAACAATAATACTATTCTAGGGGTTGTTCCATTTAATTTTAATTTTATGGGTTAATGCCTTTCTGCAAAATGTGATCCTTAGAAAGGAAATGTGTTGACAGGATCGTTTAGTACCATGCCCTCCAACAAGAAATTCCTCTTCTAATGCACAAATTTTCTATTCATTTTAGGACTGGAATTTAATTATGGAATTGATTCTGTGAGGAATAAGTTCGCTGTGGGTGAAGACGAAGAAATAAGTTTTCTCGTATTCAAAAGACTTTTTAAGTAAAATAAAATATTTCCTTAATACGAATTCATCTGTAAGGTAGTTATTGAAAGCACATTTCTTATAAATAAAATTTAAATTTATTGGTAATAATTTTTTTTAAAAATTTAGTTATACAACGAATTTTCGATTTGCTTGTATAGTACAAAGCGGCATATAAATAACTATTCAATCAAGTTGTCACCACTAATTACCTCCAATACTTGCGAGGCGTGATTACATAATCGCACAAAATTCTCAGACTCTACCAATAAATTAAAAACAGGGAAAAAAAATCAATCACTGATACTTGACACTTTATTCATTAATTAATTGAATCGAACAAACTTTTTTGAAATTTGAATTCTACAAAATCTTAGTTTCAGATATTCCAAAATTTTCTGACTATAAATGTAAGACTCGAGTTCCCCTACGGACAATTTTAAAAAAATTAATGAGCATCAGCTGGAGCATCCTTGGGCTTGTAACCAAGTGCATCTTCTGGAGTATGAGGCCAGAAAGTTGGACGATTAATCGGATCCAAAGCTACTTCTGGGAAAGCATCACGATAATCTTCCATAGTCATCTGATCATAGGGCAGAAGAGAGTTGAGATGTTCAATGTCCTTCTCATAGGAAGCAATGCGGTTGTTGGAATCCTTCACAAATTTGGCAATTTCTTCTTTGGTTTGCTTGGTTTGCGCCTCAATTTCATGAGTTACTTTATCCGCTGGATAGGGAACTTTAATTGCTTCATAACTTTGCTGGAATTTGTCTACTAGTCCAGTAATCGGAATTAAGTTCTTGTAGTAAGCCCAATCAAATTTTGGAGGATTTTCTGGGTTGGCTAGCACACTCCTTAAATAGGTATCACTTTTCGACTTAAAAGCAGCGAAATTAGGTGCTTGATTGGACGATACACGCTCTGCAAGTGCTGACCAGTTAATAGAGGACTGAGCAATACGTCTAGAAGTCATTTTCGTAACTTTTTGCTTATTTAAAATCTACGGTGAAATACCTTTTCAGCAGCAGAAAACTACTTTACGAACGTTGGTTATGTAAAACACTTTGACAATCAAGATGGCCAACATGGTGTCATTATAAACTTTTTATTCGGTAATAGATTTTCCTTCTTGATAGTACTAGAAGTATGATTTATTTATAAAGATCGTGAACTCGTTCCAATTTTAATTTAGCATAAATCTAATATTTTTATTTATTTTTTTACATATTTATTAATATATTGTGCGATTTTAATTTATCAGCAATTGAATTTCTATGTAACAAATAGTTTGAATTACATTTTGCAATTCCCAAATAAGCTATGAAGAAATTCATATGGGATTTATTTATTATTCATCATATTCCAGACAATTTTTTAAAACATTGTTGAACTTCAGTTCATTAAAAATGTGACTTTGGGCAAAGAAAATAATTGTATTTGGATTTTACCGTGTAAATCCAGCAGATTTCTAGAATTGTCTGCGTTATGTAAATATAATTATATAGAAATTGATATATTCACGGATTTTCCCATGGATTATTTAATTCCTCAACAAATTAATATTTTTGTATAAAATTCCAGCAATGAAAGGGATGCGTGAGTAAATTTTTACATTTGTATCTATTCCCGAGATATAATAGTTACATTTATCGATTTATGTGTTAACACATGGTGGAATATGTTTTTGGACATCTTGTTTGAGAAAAAAACACTTGCTCCGATTTCACAATAAGTGTTAAATTGTTATGGTCGTAGCATATTGTATATAGCAATATCCTACCCTGAGCTAAATGCACGTCTAAGCGACCCGTGACAGCACGAGATGGGCGCCCACTTCACCTTGTGATGATGCTGGCATCTAGCGGGCAGTAGGCAAGAGACAAGTTCAACGACAGGAAATTATAGGGAAGGTAGACGTCATACGATGTTTTCATTGACAGGTGACGAGAGTGTCATTGATTTGGTACGTATGTCTCGATTGCTAGCAAATGGCGTGATTTCACAGCAGTGTGCAATAACTGTTCACCGTAGTCAAGATAGCGGTAGTGCAAGGATAAAACAGGTTCCAGTACCAAAAAAAAAAAGATAAATTCTTCCTGGCTCGAGGCAAAATTCTGCAAAGGACAAGCAAAATTAATCCAAGAATACTCTCGTCATATATAAAGTTATAATTTCACATTGAATAAGTGATACGCAACCTTTCAAGGCACGCCAGAGTGCATGAGCGGGATTCTGCCTAGCATCCACACTCAAGATTTTGTCCAGATTGGACTGCCACGCGGATTTTACCTGGTGGTAGAAAAGAGGGACAGGACAGAACACGCTAAATCCAGGGGAGGTGCCCCCACGTTATCTAACAGATAGGCTAAGAAGATCTAAAGCATTTTGTAAAGATTTATACTGATTACTGTGATTATAGTGAGGGGGATTTGAATCCGGACCCAAAATAGAAATTAAACCATAAAACGCTCTCCCATAATAACCTCACGGACGCCCGCCAAAGAGGCGGGCAACATTTTTATGTGACGTAAAACAAGCATATAATGCGGAAAGAAATATAGTTATCATATGAAAAGAATAAGAATTAAAGGGCTAGAGTTAAATAGGGACATGGACGTATTAGGAGTTTAAATAAATGGTATCATTTTTCTAACAATGGTTAACATCTCTCAGCAGCAACTCTAGCAGGCCTCCTCGGGACAGCGGGACGATTTCATTACTGCAGTGACGAAAGGATTATAAACACAGCACACTAATACATTTAGCTGAGTGGCTTAGATTTTCACCCAATATCCCGTTTCCTTTTTAGTTATTTATTCAATGACTACAATAGACGTATACCGTAAGTACATTTACTTACGTAAAGCGAACGAGCCCTTTAATTTAACAGGCGTAAACAAATTAACTTTAAACCGTGTGAGGGGAACTTTCGTTAAGTTTAAAAGTCAAATTGTAGTCAGTAAAGGTGCGGTAAGAATCACTCATTCCGCAAGAACGCAATGTGCCAAAAAATTAAATTATTACGAAATGATTAAAAATGCAATGTAAGAATAAAAATCAAATAAAAATGGTACTGCGAATTAATAGGAAGAACAAATCTTCAATTAAATCAACTTCCATTTGTTAATTTTTTCACAATTAATAGAAAGAACAAATCTTCAATTAAATCAACTTCCATTTGTTAATTTTTTCACATAAAATGTCATTAAGACACTGCGAATTAATAGAAGGCACAAATCTTCAATTACATTAACTTCCATTTGTTAATTTTTTCTTTTACCACTTTTTAAAATTGAAAACATTAAGGGCCGTATTCATCAAGCCATTTAATTGAAATTTAATTTAATTTATGTTTTAGTACTCCTGTAAGAGAGGGTTAGGGCACACTTAAAATTAAATTAAAGTTTAATTTGGGTTATTTTATGTTGTAATAACCCATATATAACTTTAATTTTAATTTAAGTGAGCCCTAACACTCTCTAACGGGTGTACTAAAACAGAAATTAAATTAAATTTCAATTAAATGGCTTGGTAAATACGGCCCTAAATATCAAGATAATAACTCTTACGGAATGTGATATATATTTAGGCTAAAAATATCAATTTTTCGTAAGTAAACCTCAGTCTCATTCTATTTCATAAAGTTAGTTCAGCCTTGCAGACAGTGCAAGCCCTGATGATGTCTTAGGCAGATGAAACGCGTAGGCGTTACTCATTTCTTAAATAAAATTATTGTGGAATCGGAGCAAGTATTTTTTTCTCAAACAAAGATATACAGGGTGATTCAGAGCAAGATACCTTCCGGTATACCACGCGATTCCTTGAGGTAAGCTGATCAAAAACTTGTTCCACATGCCCCCCCCCCCCACCGGATGTAAGTTGTTGCAAAATAAAATATTTTTTCTTCTTTTATTTTAATACAATTATATTGCCTTTATAATTATGCGTATAATTAGAACATTTATTATGTATATATATATATATGTTGGTCTGAAATCACCAACGATTGAAATTCAAAAAGGTATCACCAGATAGAACTGTCACATGCCTACTTACCTAGTGTCGACTAGCTTGTTCAAATAAGTATTAGAGTAAATTCTTTTACCCTAGCGATAAATTAAATTCGAGATTTTTATGGAAAGACATGTGATTGTTATATGAAATGTCATAGAAGAAAATTTAATAATCGTGTGGACCTATATTAGAGTAAATTAAAGTCAGGGTAGAGTCTCACCGAAAGATTTGCCAGATTCTTGGAACAGTTTCTAGAGAGATAAGCAGTTGGTTTCGTGATAAGATTGACGTTATTTTTTAATCATTAAGTGTTAACTCTTAAAAAAATAAGTCGGGTGACAGCCGAGCGATATCACCATGACCAATGTGGTCATGCCCAGATTAAGTAGTAGTAGGGTGAATTCTGAATGACATAGCTAGATCTGGTTTTGAAAAGAAAAACTAATAGAAAATTTAACCTTTTTTTTTGTTTTTGTTATATGCACTAAGAGTGTGTTATGAAGTCTCGGCAAGATTTTTAGGCATATGTAACGAGCAGTTCAAAGACCTCGTCGAAAAAAAATTCTGTGTTGAATTGGAATTTTTTTATCCAACATTCAACCGCGTCGGATTACTTAGGAAAGAAACGAAACTCAAATACTGAGTCACCCTGTACAAAATTGCCAATCGACATGACTGGTCGAATCGGCGGAACGCCATCTGGTCACCCCTAGCGAAACGTATATCACACTCACAGATCGCGTGTAGCAACAAGTGCGGAGAAGATGGAATTTTCCCGCCGTTGGATTACATTAGGGGCTTTCGGGAAGCACTGTCTCAGTGAGACAACTGAGACAAAACTTTGAGCAACAGTCTCACTTGTCTCAGTTCAAACCAATCAGCTGATTTGCCAATTTTGACATTTAAATAATTTTGATCACAGAAAATGGATAGTAATAAATTGAGAAAAATGTTGTTAGTTTATTCAAATAGCTCACTAAACTTTAATTAGCAATTAAAATCACAAAATAACGAAACTGAGTCAACTGAGACAAGAAAATTCAGTTTCACTTGTCTCAGTTGCTCAGTGGTTGTGTGTTTTGTAGCTCAATACTGAGACAGTTCACCGAAAGTGCAGTCTCAGTGAGCCAACTGAGAATATCTCACTTGTCTCACTGAGAATGTGCTTGCCGAAAGTGCCTATTGTTAGAGACTAACGGAGCGAATTAGCTTCTAGAAACATCGAACGTATTCTTTCCTAAGCCAACTGCACCGGTTAACGAGTGTAGTGCTGCATCTGCTGAAGCCAGATCATAGATCATTTTGTAATTTCTTTAGTAATTTGATTTATTCTAAGATTTAAAAGCTAGCAGTGAATATAATGCCAAGAAGTTCTATTTTTAATAAAATTGGGAATTAGCCATGATATACACAAGAACTAATCGGATATATAAGCAACAAAATTCAATGGGCAGACCCATACGGCACCCCGTAATAAGAGTGGCAGAAAAGAGGCGTTTGAAATGCACTGGAAAATATACAACTTCAAATCTATTACTCAATTAGTTGAAACCTATAGTTGCTGTTGGAGACGTGAAATTAAACGTTCTATTAAGCTGTTGACAGAGAAAGACTTTAGACAATCTCGTAAACTTATAATCTATGTACATACATCACAACGGTCCTAGTAATGAAATTGGAAATTTTTCGAAGTGCTGCTTAAGAGCAAAATTAAAAAACCACGTGAAATCAAGGAAAACTTTTCACCTTCCTGAAAAAAAAAGGTTCTACCAAGGAAAGAGGAAAATTAAGTGAAGTCTAAAGCGCAAACCAAGAATATAAAAGATTAAAAAAAGTTTTCATAATGGTTGTCTCAGCAACCACCAGTGGTAATCCAGGAAGAAACTCAGTGGCCAGTGAGAGTGCTAAGGCAGACGGATTACAGAAAGTCATAGTCATAAAATTAGAAGAAACGTGCGGATTAATGATAGTATTGGAAGGTTAGGAATTCCTGGAGTTAACCAAAGTAGCTTGTGTGTCGGGGGCGCATATTCTGCGCGGACGCTGCGAGCCTCCGACGCACAGTAGTATTAGCCAGGACCAGAGTCAAGTACTCTTAAGCGAGCTTGAATATAAAAAATAAAAAATTAAGGAAATAACTCACCTAATAGGTTGAACGGACATTTTGAATATTAAGAAAGGGAGGGTAGTTACACGAGTTAACCAAGTTTTGTTGTAAAGTGTTCCAAGCTAATCACTAATACTCCAGCAACGCATCAATATCCAAGGTCACAAATGCGCATTTGAGATAACAGGATTGCGGTGAGTACCAAGTTGATTATCAAAATAAAAAAAGGAAAATAATAAAATAAATAAAAAAAATTTTATATTCTTTATTACATACAGTAGTGTGCAAAAAAAAAACGCAGCACCGGCAGGTATCCTTGGAAAATCATGATTTCTCCTAATTAGTAGGTAGTCCCGCGAAGGGCCCCGAAAAATATGACACAATAGACTAGATAAGATGCAAAAGCATTGAATAAATAACTAATAAGGAAACGGGGTATCGTGCGAATACAGCGTACGTGTTTAAGCAATTCAATGACAGTGTGATCTACGGTCGGGGGGGGGGGGGGGGGATGACAAGTGGGCATGCTGCCTATTTTGCGGCAATTCAACATTTCTGACATTTCATATTATTTGAAAATAATTTCGGATTTGAATTTGCGATATTGTGATAAATAAATAATTTAACGTGATTTTTATGAATAGTAGTGTGAAATAAGTGCGGAATATTTCTTTTGTGAAAGACATTTTGTGTAATAGAGACCCCGGAGTCTTAAAAAACAGTAATGAAGTGCGCTGTGCTGTGCTGCAGGAACAAACGGCGTTATTGTCGTGGGAAAGCATTCTTCAAGTAAGTATCTATGAAAATAACGAGCCATGGCAAAAAATTTAACAATTTTCCAATGCCGGTTTGTGTGTTTACAATTGATTTGTAATTGCTGCCTAAATTATGTCAGTCATACAAAGGCAACGCCAGGAAATATCATCTGAAAATAAGGGGGCGCTAAAAATTTGTTTATTTTACATAGCAATTTGGATTATAAAAAATGTCCCCGTTCAAAATCTCACGATTTCATTACGGCAATGACGAAACAAATACAAACACAGCACACTAATGCATTTCGCCGAGATGCTTACGTTTTTACCCGATATGCCGTTTCCTTATTAGTTATTTATTCAATGTGCAAAAGATGCGAGTTTGATTTCTTTTTCAATTTAGTGTGCAGATAGTGAAAGCATTAGTGTTTCGAAAGAAAATTTTGTTAAATTTGGTTCAACTAAGTAGTGAACAAAAAGCTGTGGCAATCGCTTTGTGGCGGGAAAATCTTTCTATGTGTGAAATAGGTCGTAGGGTAGGATGTTCCGATTCCACTATTGTGCGGCTAATTAAAAAATTCGAAAAGACTGGCAGCGTAGATCGTCGTGAAGGATCGGGAAAACCGCGAAAGACTACCTTTCGTCAAGATCGGTTTTTATTTCGTAGATCTTTGGCGGATCGTTTCAAAACATCTCCGGATTTAAGACAAGATGAGTGCGCATAACGTCGATATTTCCTTCTCAGTCATCCGACGAAGACTCATTCAAGAAGGTAAAACTGGTAAAAAAGCCCCTTTCAACAGCTCGAGTGAAACAATTACGTCTCCAGTGGGCACACGAACACCGTTCATGGACAGAGGATATGTGGAATAGAGTAATTTATTCAGACGAATCCAAATTCAACCTCCACTCTTCTGATGGAAGGCTGTACGTGCGGAGAAGGAAAGGAGAGCGAATTCTGCTTAGATGTGTACAAGAAGTATCACCTCGGGATTGCGGAGATATGGTTTGGGCATGTTTTTGTTCACGCGGATGTGGAGATCTCACGTTTGTTAGCCTAAGAATAAATGCCAAATTAAGAACAATCGCTATGAACCTTGAAATGTAAATATCCAGTAAATCAAATATATTCTTTAAAATTCGAGTGCTGCGTATTTTTTTGCACACCAGTGTATTGTTACGAGCCACAAAGTGATACAAGCGACATCTATTGGAAATGGAAACAACTTTAGGTTAGTGACACCTAGTAAACTATGGGATCGGAGAATGGAATATTCAGGAAGGTTCTAGGATAATTTGTAGAGTATAAATACGGCGCTACTCACATCCAGGAGGCGAGTATTATTTCAGACAGTGAAGTGAACGAAGTAAACTATTTCGACTGTGATTATTAGAAGTACAGTACTAGCGATAACTAAAGAGTTGATTTGATAATTGTTTGTGAATTGTGATAGTAAACAGTAAAGTTAAATAAAGAAAGAACTTTTGAATTATATCTGAAATATTGTGTTTAAAATAACGAACCAAGGCCGCAGCCACGCTCGTAACAACTGGTATCAGAAGTAAAATAAAATCGCGAAATAAAGTGGTGGCATTTGACTTTGAAATTCAAAGAGTGATTAATTTTGTGAAATCGTATGTAAAAAAGATTCCGAAAGATAATTTTATATTACACTGTGAGTGAATTACAAAAGACGCAAGAATGGGACGCAAACTAGAGGAGCTTCGCATACAGGAATTGAAAGTGGAGTTGGGGAAGCGGTCATTGCAAACGACTGGCCTAAAGAATGTTCTAGTCGAGCGACTTAGACAAGCTTTGATAGAGGAAGAGAAGAATCCTGAGACATTCGTTTTCGAAGAAGAACCAGAAATTGAAGAAGAGCCTGCAATGAACATAGAACAGCTTTTAAGTACTTTAATGAGCAAAATGAAAGCCCGTTTTGATGAACAAAAGAATTCTCTCCAGGAACACAAGAAATCTATGGAAACCCGTTTGGACGAACAAAAGAATTTTCTCCAGGAACAAAAGAGAGAACAAATCACTGGAAACGCGTTTGGATGAACAAAAGAGTTCTCTGGAGAATTGTCTAGAAACTCGCTTAGAGGAACAAAAAAATTTCCTGAAAAACTCGTTAGACGAACAAAATTTAAAAATTGAAGGAATCGAGCAGGAAATGGCGGAAGTTCAACAAAGAGTCACCGAACAGCTAGACAACTTTAAATCAGATTTGGAGAAGATGAAACATCGACAACCACGGCACAAAGGAATTGAAATATCCAATGCAGGCAGAATGAAACCTCCAATATTTGATGGACAAAATTCGTGGCATATTTTCAAGAGACAATTCGAGTCTGCTTCCGAAGTAAACGGATGGAATGATGCAGACAAAGCTACAGCTCTGGTATTAGCACTTCGAGGTTCTGCATCAGAGCTATTCCAAACTATACCGATAGAAAGGCAACGTGATTATACTTCATTAGTACAGGCGATAGAGTTACGTTATGGAGATGAACAAATGCAGCAAGTATATCGCCTACAGCTACGCAAAAGCATGGCGAATCACTGCATCAACTGCAGGCTGATGTAGAAAGATTAGCTTATCTCTCATACTCCAGCGTAAATGCGGATTTCCTTAATGAAGTGGCAACAGAAGCATTTGTGAACGCTATTGCAGATCAAAATTTACAACAAGCGTTAAGGCTAGCATGAAAGAAATCAACAGCAGAAGACTAGCCTATGCACTAGCGTATGAATCTGCCAGGCAAGCTTCTCGAAGTGCAGTACGAGTGAGAGAAATTTCGGTGGAGGAATGTACTTGTAATATAATGCAACCATCACAGAGAAATTCTTCACGTGATATTCTGCAATGCTGGAATTGTAATAGACCAGGACACCTCCAAAGGGACTGCAGAAAACGCCGTCGAATAGAATCACCAGAAGAAGAGGACAGAACAGAATGCCAAAGTTGTCGAGCCATGGAGCAAGCTATTCGGGGAGAGACTAGAAATCAAACAGCGACTAGTCGCATCAGCTTCCCTGTTCAGCAGTCGGAAAACATGTAAAAACCAACTTCGGGAGGCAGAAGTTGGTTGGTAGAGTCCACAGCCCCGAAGTCATCATTCAGATAGCCCAGTTATATATGGAAGTGTAGGAAAAAATGACTGCGTTGTCACTATCGACACTGGAGCTTCGAGATCAATTATTAGAGCGGATCTTGTCAAGAACAAATGGCTTCACAATACCACCAAATATTTACTAAGAACAGCAACTGAAGCAGCAGCACAAGTTTTTGGAGAAATAACTTTGGATATTCAACTAGGCGAATTACTATTTCCTCACACTTTCCTAGTTTCAGACAAGTGGATGAATGCATTCTTGGAGTGGACTTTATTTATGACCACATATAAAATAAATTTAGATGTCGGAGAACGAATACTCAAATATGGCAACATAGAAATTCCTATGAGACTAGGAGGAGGAACAGATTATCCTGCAAAAATAAGAACGATGGTCTGTGAGAATATTACTCTCTCTGCATTCTCGGAGACGCTAGTATGGACAAAGCTTACTGATGACATCGGGACCTGCCGATTCTATTTGGTGGAACCTAACCCTACAAAAGTTACATCGAACATCATTGTAAGATAAGACTTTAGTTAAAGAAGAAGGTGCAACATTAATTCCAGTCAGAGTGCTCAATACATCCGAAAATGAGGTACAACTACAAGAAGGTGCTATAATCGGAAATTGTGACCCCGTTTATCAGATTGTTAATTTGAATAATGGTAGTAATATTAAGAAAGCAATACCTATACCAACTACAACTCAACAGGTTCAGAAACTTCTTTCATCTACTGCTTTAAGTGAACAGCAATGCAACGATGCTAAAGAGGTGATCGATGAATTTTCGGAATTATTTGCAATGACTGATGAAGATTTCGGTAAAACAAATCTTGTCCAGCATCGGACCAATACAGGAGATTCTAGGCCCATTCGGC
Organism: Dioctria linearis; assembly: GCA_963930735.1. NCBI lineage: Eukaryota > Metazoa > Arthropoda > Insecta > Diptera > Asilidae > Dioctria > Dioctria linearis. Next base: position 97,823,741 of record OZ005740.1, read on the forward strand.
AGATACCACGAAGACTACCATTAGCGAAACAACCAGAAGTTGCAGATATGGTAAACTCCAGCAAAGGTCATATTCGGAAAGGAGATGCGTTTACCTAGCGACCTCAAGTTTGATACATCCAGAAGTGAACAAAAGTTACCAGACGATTATGAATCGGAGCTTAGACAACGATTAGCTGATGTACATGAGGCCGCGAGAGTAAAATTAGCATTAAATACCGATCGGATGAAGACCCGCTATGACTTACGTGCTAATTCAGCCGGATTTAATGAAGGTGACCTTATTTGGCTGTACAACCCAAAACGACATAAGGGCCGTTCTCCAAAATTACAACAACACTGGGAAGGACCGTATTCAGTAGTAACCAATGCGGAGATAATACAACTCTAGCTCTTGCTTCGGAAACCGCAGTACCGAATATTGTTACTTCTGTGTCCACAATGGGAATGGCCACCTCTTTGAGGACAGTACCAAAACCTTCGAGTGTTTTCGACACTCGGTTCTCTCCTGAAACGTTGTGTGATGACATATTGACGTATCTAAAATCCAAAAACATTGCAACAGAGAGTATTTCTTGTCGTAAAATTAGTAAATCCTCGAAACCGGTTGCATCCTTTGTCTTAACTGTTTCAGCACATGTGCAGGACAAGTTATTAGAACCCTTATTCTGGCCCTCCGGAGCTTTCACTAAATTTTTTGGACCTTCCGTGCAAAACCTAGAAATACAGTTAATGTAAGCAACGTTATTCCAAAAAACTTAAGTCGCTTTCCCTTCACTATCAACATGTAAGGAATCCTCTGTTGCAACTTATTTTGCTATCGTTGCTTTCACTGAAACTTGGCTGCATCATGCCTTTCGTGATGCCGAAATCTTAGAAAATACTAACCAGATTTTTAGGAAAGATAGACATACAGATTCTGAGGCTCGTGGCGGTGACGTACTCCCCGCATGCAAAAGCACTTTTAATTGCAGCAAAATTGAGCTTCCAAGTTTTTCCAACACTCCTGACACTGAACTTATAGTTCTTAAGCTGTCTCTTTTAAAACACGTCTTATACATACTCTGTTGGTATATTCCTCCATACTCCATAAACATAGTTGATGACAAAGGTCAAAATATTTACGACCTACTCACTTCAACATCTAATTTTATTCACGGCAAGATGTAACCTCTTGATGAACTACTACTTATTGGTGATTTTAACTTACCTAATATACAATGGGTACTAAATGAAAATGACGATGACTATCTTCCTCTTAATAACTTGTCAACAAAGGAATCACTATTCTTGGACACTATGTAATCTCTTGGTCTCAGCCAAATCAGTAATGTAAATTATGACATGGGGAGGCAGTTAGACCTGGTCTTCTCTACTGAGGCGGGTAACATATTAGTCGAACCTAGCCCAGCTATAATGTCTACTCTTGACAAATATCAAACCCCCTCTACTAATTTCATATTGCTTTGAAACCGAAAACATTACTAATTGTGACGAAACTTCTTCAATTTTAGAAAGGCTAACTTTTCGGAACTTTCCAGTAGACTTAGCTCTTTTGACTTCAACACATTACTGTCTAGCAATAGTGTTGACAAAGACGTCTCTAAATTTTACATAATTCTTTTCGATTTATTTTCCTCTCACGTTCCCCGCGAGCGACAGCGGTCCTCTAAAACATCTCCGCCATTGGTGCAATAAAAAACTAAAACATCTTAAAAATAGAAAGAATAAATTGTGGAAAAGTTATATGAGTGACAAAGGCATTATAAGTCACAAAAATTTCCTCACATCCTATAATGAGTTCAAATAACTTTCCTCTACACTTTATGATGAATATATTCAAAGCATGCGTGCGAAATTATTTCTGACCCACGTATCTTCTTTAAGTTTATAAATATGAAGAAAACAACGGACAACTACCCCAATACAATGAGGTACAAGGGTTCTGGTACAAGGTCACCTTCACAAATTTTACGTTTGATGCAAAAACATTAATTTGGCTCTCAATATCGACAAATGTGAGGTTATGACTTTCCACAGGAATCAGAAACCAATCACTTATTCCACGATTCGTCGCCGCGAGAGCGCTGTTTGTGACTTGGGTGTTAAATGTGACCATAGATTGCATTTTATCTCCCACATTAACTATATGGTATCTAAAAGTAGTTCTATGCTGGGCTTTATCAAACGTTGGTCTCGAGAGTTCTCGAAACCCACCATAATATTGCGTTTGTACACTTGCTTTGTGAGACCACTCCTTGAATACGCTATCGAGGTCTGGTCTCCATTTTACGGTACACATATCGAGTCTGTTCAGCGGAACTTCCTGCGTATCGCTCTTAAGCACCTACCCTGGAACCTTATGAGGATCGCCTGAAGCTTTTGAATATGCACTCCCTTGAAAAACGTCACATGGTCGCTGATGTAACTTTTGTGCATCAATTCTTCAACGCGAATATTGATTCTCCCCTGCTACTTAGCAAAATCTCTTTCCGTGATAGTGGGCACAATCTGAGAAGGTTACCTCTGTTGCATGTTAACACCGCTACATCCAACTTTAGTATGAATGAACGCATCAATCGCATGTGCATTGTTGTTAATATTAAGGCTGAGCATTTTGTCGTTGACATTTCCAAGCATGTTTTAAAAAAACGTCTATATAGTACTTAATTTTCTGTTTCCATGCGCATTGCATGTCATCTCATTAGGTGTTTAGTCTATGTTTAGTTTAATATACTAATACTAACACCGACTAAGTGATGAAACGCACGTATTGTTGACCGCTTATTTATTAAACATGTCCATGCCTCGAGCTTGTGTTAAGCTCGTTCTGATAGTCATAATAATTCGAGTTTTATCATTTTTCTCAGCATTTAACAGTTAAAAATGAGTTTTATTTTTTTCCTCAGGAAATAAATCTCATAATTCGAGTTTTTTATTTTCTTCAGGAAATAAAACTTATCTATGGACGTTTTCTATATTTGTTACAAGCTAAAAACTTTCAATTTTTTTAAAAAAAAATTTGTATAGCAACCGTACGAAGAAGTTGGCCGATTGGTCCTATGAACTTAAATTTACATTTTTTTTTTAAACGCCGTTTACAGTGAAACCTCAAGCTATGTTTGGCAAAGGTTTATTTCTTGAGAAAAGAAAAAAATAAAACTCTTTTTTAACTGTTTATAATTCTTTCGGTCCCTGTTAAATAGTGACTAAAGGAGAATAAAAACATATTTCAGAAGGCACTGAAGGTGGTCTAAAGAAGAGATCGAAATATTGACCAATAAATGTACAGCTACACAAATTATGCTGTAGTTTTTGCTATACTTTCTACGAAAAACCCCAAAGGTTCATTTTTATAAGTATGTATATAAAAAATGGATCCATACAACTAAATTTTCGATATCCAGCGCTTTATAATTTCTTTTTAAGGCTGAATAAATTTGTATGCATTTTGTTCCTCCTTTTTATTTTTCACAGTTTTTATGATATTGATTTGAAACCTTCGGCAAAATATTAGAGTCTTCAGTTCAAATGATACCGGGGCTTAGATTTTTGGAAAAGACTTTGATTTAAAAAAAAAAAAAAAATCAAAAACCTCAAACACAGTGTTATTTTTCGCTCCCCCCGAATAACTTTTTCATGTACACACCAATTTTTATTATTTTTCGTATATAGGTTTTCCAAACATATTTGTAAATGCTAGCGGAGCTGTTTTTTCAAATTTGTTAATATTTTTCATGTTATAATTACTTTCATAACATTAAGATTGAGACTCTTGTAACTTGAATAAAATTTGTTGCTCAACGATTATTTTAACACGATAATGAAGATTGAGGTGATTCTATTCAGTGGCCCAAAAACTGGATTAATCTCGAAAGTAGTTTATTTTATAAAAATCATTTTGTAAACCTCTATCGTGATAAAAAGTGATGATAAAATTGGTTTTTAGTCATTTTGATTCTCAAAAGCTTTCCAAGATGGCGATTGGCTCCAGTAAAAAAGACCAACAAATTTATCTTATGTGTCTCTAAAAATGAGTATCTATCCTGCACGTATGTACAGAATGTATATTAACGGCGCGTCATAGCACAAGCACTGCCCGTCTGCTGCTAGCTGTGTGCGCAACTTTGTTGTTGGAGTGGATTAGGCATACACTGAGAGGCAATTAGGCATACACTGAGAGAAAAGGGAGAATATTTGTTAATATTTTTTGTTTATGGTTTAGTTAAAAAGAGACGAATATAAGCCGAGGGAAAATTATATAGAATTTTTTATTGCATATTTGTTTGAGGTTGGGAATTTGTTTTATAATCCATTGACTCGATTTTTTTCGCTCTAGGTGTATTCGGCAAATAATTAAAGTTATCAATTGGGTACATTCTATATGGAAATATGTATGTGCATCATTTTGAATAGTGATTAAGTGATTACGAAGGAGTTGCCCGATTCGGCACATTTGTGAATTCCAATGCCTCCGATGCCTCCAATTTAATTCAACTTGTTTGAACCATTGTGCATATAAGTACATTACATACATAAAAGGCAAGGGATGGTATATAAAGATTCCAAAGGCTGTATGGAAAGCAATAATAAAATTACAAAAACAGTTCAATTAAATTTCGAACAACAACAAAACAATACGCTTCGGTTTGGATATGGCAGACATGTTTCCTAGAGAAAATAAAAGAAGAAGAAATGTTTGCCATGTCAGTACAGCATTGATTATGTACTGCTGCTAGGTCAAAATACTTATATACAGCGAATACTGCTTCTGCGTGTGGCACTAAATAGAAAGCTTTGTACGAAAGCTCACACTACTACTACATAGTTAAATGGAAGCTCGGAATAGAGAGCTTTATTTTCTGCCATTCAGCCTTAATGTTATGTGTTGAGCAAAATATCATCTGATTATTGGTAAACACCATGAGCTTACAGGGGACTACATATTGCAAGCTCCAAAACCGTTAATAGGAAGAGAGAATAATAAAGCTTCCAAATCTGATCCCCGTGAAATTCAGTTCAGATTGAACAAGTTTCGTTTACCTTAGTTTTCTGCGCTCTTTCGATCAAATAATCAATGAACCTATTTAATTCACATCATATAATTGCAGTTATGACCAATTTTTCAATAAAATATTTCTTTCGACAGTTTTAAAAGCTCGTTTCCGATCTAGAAATAACAACTTCTGATTTTTCATCTATCCCCTCTTCCAGTAACTAATTTTTAATTCTATTTAAAACCTAGACAATTCCAGAATTATTATATGAATGTTTTAGAGAAAAATTCCATAGCAGTCTTAAGTTATTACTACTTTGTGAATAATGGATCTTAAGTTTTTGCAGATTAACATAAACATTTACATTTATTTATTTGTGTACCCATGCTAAAGGCACGCTAGCGCAGGGTACATCTTAGAAAGTTACATGGTAGATTTACATTGTAGCAGAACAAAAAAAATGATAATAACATTGGGCAATATATAGTACAGTATAAAATATAATGAAATAGAAATAGGAGCCCAATATGTAGCATAGTCCAGTGCGCAGTGCAACTAAAAGATAGATTTATAGATGAAAATATAGAAAGTCCTTAGAATTAGAAGTGAATATGATAGTCAGGGTTGATAGCAAGTTTAGAAATACAGTGCATCGAGTTTTAGTATTAGATTAATTTGAGATTACGTGCAGATAGTTATACAGATAAATTAAGCTTATGAATGATAGATAACAGGTAACATATCCAACCCCGTAATAGGAGATTGTAAGGCAACTGGAGCAAAAATGAAGGAAAACCGGAAACAATATTGAGGCAAAGATGATTGTCAGGACAGAAAGCCATTAGATAGCTCCTGTCAAGAGGTCCAGAGCTTCAGACTTAAATGAGCTTAGTGAGGCACTCCGTCTAGCCTCATCTGACATACGGTTCCAAAAAACGGCCCCACTCAGAAATGCAGTTTTCCCACCGAACTGCTTACGAACCCTGGGGATGACAATTCTATAATTGTTTAGGACGCTCCAAACGAAACGTCTGGTAATGCAGGTGAGTAGTAGGCCGTGCTTGGCCTTGAATATTAGCTTTAGTATTAAATTCCTGCATGTTAATCATGTTAATAAGTGGACAAGGAAGAAGCATTGCAAGGAACAGTGGGGGCATATGTGAACCTTGTTTGAAAGCAAAAACATATCTGGCGCAGGCCTTGAAAGCACGGATTAATTTAGAAAAATTACCACTGGAGATGTGGAACAAGCCTACGTAAAAAAAAAACAATAAAAACAACTGTAAAATTAGGGCCGAGAAGAGCCTTGTACGGGTGAGGAGATGAATATGCTGGGAAACAGCGTAAAGTGAACGCAAACCTAAATATACCCTAGAACAAATTCTATTAATCTGAGGCTCCCAAGTGAGACCTGAGTCCATGAGCAGACCGAAATTTAAAATCGGCTTGGTTGAGAATGTAATAGCGTGGCCCAGAAGATTAATATTGGGAAGATCAGAGGATAAGTTGGTGATGTTTCTGATACGAATTGAATTATAATAGCCAAGTCTTGGAGGGAGTGAGGGACAGACCCTTGTTAGCAGACCACTCCGCAGTCTCGGCAAGAGTCAAATTAATAGTTCCCGCAGCCTCACTGATATTGTTCCCAGGCGCACCGGAGTATACCTGGATATCGTCTGCATACATATATGTGGAAACGCAGGCTGCTCAGAACTGTAGTAACATCGTCTATGAAGAGCGTGAACAAGAGTGGGCCAACACCGCTCCCTATGGCACTCCTTCTGATATCGGTGTCATCGCGGAGAAAGAGTCGTTGCATCTCACGAACTTCATTGCCTCAGATAACATTTGATCAATCCACAAGCAGAGGTTGAGAACGCAAAACGCGTGCGGAGTTTGTGGGGAACTGAATCGAAAGTCTTGCCGAAGTCCAGCAGCACATGAATCACACAGTTACCTTTGTTGCAGAGATCAAAGATGTCTGTGGAAACCTCCCGCAGGGCGGTGCTGGTTGATTAACGAAAAAGCCTATGAAGAAAGTGTAGTAATCAAGAGATCTGAAGTTTTTCTAAATGTATTCCCGTACGAGCGGCTTCTCCGTTTATGCAATTTAGTGTTGCATGCTCGTAATTTGAATAAAATTCAAATATTAGCAGTTCAAGGAGAGGGAAATGTACAACTCAAATCGTAGTGTGATTAATACAGGGAAAATCGTGGGTAATATTAAATTCATTTTGTTATTACTCGCTATAATTTAAATTTGTCAACTAAAACTATAGTTTTAGCTATATATTAGCTTCATATACACAACAAAGCTCCGTTCTGAGATGTCATTAAAATAACATTGCTGGATGTTTACACTGTCAGCATGCATTCCAATTGATTTCTGCTATTTTTCTAACATTTTAATATCTTACTCAATAATAATCTCTAAAAAAAAAAAAGTTCAATCGTAGTTTTAAGTTGGGGTTTCAAGAAATTTCAAGGTGACTAGTCTGGGACAATAAATACCAAAAAAGGAAACGATCTCTTGCAGAATTAAAATAGAATAGAAAAATCATTTATTTAAGAGCCTCAGCTTACGGTACGTTACAACGTTAGGTATATCGAGTAAGTAATAGCTAGCTACAAAGTTTAATATTTAATTCACATCATATAATTGCAGTTATGACCAATTTTTCAATAAAATATTTCTTTCGACAGTTTTAAAAGCTCGTTTCCGATCTAGAAATAACAACTTCTGATTTTTCATCTATCCCCTCTTCCAGTAACTAATTTTTAATTCTATTCAAAACCTAGACAATTCCAGAATTATTATATGAATGTTTTAGAGAAAAATTCCATAGCAGTCTTAAGTTATTACTACTTTGTGAATAATGGATCTTAAGTTTTTGCAGATTAACATAAACATTTACATTTATTTATTTGTGTACCCATGCCAAAGGCACGCTAGCGCAGGGTACATCTTAGAAAGTTACATGGTAGATTTACATTGTAGCAGAACAAAAAAATGATAATAACAACAGGGAAAATCGTGGGTAATATTAAATTCATTTTGTTATTACTCGCTATAATTTAAATTTGTCAACTAAAACTATAGGTTTAGCTATATATTAGCTTCATATACACAACAAAGCTCCGTTCTGAGATGTCATTACAATAACATTGCTGGATGTTTACACTGTCAGCATGCATTCCAATTGATTTCTGCTATTTTTCTAACATTTTAATATCTTACTCAATAATAATCTCTAAAAAAAAAAAAAGTTCAATCGTAGTTTTAAGTTGGGGTTTCAAGAAATTTCAAGGTGACTAGTCTGGGACAATAAATACCAAAAAAGGAAACGATCTCTTGCAGAATTAAAATAGAATAGAAAAATCATTTATTTAAGAGCCTCAGCTTACGGTACGTTACAACGTTAGGTACATCGAGTAAGTAATAGCTAGCTACAAAGTTGTTTAGCAAACCAAAAAAGGAGAAATGAACAGACTCATTGCTATAAAAGCAATTACATATAGTCAAACAGTAGAGAATTAATGAGATTATTGTTAATCCGGAAAACTTTACATTCCCATTGCACTTGCAGTTAATTGGAAATTACAAAAATAAAACATTTCCAAGATTATTCATTTTCACAGAAATATTAGTGTGTTGCGCCGCCAACAAAATTTTAAACACCAAAACATCACAAGAGTTGACATATCAAGGACTAAAAAAATGCTCCAAACTAGCTATAATTCCCATAAAATATAAACTTCCATACCAAACGTTTAATAAGTCGTAAAAATAATTTGCAACAAACCTTAACATCAGCGTCACATTTATAAATGATACTTTCGAAAGATTCAATTATCTTTTCAGTAATTTTCCCGATATCTTCCATTCCTCACTTAATTGTTCACACTTATTTTCTTAATTATATTAATTCTTTATGCTATTATTAAAGAAATTTACTAATTTTACACAAATAAAATATAAGACTTCCGAACTACTCCAGAGGAATTTCAAAAGATCCAACTGAAAATACAAACAGCAGCGATTGATGCGGAAATTCCAGAATTGAAACGACAGAACAACGGAGGAGCAGCAGTTGCCAGTGGAACGAATATACAACAGAGTTGCCATACTAAAATTAGGTTACTTATAGCACCATCTTATGATTGATAGAAGAAGCATGTGCAGGACAGTGGCGGAGGAGTTTAATTTTCTTCCACCTGGCGTCGGCCGAAAAAATGAAGCAACAATTCCATATGTGGAATTTTCGCACAGAATTCCAGTGGAAAAAAGTGACGGCATCCCCACACACACAGCTGGTTTTACACGCTAAAGCGAACGCCATTTTCATCTTTTCGCAGCGATTACACGAGTCAATAGAGCTGACGGACAGTCCTAATTCCGTCTGTCAAATTTACTGACAAAAAACGATTTGCGTTCTATCAATTGACCAGTCTGTTCATAATAAAATGTCGTCAAGCGGTGTAGACATTCCTCTTCTATATGCATATCAAGCAATTTCTTCATTCATCCGTCTTTATTCTCTACAAAACAAACAATAAAGTGTATGTTAAACACTTTTCAGTCATTTCCCACTCAAAAGAGAGAAGATTAGGAATATAAACACAAATATCCACTAGCATCTACCTTTTATTTTCAATTTCCGCCATCTTAATTGTATGTTTGACAGTTTATTGACTAGTCCGTACTGTCTCGTCAGAAATCTTGTCAGTACAGACTGGTCAGTAACAAAGAGCAGTCAGTAGGGGTTTACACGAGCCTGTGTAAGTGTCAATCGCTGTCAGTGTCAGTTCTACTGACTCGTTTAAACCCCGGGTTACAGATGTGTTGGAGGTATACGAAAAATTGTTAATGGCTTATATTAGCTGTGTTCTTTTGTCTCCGTGTATTGTTATGCAAAACACATGTGATTGTTTATTGAATTGATTTGTAGAGTGCATAGCAGTAGAAAAAGTTTTGAAAGTGTAGAGAAAATAATCAAGTTGCCATAACTTTCATTCTTACAAAACGCTAAACCTGTCAAACTTTGTTCCGAATTTATCTTAGAATATAGAGACAACAGGAAGTGTTGATACCTGTAAAATTCGTGTGCATGCGCGTGGATTTTTCAGCATGACGTGAAGTAGCTCAGCATTATATTGAAGAAAGAGACAAATCTATGTTTAGTTGTCGAAAAAATCCTTCCTCCACCGAGTTTTGTTTACGTTTGTGACAGCTGCGAAATTCCTTAGGTATGTGGCGTAGTGACAGCGAATAAGAACATTTTCGATGGGAGCAAACGTAATATTTTCAACCATATATCTTGTTGCCCCGCTCTCTATATTGATTCTACTACACGGTTGTACTGAGCGTTCACTACAGCGGCAACAGATACTAACACAACCAGAATTTGTCTACACCAAATTTGGCTTATCACACTTCCTGTACTCTCTATATTCTAATGCCTTAGACACACAGCACTCTTAATGAAGAAATAACTAACGACTCATTAGTCTATAATGATTCATTATAAACTGCGGACACACAGCCATTTCTTTAATTAAGTTGAGCTGTCAAACTGGTTTTGATAAACTTATCACCTTAAAGAAGCAATATGAATCGAATTAACGCGATAAACTTTGTTTTCATTTATTTTATTTTCGAATTTAACAATTAACAAATGAGAAAAACATTATATTAAAAAAAATATTAATAATATAATTTGTGATTTGCATTTCTTTGCATTTCTTCTTCTTATTTTTCAAATCGGCAGATGCACAGCGGAGCTCCAGATTTACATTATATGTCAAATCTAGCACATTTTTCCTCATTATAGCTATAATGAAGGAGGAAAACACTTCAACTTCATTATCATCTGATTTTCGAGCTATAATGACATATACTATTTGACACACGGCATTTTAATGAATAGTTAGTACAAATGATTCATTAGTTCGTGCTGTGTGTCAAATAGGGTATTATACCCTGGACACACAGCACGAACTAATGAATCATTTGTACTAACTATTCATTAAAATGCCGTGTGTCAAATTGTATATGTCATTATAGCTCGAAAATCAGATGATAATGAAGTGCATTAATGAAGTGTTTTCCTCCTTCATTATACCCTAGACACACAGCACGAAGTAATGAATCATTTGTACTAACTATTCATTAAAATGCCGTGTGTCAAATAGTATATGTCATTATAGCTCGAAAATCAGATGATAATGAAATTGAAGTGTTTTCCTCCTTCATTATAGCTATAATGAGGAAAAATGTGCTAGATTTGACATATAATGTAAATCTGGAGCTCCGCTGTGCATCTGCCGATTTGAAAAATAAGAAGAAGAAATGCAAAGAAATGCAAATCACAAATTATATTATTATTTTTTTTAATATAATGTTTTTCTCATTTGTTAATTGTTAAATTCGAAAATAAAATAAATGAAAACAAAGTTTATCGCGTTAATTCGATTCATATTGCTTTAAGGTGATAAGTTTATCAAAACCAGTTTGACAGCTCAAATTAATTAAAGAAATGGCTGTGTGTCCGCAGTTTATAATGACTAATGAGTCGTTAGTTATTTCTTCATTAAGAGTGCTGTGTGTCTAAGGCATAAGGAATTTATCAAGCTCTATTTTAACATTTTGCATTCAAGTCATACTACTGCTTTGCATTGTTCCCCCCTGTTTAATTAAAAAATGCAGAAATAGCTTTGAAATCCCTAGGAATTCCATGCAGAAATAACAAGGAAAAAACATGGAAATCTGATAGATTTCCACGTTCAGTTTCATCTACCAATCTCGACGCAGTTCTCTTCGGCCAAAGAAGCTGAAATCCGTGCGCAAATATGTAATACGGATTTCCAAGTAAACTCGTCAAAAATGACAAGGAAAATGACCGGAATTACATTGAAGACTTTCCGTCATGGTTTTTCGACACTCACGCATTGAATAAACTAATTTTATTATTTATTAACTAGTTATGTATAAATGCCAGGTGATTGTTGCCTGGCGCCCTCATTCGGACAACTCGAACGACTGGAGTGAGCGAGCGCGTTTAGGCGGAGACCAAACCGGTCAAAATTACCGATTTTTCCTCCGCATAATTACAAACCATACCGAAGTGGTTGGTATTTTTACATCGTTGTGACCAAACGCTACCAATTCTTCCAATCTAGTTTGGTCTCCGCCTAAACCACTGACTTATAACAATGGACTGAGCGTATTGTAATTTTCCTATAAGAAAGCATGGCACAAGTTTTATAGTTCTCTCTTTCGCCCTATGGGAGAGTTGGAGCTACCAACACAAAATATTGCGTTCTGGAACGTTTGCATATGCCATTTGATGTTTTTATGTTGGCTACAGATGCAATCACCGCAGAAAGAATAAGGTAAAGATAATGTTTACCATGCTTCGTCTCTCTTGCCCATAAGCAGGATTCAGTTAAGAATAACTTTTGAAAATTAAAGTCGGAATGAGTTTAATTCCTTATAAGCGATTAAAATATTACTTGGGCACAAGAAAATATATTTTTTTAATTAAATTCGATTTTCGGGTGTAAAATTTCATCTGATTGGTTGAGTTTTACATGTTTTTTATGTAATCGTTTTAAAGGGTGCTCTAACGGTGATATACAGAAACACAATATTTTTTGTGCCACATGAAATAGCAAATCGCTCAGTCAATTGTTATTAGTCGGGCGTGTATCTTTATTCTGCTCAGAGCAATCTGAGCGCGCTGAACACCGATTTCTTGTATCTTTATTTACTTTCAGAGTAATCTGAAGTCTGAGCGCTCTGAATGTGTATCTTTATTATTGCTCAGAGTGCTCTAACTGATCGTAGATAAACCTCGGAGCATTTGGAGTAATCCGTCAGTAATACCAATAGAGTAGGATTTAAGAAAACCTCCTGAATATACGGGACTTTTTATATGGTGGCAGGAGAAGTGGTTCCCGAGAAATATGCAAAACATTATAACCTTTGTTCGATTCAAGTATTTTCCTTGTTTTGGATTAATCTGTGGTTAAGTGTTTGCTTCAGGGAATTGTTCCACAACATCTTTTTGAAGCAATATACAGGGTTTTCCAATAGAAAAATGCCATTTTTTTAGATAAATGCTCGGATCTTTATTTCATTATAAAGAGGAAGGTATGCGGTTAATAATGGAAAATAACATCAGCCAAATGACCACCACGACCACGCCTACAGGACCATATCCTGTTCATGAAATTTTCCATAACCAAATCGCAAAGTGGCTGCCCTATGTCCTCGATAGCCTCACGAATTCCATCTTTTAGGTCTTGAATCGACGCTGGGCTGTTGGCGTAGACCTTCTCTTTCACGTGGCCCCAAAGGAAGAAGTCGTAAGGTGTTAAGTCACAAGATCTCGGTGGCCAATTGTGATCACCTCTTCGAGAGATAACACGGTCCGGAAACTTTTCCCGTAAAAGATCAATGGTTTCGTTGCTTGTATGGCACGTAGCGCCGTCTTGTTGAAAGTGAACGTTGTCCAGATCAATACCATCCAATTCCGGCCATAAAAAATCATTAATCATCTGTCGACATTGAATAAATAACTAATAAGGAAGCGGGGTATCGTGCGAATACAGTGTACGTGTTTAAGCATTTAAATGACAGTGTGAACTACGGTCGGGGGGGGGGGGGAGGGAGAAATGACAAGAGGGCGTCGTTGATATTTTGTGTCAGTTCAACATTCTGACATTTCATAGTATTTGAAAATAAGTTCGGATTTGACTTCGCAATATTGTGAAAAATAAGTAATTAAACGTGATTTTTATGAATAGTAGTGTGAAATAAGTGCGGAATATTTCTTTTGTGAACGACATTTTGTGTAATAGACTCCGGAGACTTAAAAAACAGTAATGAAGAGCGCTGTGCTGTGCTGCAGGAACAAACGGCGTTATTGTCGTGGAAAAGCATTCTTCAAGTAAGCTTAATAGCTTTACTAATGAATTATTGTGTTTAAAATAAAATAAAAGTGAAATATATGTAAAAATAAAGAGCCATGGCAAAAGATTTAACATTTTACCAATGCCGGTTTATTTGTTTACAATTGAATTGTCATTGGTTGCTAAATTATTGCAGGCATACAAAGCAAACGCCATGGCAACGCCAAGTGCATACAAACACAGCACACTAATTCATTTCGCCGAGATGCTTACGTTTTCACCCGATATGCCGTTTCCTTATTAGTTATTTATTCAATGTCTGTCGATAGCGCAATCCATTCACCGTAACTGTTGCTCCAGCCTCATTTTCGAAAAAGTAAGGTCCAATGACCCCGCGCACTAAACAGTCACACGTTGAGGATAGAGAGGCTTTTCAACAATAACTCTTGGGTTTTCCGAGCCCCAGATGCGACAATTTTGCTTGTTGACGAAGCCATCGAGGTGGAAATGGGCCTCATCACTCAAGATGAGTTTTCGATGGAATTCCGGATCATTTTCATGCATTTCAAGGACCCAATCAGCAAAGACTCGACGTTGTTGATGATCGGCCGGCTTGAGTTCTTGTGTTAACTGAACTTTATAAATCTTAAGACCCAAATCTTTATGCAAAATACAGTGTAATGACGTTTGTGGAATGCCTAATTCCAAAGAATGACGAGGAATGGACAAACCTGGGTTTTCTTCAACACTTTCGGCTACAGCAGCAATATTCTCGGCTGTTCTCGAGCGACGTGTACGGGTTTTATTCTTCACATCACTAACTTGTCCCGACAGCTCGAATTTTTCTACCAATTTCTGTATTGCGGTCCGATAAGGTGCTTCACGACGACCCAAAATGTTCGAGTTTTACGAACCGTCTCTGCCACATTTTCACCATTTTTATAGTAAATTTTAATAATTTCCATGCGTTGTTGAATCGTGTATTGTTCCATTTTTATTAATAGCGTAGTTTCTACTTGTCAAATGTCAAAAAATGACAGCTCGAAAAGTGACATCTACCGAAATAGCGGGCTAATTAAAATAACACCTCTTATTGGAAAACCCTTTATTATAACCTTTGCTCGATTCAGGTATTTTGCTTGTTTTGCATTCATCTGTGGTTAGGAGAATTGTTTCACAACATCTTTTTGGATGAGGTCACTATTTTAGGATTTAATAGAACCTCCTGAATGTACAGGAGATGTTATATGGTGGCAGGAGGAGTGGTTCCCGGGAAATATTCCAAATATTCTGACCTTTGCACGATTCGGGGATTTTGCTTGATTTGGATTTACCTGTGGTTGTGTGTTTGCTTCGTAGAATTGTTCACGACAACTTTTTTAATAAGGTCACTATACTAGGATTCTAGAGAACCTCCTGAATATACAGGACTTATTATATGGTGGCAGGAGAAGTGGTTCCCGTGAAATATGCAAAATATGGTGGTTTTGGGCTAAAACTTTATTGAAGGTGAAGTGTGGCGTCTACATTTTTTCCCCCATTTTTTGAGTACGTGAACAGAGTTTGGGTGCTTTTGGGTGAAAATGTGCATTCACACCAATTCACACAAATTCGAGTACGTGAACAGACCTAATGGTATACCAAGGTCATTATTACCGCACCATCTTCTGAATAATAGAAGAACATATGTGTTTCATTCGCATATTCCATTCGCATATTCCATTGTCGGAAAAATTCCACAATGTTTAAACGTCAAAATTCAGCCCATTCAGCTTAAGTTGAGTCCAGTGAATTTGTCGCGATTTGTTTGTTTTGTTTGTTATTTGGGGGTGATTGCAATGTAATTTTCCCATATTCTGTGCCAGTTATATTTAATGCTTTAGATACAAGTGAGGATGTTATTAATGACGGTCACGGTAGCGTTTTTTGATAAAACGCATCTTTAAAGGGATATATAATCTAATATTTTATGATAAAACAAGAGCAAATCGTACAGTAAGTATAGCAAATGAACTCTTATGGATGTCCAAAAAGTGCACCTGTCGTGTATTGCACATTATTTCCGAACAGAAAAATATTTTTTTCTAGCTGTGAAGTGCAGAAAAATTACTTCATAAAATTGAATGTGTTTTTATTCCGATTGCTATAATGATAAGACCCTTGAAGAAGAGAAAGTCACACTGTGGGAACTGTGAAAATAAGGGTTCTAACACTAAAATTGAAGAAAAATTCAAATAGATTTTTAAAAATGTCTTTTTTATGCAAAACATAAGGATAAGTTCGACTACTGCGAACGGTTTAATATCTTCACACGACTGTAAATCTTGCAACGTGATTTCCTTGGAATAGATGAAGTGATAAATACCTGCGCGGATAGTTGTTATACCTAAGTTTGTCATTCCGTTTGTAACACCACGAAATAATGACGGTAGAGCAAAATGAATTGGCCCACACATAATATTAAAAGTTATTTTGACATGCAAACCGTCTGTCCGTCCGTCCGTCTGTCTGTCTGTCTGTGCGCACAATAACTCGAGAACGCGTTCACCTAGCAAGCTGAAATTTTGTACACGGACATTAAAAAAAAAAAGTAAAATTAAGTTCGAAAATGAGACAAATCGGGCAACTCCTTCGTGGGGTTGCCATACAAAAATTTTGTTTTGCACGATATATTTGGACACTACCTGAGAGCACGTCGCTATAGAAAGCTGAAATTAGGTACACTGTGTTTTCATACTAATAGCAAATAAAATTTCAAAAATGGGCTAAATCGGGCAACCCCTTCTTGGTGTTGCCATATAATAATTTTGGTTTTTTACATATACTTTGAAAACGATCAGTCCTAGACATTTTTATTGTACTAAAAACTTCTTTAGAATAAGAAATCCTATAAAATTGGTTATAATCATTTTTCTGTCCGACGAGCCGTTCTATATGCGAGAAACCAATGCAAAAAATCAAAATTGCTCAAATGGGTGACCATACGAAATTAATTTCATACGTGCATTCATCTAGGGTATCATAAGAATTGGTCTTAGACCAATTCTAGCTTTTTCACTTGTTTACGTTTTAATTTTAATCTCATTTTCTCTGATATGCAAAATACTAAACATTTTTATATTTTCAATAATTAATAATTCCTTCGTTAGAAGCAAATTTCTAGGGCATTTAAAGATAACTATTGATATTGTATTTGTTATAATTTAATGCGTAACAATATTTTCAGCCATTACACACAACTGAAGATGTGATGTTTGCCATTACATTTTCGTAATATCTTTCCTTTCATAAAAGACATTTGTTCAACCTGTTTCGTCCGCATGGGGTAATTTATCTACCTTCTATTCTAACATAAGAAAATTCAGAATTACTGAACTAAGTCAAAGTCAAAGTGCATTTATTTTTGAGTCCCCTGCTTAAAGCAACGTACAACGTTTGGCTCTACGACAAAGAATAGTTTGGTTCTTATACCCTAGACAGACGGCAAAATCAATGATCATTCGTTCGCATTGAATTTTTCAAAAACCGATTTACCATTGAATTTTAATTTGTGCTGCCAATTGCATACAAAATTTTACAGGTCTTTCGTTTTAACAAACAAAACTTTCGGTAACTGGATTTTTGAAATAATAAATTACAAATGAATGATCATTGATTTTGTCCGTCTGCCTAGGGCAGTGGTTCTTAACCTTGTTGGAGGTACTGACCCCCACCAGTTTCATATGCGCGTTCACCGAACCCTTCTTAAGTGGAAAAATATAATTTTTTCAAATTCAAAACATAAGTATATATTTATACATAGGTGCACAAAATGAACAAAACCATTATAAAATGCTTTTAATATAATAAAAAAAAACAATAATGAATATTTAATGCAAATCAGTGTGACTTCTGCTCTTGCCTTTTAGAGACTAGTTCAGAAATGCGCGGCTTTATCTTGGCAAGTGCCACTCTCATGTCATTTTCGCAACAAAGTTTGTTCCTTTTCTTCGTTTTTATGTCCAACATCCTCGAAAAGATATGTTGTAACAAACGGTATGAAAATCCCCAGAGCTTTTTTTTTTAGCAATAACAGGGTACGTTACCATTTGTTGACACCAAAACGTTGAGAGCGTTGTTGTTCTGAAGAGTTGCTGTTGAACCTGGCTATTCAGCAGAGCAGATTTCCTCGAGGTATTCATCATTGACATCTGTTGTCGCAACACTAAACGTGAACGGCTGTCCCACCCGTGTTGGATATGACTCTCTTGTAGGGAAGTATCCGTCGAGAGATTTTGCAAGCTCATCTAAATGCGTGGCAATTGCTTGCCGTGTACATTTTAAATGTACAACAATCGGAAAACTCTTCTCTGTCCTATCTTATAGTTATTTAATCTTGGGTTTTGACCTCCACCGAACCCGGGGAACCAATTCACCGAACCCAGGTTAAGAACCACTGGCCTAGGGTATTAGATTAGTTATTAAACAGCAC
Source organism: Dioctria linearis (assembly GCA_963930735.1). Lineage (NCBI taxonomy): Eukaryota > Metazoa > Arthropoda > Insecta > Diptera > Asilidae > Dioctria > Dioctria linearis. The sequence continues at coordinate 97,842,121 of OZ005740.1, forward strand.
ATCGGGTCGCGTTGACTAGTGACAATGCAATGTATAAGCATTTATTTATTCGTGTACCTGTGCCAAAGGTTTGCAAAGCGCTGTACAAATCATAAAAAGTTACATAGTAGATAATAATAATAAACCTCTTATATATTAAAGAATTCCGTGTATCTGATGTATTGCAGCTAAGTAATCTTATATCTAGATCTGCATTCCTTAGATTATATTGCTGCGCATCCGTCACAAGTGTTATTTTCTCTCAAATATGGCGACAGATCCCCTTTCTTGATCCTAAATATAAATTTCAACACATTAAGATCAATTCTCTATGTCACATTCATCCACTTCAGAGTTGAGAGGATCCACCTAATTGATGTGTATCTACTACATTGCAAGATTATCCACATTGCCTTATTTTGATGTTTCTGTAGTCTGTCCTTTGCTGTACGTGTGTATAGAAAAAGTACTGTCGAGTAGTATTCGAATGAGGTTTTATAGACATTGTAGATTTTATCGCACTCGCTAGTGAAACACTGATTTTCTCAACCGTCTAAAATATGATATATGATATCTTTTTCCCACGTGTTTTTTTTTTTCTTTTCTTTTTTTTTCAGAACCAGCTTAACACAGGCTCGCTGCATGGACACGTTTAATAAATAAACGGTCAAGAAGAATCAATGTATTATTCCGATGCGATCGATGTGTGTACCGTAAAATGGAGACCAGACCTGGCTAGCGTATTCGAGGAGGGGTCTCACAAAGCAAGTGTACAAACGCAATGTTATGGTGGGATTCGAGAACTCTCGAGACCAACGTTTGATAAAACCTAGCATAGAACCACTCTTTGATACCATGTAGATTATGTGGGAGATAAAATTCAATCTGTGGTTACATTTGACACCCAGGTCACAAACAGCACCCTCGCGGCGGCAAATCGTGGAATCTGAGAACACATGATCACAGGTGATTGCTTTCTGATTCCTGTGGAAAGTCATAACCTCACATTTGTCGATATTGAGAACCAAATCATTGTTTTGGCACTAAACGGAAAATTTGTGAAGGTCACCTTGTACCCGTTCACAATCACTAAAAGATTTAATCTGAGCGAAAAGTTTAATGTCGTCAGCATAAACCAAGACTGCAGTATCTCAAACAGATACAATGTCGTCAATAGACAGAATAGAAAACAGCGGGCCCAGGTGACTTCCTTAAGGTACGCCGGATGAAGCCTTCAAGACTCTAGGGATGGAATGTCGAAATAAGACTTGATAAGTTCTTTTATTTTTCTTTTTTTTTCTTTTTTTTTTCCTCCAACCACCACTCTCTCCATCATTCTAATTATAGCATGACTCATCAAATATACTTATTATTATGTTTGAACCTCTTCTCAGACAGCATCTGGCTGGTATTAGAGAAGGGTACTTATTGTTATTATAATGACTTTATTTTAGAGCTCTATTATTTTATTGAAGTCTTTTGTTCCTGTTTTTGTCATTTTTTTTGTGTGCGTGTTTCAATTTCCGATTATGCATATCATTCATTATTCAAAAGCAGATTTCAGATGTATGTTAAGTTCATTCAATCAACCTCGCAGTCAATGGCAAATCCCTAACTAGGCCTTTTAGCTTTGAACTGAATATAGTAATGCTTGAGCTTGCCTTGATAACTTCAGGAAGCTCGTTATAGATTTTGGTCGCCGTATATATAAGTCCTTTTCTGATTCTGTTTGTTTTAGGTTGCTGTACTCGTAGTTTTTTTCTATTCCTCGTTCGATGGCTATGTATACTTATGTGTCTGTCTATTCGTATATTTGTTTTGATGAGTCCACGTGCAACTTTATGAATAAATTTAGTTTTTTCAAGGTAAATCATTTGATTAATGCTTAGAGTTTTCGTAAGTGCGTGTAATTCCGTCGAAGGTGTTCTCCAAGGCATACTGAACAGGATTTTTAAGGCTCTATTAATTAATCTCTTCACCCTAATTTTTTCGGATTGAATGCACAGACTCCACGCCAGTAATCCATATCTAATATGCGACGCTATATGTGCATTGTAAATTGCAAGGGCTGTATCATTATTTAACCTAGGGCCTCTTCGCAAAACACCTAATATTGGGTTGATTTTGGAAGCTATTTCGTCGACATGCCTGCTCCAGTTGAGTTTCTCATCAATATTTATACCTAGGTATTTCACTTCAGTTACTCTTTCTATTTGCTTGGAGTTAATACTCAATATTGGATAATTCTCAGCCTTGTTTCGTTGTTTAAGAACCATGTATTTTGTTTTATCCTCATTGAGAGAAAGTTTGTTACCATTTGTCCAATTTGTTACCATATCTTCTTGTAGTTTGTTTTCCAACTCTTGCTCATTTTCGGCGTAATAAATCAAATTTGTATCATCCGCAAATATATGGTACTTCCCCATTAGACCAGCAGATGAAATGTTTGTTATATACAACAAGTATAGTGTTGGTCCTATTATAGAACCTTGAGGTACACCCGTGCGAAATGGTAAGGAAGTGCTGAGTGTTCCATTTATCTTAGTTCTAACCTTTCTGCGTGATAAATAATCTTTGATTAGATCATTAGTTTTACCTCGCAGTCCTAGTTCGTCCAAGATCTCTAGCAATATCTTATGGTCAACTGTATCGAAGGCTTTTCGTAGATCGATAAACACAACGCCCACATACATACCCACGTCTAAGTATTCATTTATCATGTGCATTGATTCAGTAATGGCCGTATCCATACCACATTTCTCTTGAAATCCGTATTGATTTTTATCAAATCCCCCACTGGCAGAGATAATTTTTTTTATTCTTGTATCTAATAGTTTTTCGTAGATTTTCCCTATTGTACTTAAGAGTGAGATTGGACGATTGTGTCACCTCCTTTGTGTATTGGGATAACAAGAGTCTCTTTTAAACAATCCGGGTATTCACCTTTCAGGAACGCTCCATTGATAAGGGAGGACAAGGGCAAGGGCTCACTTACCACTTCCACAAGAATATTTAGGTCCTTCGCCGTGATGCCATCCATGCCAGGTGCAGAATCCTTTTTTAAATTCTTAATTATGTATTGTACTTCTGCTGTGTCTGTGGGTTGCAGGAACATGCTTTTATCATTGTATGAATTACGCACATATGGATTATTTGGGATTTTGTTGTTTAAATTAAATCCAATTTCATTAAAATGTTTATTCAAATGACCAGTTATATCAAAATTACTATTGTATATTTCTCCATTGTCCTTCAATTCTCGAATGAAAGTATCCCTAGTTCCTCCATCCCTATTCAGTATGTCGTTATTTATCACTTTCCAAAACTTCCGCGGATTACTTCCGGCTTCTCTCAATTTTCTATTAATATATTCCTCTTTCGTTTGTCTTATTCGTTTTGTTACCAGGTTCTTAATTTTCTTGTAGTGGTCTCTTAATCTTGTGTTACCAGGATTATGCAGCATGTTGCTATAAGCATCTCGTCTTTCTTGCATTGCACTGAGTATACTGTCAGTAATCCATTCGTTACTTCTAGTCCGAATGTTTTTATATCTAGTGTTAGCTTCCTTTGACTCATTTATAATTCTAATGAGTTTTTCTATACAAAGTTCCGGTTCTATGTTCAACTTATACTGCACCATAGATTTGAAGCCACTGTTATTTGTTTTCTGTTTTTTTTTCGTTTTCATTCGTTTCTTCTTAACGGATATACCATTCACTGTCATAATTAACAGTGCGTGAGCAGTGTAAGGAGCATGGTCCATGTTTAAGGATACCTCATGGTTTGATAGTAGGTCAGTGGCTCCATGATCAATTATTGTGCTGCTCTGATCCGTAATTCTAGTAGCGTTCATTGGAAGTAACTTATTTACAATATGGAATCCCAGCGATCTCAAGCTGTCCATATACTGTTTACAGATATTAGTGGATACCAGAAGATCTATATTTGTATCACCCATAATTATAAGGTTAAGCATTTTCATTTGGCGATCTATACATTGTTAATATTTTATTTTTTTTATTATTTTCCCATGAGATTTCAGCAAGTATTGTGTTGTAGTCAGCTTCATTTTTGAGTTTTCTGTATATTACATCATTTCTGAAAAACACTACTGAACCCCCCCCCCCCCCCCCCCCCCCCCCCCCTGTTATTATTCCTACAATTGAAAATCGCCTTATATCCAGGAATACTATAATACTTGTTTTTATTTGTATATAGTTTTTTTTCTTTGAGAATTATTATATGTATGTCGGTGTATATCTTGGCCATAGCTTGCACTTCATGCAATTTATTTCTCAAACTACGGATATTTAAGAATAAAATATTTAATTTTTTACTACCAGGCATTTTATATGGTCTCGACAGTGTAGTCTATTTTGTGCTTCTTTTCTATTACTCGTCTCATGTATTCAGGGCATTCTGGGCTTGAGGCTGCATGCAGACCGTGAGGGGTCTGTGCGTTTTTGTTGTGCATGCAATTGACACAGCGTACTTCGTTCGAGTTGCAGTCAGCAGTCTTGTGTTGTCCAATGCAGTTACCGCACCTGTTATCGTTTTCACAATATTTCGAATCGTGATTAAATTGCTGGCACTTGAAGCATCTTCTAATGAAGACATGCTCTTTAACATAATGGCTGTTCCAGTCAATATTTATGTATCTTTCAACCAATTTATAATATGTATGGCCTGCTACTTCAAGAAAAATAGTCCATTTATTATTATACTTACTTTTTGTGCTGTGAACAATACTAATTTGGTCTTGTTCAGTTATGAAGTGGTTAAGGTCACGCAGTTCTTGCATTAGCTCTGTATTTGTGTAATCTTTTTCGTGGTTTGTAATTTTAAGCGCGGGAGTTGCGGTTTTGTTAAATATACATTGTAGCCGTTTCCAAGGTTATTTTGCGCCTCCTGCATTAGTAGTTGTGTTGATTTTACCAGTATTCCGCCATTGGAAATATGTTTTAGCTGGACTAAAGGTGCTTTGATTTTATTAGGTTTTATTTTCTCCTTAGCTTCTCTTTCCGTATCATGTGATGATTGCTCCTTTTTAGGTTTGATCACAAGTCCCTGCGATGAAACTTTTTTAGCTTTCTTTTCTAATTTTTCACTTGGGAGGTCCAATTTCGCAACTCCGCTATATGAGATAGATTTAATTCTATCTTGCGTGTCATTGACCTTTTCCTGTATTTGGTTTAGTTGTTTCTCTTGATTACTGCTTAAGGTGTTTAGAATACTCAATATCTCCTCAAATTTCTTTTTCATTTCATTCACATTGCATTGTTTGCAGCTTGTGCACATGAATGAAATATTGGGATTAGTTAGTACTAAGTTTTGTTCATAATCCGTCAATTTGATATATTTTGTACAAAAAATTTTATTGCATAATCCCCCACAGACCCAAATAGGATCTTTACGGATTGATTTTTTGCATTCATAACAATTCATTTTTCTATTCCAATTTTCCTCCCACGCACACAAATTTATAAATTCACCCACACACCTGTCCACAGATTTACTACACTCAACGCCGAAAAAGATTTGCTCACACATATGCACACACACACACTTATAGAATATTTCACACAAATTCGCACAAGCTTATAAAATATTTCACAGTAGAGATTCGCTATATGAGAGCTACTTTTCCTTTTTGATTTTAATAAATAATAGCTATATAAAATAGCTTGATTCCACAATGTTAACACTTAAATTTGATATCAAAATTAAAAAATTATATTAAATTAAATTAATTAAAACTCCCACTATATAAAAATTAAAAAATTTGCGAGAGATCAAAAAACACGTCTGTACTAAACGCACTAACGCAATTTTTTATTAAGATTATTTAAGTAAGACTTCGTCCATTTTAGAAAAGTTGGAGGAAATCCATACATTTCCGTTTTAAAGAGTATCACGGAGTGAGATAACTTGTCCAACGCTTTACTAAAGTCAGTATTAATACAATCTGTCTGATAACCTTTTGCAAGCCCGCCAATGGTATCCGAGATTAATTCCAACAAGTTGTCCAACATTATACCTAAATATTTGATGTCATCAACTACTTCAATTCGCTCATTTTCAATTGCGATCGACACATCTATTTTGCTGTTTAATATCATACATTTCGATTTGCTAGTATTTAATTTCAATCGATTGCTATCCATCCATGCTTTAACTTTGTTCAGATCGCTTTCTATCGCTTGCTTTAAGTCGTTTATATAAAGCAAGAATAATGGTGTTCCTAAGACTGATCCCTGTGGAACCCCCATTTCAGTTTCAATCGTTGTTGAGCGAGTTGCGTTGACCTTTGTTCTCTGCGTTCTTTTTCTGAGATAATCCACGAACCAATTCAATTCACACCCTTTAATTCCATACTTGTCCAATTTCTCAATCAGAATATTTCTGTAGACCGTTTCAAAGGCTTGTTTCAAGTCTAGAAAAAGAGCTACAATTGATTTTTTTGGTCTATCTCTTCCTTCTAGTAGTTGATAATAAAATTAATTGTCGTCTCACATGAATGTTTTTTTCGAAACCCTGACTGTTCCGGGATTATTATATTATTCCTTTCCAAAAATTTTTCCAGTTTTCTCTAATATCTTCTCGAACACCTTTAACATGTTTATTGGACGAAACTCCTCCCACTTCTTTGTATTATCTCGAATTATTCTTGCATTCATTCCACCGAAATCATGTTTCTAGTTAATTACTTCACACGTTGAATTTAAATCGTTTTCCGTAACCTTGCTGAACTTAAAAACGCATTGCCTATCTTCTATGCCATTTTCATATTTCCTGTACGGTATTGTTTGGTTTATATTCCTTATAGTGTATGAAGAATTTATTAAAGCTTTCCGCAAGCTGTTGACTATCCAAGATTTTCCGCCATTGAATTTCACTTCTTTAATTATATCCCTGTCTTTTCTTAAAACTGTTTGTTTAATTGCTTTACACATATCGTTTTGTGTTAGCGCCTTGTCGCTCCTGTCTTCTATACATTTCCTTTTAGCTCGCTTAATTTTATCTCAATAGTTATTTCTGACACTTCTATAGTTTTCCCAAGCACTTTCATCGTTTAATAATTTGGCTTTCATGTATAGCTTAATTTTATATTTGTTCATATTTACTAGTTCTTCCGTGTTCCATGCTCTTGGAGTAAACTTATTCCTTGTATACGAATTTACTCTGGCGTCGAATTCCTTTGTTACTTCATCGAGATTCGCTTTTCCCAAAATATTCTGTATTTTAATATCATTAATATATTCTTTGAGTATTTCCTTATCCTGTTTTATTATCCCTATGTCCTGCTCTGCTGTTTGTTTCTGGCCAATGTTTGTTAAGGCGCTTTCACATCAAAAACAAGAACAGAAAAATGTAAACCGTAAAACTCCGTTTATTCCACTTTAAAAGAAGATTTTTGTTCCAATGATTAATAAAATCCAGAGAAATAGGATGAACTAAGAATTTTACTGAGAAAATAGTTATATTTATTTCAGATTTTGAAGAAAAACACAAATTTTATGTTTTATCTTCCGAAAAACTTTTTCGGCGGAAAAATTCGTCCGATAAATCATAAAAGTTCTGTTTTCTTAAAAATTCTAAGATAAATATACTATTTTATTAGTAAAATTATTAGTTTATCCTATTTCCCATGATTTTATTAATCATTGGAGCAAAAATCTTGTTCTAAAGTGGAATAAATTGAGTTTTTCGGTTTACATTTTTTCGATTCTTGTGTTTGATGTGAAAGCGCCTTTAGTGTAATTTCTATGCTAATTGAGCAGCACGTGCTTCTGTTTACATTCGTTTTGCTGTGAAGAGATTAAGATGGAGAAATACTTGCTGGATTCTCTGATATTTTCGGGAAAAATGAGAATTTCATTCGAGAGGAATTTTACATCTCCTTTCAGCATCTGGGCCAAAGCAAAATTTATCTTTTTCTTAAAAATGGGAGGTAGTGTGACCTGATGTTTCTATAGGTCTCAATTGAGCGAAAAGTCGAAAGTTTTCAAAAATTACTCTTATTCACAATATATTCGTTCTGCTTTGTACTACAACAATATTTTTTATGAATACCTCAGGGAATTGACTTTAAGTTGAAACTTTAATCATAAGAATTGGTGTAGTTAGTCCTAGATATGATTTTTTGAATATACGCTTTCCAATCAAATATAACCAAATTCACAAAATGTTAACCCTTCCTAAAAAAAGAGAAGCGGTCAATCCGCAAACCAATAAAGGATTAGGATGAGTCGATTAATTTTACATACTTTATTTGGTGTAAATTTCTTAAAACTCGGTGGGGTTTGTTGTGAAAATCGCTTAAGATGTCTAAAACAAAATTTATCGCTCCCAGTTTTATATTATTTGATACTCTTGATCGACATAGCTCGGTTAAATATGCAACTCCAACAATTTCTACTGTAACTTCAAGCTGGGCTCAATCCTGGGCGAAGAATGCGGCAAAATTATTTCCAATAAAAATATACAGACGAGATGCGATTAGCTGGAAATTTGTCATAACAGGTGTGGACGTATGTAGCGCAGTGAGCCAATCCGGAGATAATACCACTCTAGGCTCTCGCTTCAAATTCCACAGTACCGAATATTATTACTTCTGTGTCCACACTAAGGAATGGTAATGGTATCTCTTTGAGAACAGTACCAAAACCTTCGAGTGTTTTTGTCACTCGGTTCTCTCCTGAAACGCTGTGTGATGACATATTGACGTAGTTAAAATCCAAAAACATTCCAACAGAGAGTATTTCTTGTCGTAAAATTAGTAAATCCTCGAAACCGGTTGCATCCTTTGTCTTAACTGTTTTAGCAGATGTGCAGGATAAGTTATTAGATCCATTATTCTGGCCCTCCGGGGCATTTACTAAATTATTTGTTTCTTCTGGGCGCCAACCTGGAAATTCAGTTAAAATAACCAACGTTATTCCAAAAAACTGAAGTCGCTTTCCCTTTACTATCAAAATGTAAAGGGCATTCGGACAAAAACTGCACATATCTTCAAATCCTCTGTTGCAACTTATCTTAGACAATTCTTACCAGGTTTTTAGAAAAGATAGACATACAGATTCTGAGGCTCGTGGTGGTGCACAGTGGAATGAATAGCAAGTTTTGCGGTCAAAACCTTGTAACTTCTGTAATAGTGAAGATATTTTAACTTTTATTTTTTTATTTTGTCACTAAGAAAATCTGGGCTTTGCTAAATAAAAAAAATTAAAATTGTGACGATACATTTCTGGAAAAAAAAATAAAAAAAAATAAAAAATATTAAAAAAATAAAAAAAAATAAAAAAAAAAATTGAAAAAAATAAAAAAAAAATAAAAAACAAATTAAGACAATTAAAAAAAAATAAAAAAAAATTATAAACTTAAGAGAGAATCCTGTTAACGGATAAATTTAGTTAGTTTTATATAATAAAATATTAATCGTCTTAATTCAATATTCCAAAGTTTCCTATTTTTGAATTCCCTTAACAATATATATAAGAAGGATTAATTTTTTGACTATCAGAACCAGCTTAACATAAGCTCGATGTAGTAACACGTTTAATAAACGAACGGTCAACAATACATTCTTTATGCTTTCCATCACTTAGTCTGTGTTAGTATTAGTATGTTAAACTAACTATAAACCAAACACTGGATAAAATGCCAAAATGCATCCTCAGAAAGGACGAAAAGGACCAAACCGAAGATATCCTTTAATCGTGTGGCTTTTGTTTTTAAATGCCGACCATACCAAAAGATAGCCCGGCTTATGATGGGTAGCTTTTGGTACTTTTGGTACTAGCACTTCGAGAAAAATGGCAAAGGAACACGGTGCATAGAGTGCAATTTCAGGCCTTATATCTCGATAATAAAGGGTTAAACTGGAATTTTTAATATAACAATTCCGTATTAGTTTTATTCGCGGAATTTAAAAATGTAATCTAAATGTATCCTTAATGAGGACGAAAAGGACATTTTTTTAATATATCCTTTTCCAAGTCCTTTTTCAAGGATTTTGGCTATGCCAGAGGATACCTTGACTAAAGATGCGTAGCTTTTATTATTAGGACTTTTTCGATATCTCCGCACGTTTTCGAGAAAAATGCCCAGGGAACACGTTACGTGGGACGCCATGTATAATCCGGTTCATCCCTAATTCGGATGACTCATCGCAAGTCCCTAAAATATTTTTATATTGTCGTATCTATTTTGTGGGTCAATATTCTCCTTCTTGCTATTAATTCATTAGGATTCCCTAGAAAAATTAGACAAAAAGGTCATAAAATTATAATCCCATATATCTGCATGAAAAGTCCTAACATTTTCTTAGAGAAACCTTAAACTGCTATTATTTAGAAAAGGAGCAAACCGGAGCAGCTGAAACTTATGCATCCTAGAGACAAAGGCTCAAGCTATATTCTTGTGTATGTCTAATCATTTAGGACAATTTAGCTTAAACAATATATACTTTGAAATATGGTTCCTGGTGATATTGAAACAAATTTTTAAGACCTTTACCTTAACGTGTCAAAAATTAAAACCACAAATATTTCGTTCTCTCAAACTCAGGCACACAGATAAATATAAATGTATCTGTAAATCTTCAAAGTTTCATATACATTGCTCATACATTATTGAATTTATGGATGCTTCAACATGTATGACGATTTTCCTTTTCATATGCTTACAAAATTAGTTCATATTCACCGTACTAAAAGTACAACATCGGAATAAAAAATATCACTTTTTTTGTGTGATTAAAATATACTTGGAGGTCATTATCTAAAATATGTATTCATTTCTTAAAAAACTTGATATACAAAAAAATGAGTTTTGGCCGCCCTTATCCCACTGTGCGGTGGCGTACTCCTAGCATCGCATGCAAAAACCATTTTAATTGCAGCCAAATTAGAGGTAAGTTGTCTCTCTTAAAACTCGACTTATACATATAATGTTGCTATATTCCTCCAGACTGCATAAACAGTGTTGATGACAAAAGTCAAAATATTTACGACCTACTCACTTCAACATCTAATTTTATTCCCGGCAAGATGCAACCTCTTGACGAACTACTACTTATTGGTGATTTTAACTTACCCAATATGCAATGGGTACTAAATGAAGATGACGATGACTATCTTCCTCTTAATAACTTGTCAACAAAAGAATCACTATTCCTGGACACTATGTCATCTATTGGTCTCAGCCAAAGCAGTAATGTAAAGAATTACATGGGTAGGCAATTAGACCTGGTGTTCTCTACTGACGCATATATCACCCCCTAACTTTTCGGAACTTTCCAGTAGACTTATTGATTTCAACACATTACTGTCTAGCAATAGTGTTGACCAAGACGTTTCTAAATTTTACATAATTCCTTTCGATTTATTTTCCTCTCACGTTCCTCGCGAGCGACAGCGATCCTCTAAAACATCTCCGCCATGGTTAAATAAAGAACCTAAACATCTTAAAAATAACAAGTAAAAAAGCTAGAATTGGTCTAGGACCAATTCTTATGATACCCTAGATGAATGCTCTTATGCAATTTCGTATTGTCACCCTTCTGTGCAAGTTTAATTCTTGAAGTGGTTTTTCGCATATATTTTTAGAACGGTTTGTCGGACAGAAAAAATTATTATAACCAATTTTATAGGATTTTGTATTCTGAAGACTGTCTTGGACTGATCGATTTCAAAGTATACGTAAAAAACCTAAATTTCTATATGGCAACACCAAGAAGGAGTTGCCCGAATTACTCCATTTTTGAAATTTTTTTGCTAGTACAATGAAAACACCATGTCCAAATTTCAGCTCTCTACGTCAACGCGTTCTCAGGCAGTGTCCAAATATATAGCGGAAAACAAAATTTTTGTATGGCAACCCCACGAAGGAGTTGCCCGATTTGTCTCATTTTCGAACTTAATTTTACTTTGTTTTTTTAAAATGCGTATACAAAATTTCAGCTCTCGCGTTCTCGAGTTATCGTGCGCACGGACGGACGGATATGCAAAAATCAAAATAACTTTTAATATTATGCGTGGGTGTCCAATCCATTTTGCTCTACCATCATTATTTCGAGGTGTTACAAACGGAATGCCAAACTTAGTATACCCTATAGATTTCATCTAGGGTATAAAAAGAATAAATTGTGGAAAAGTTACATGAGGGACAAAGATATTATAAGTCGCAACAATTTTCTCACATCCTATAATGAGTTCAAAGAACTTTCCTCTACACTTTATGATGAGTATATTCAAAGCATGCGCGAGAAATTATTTCGTGACCCACGTATCTTTTTCTAAGTTTATTAATATGAAGAAAAAAACGAACAACTACCCCAATAGCATGAGGTACAAAGATTCTGCTAGTGATGATTCGTCTGAAATTTGCAATATGTTTGCTTCATTTTTTGAAAATGCATTTTCTTCGTCAATTCATTCCTCGAAATAACAACTTTAGTCATATGAACGATTCTCATAATGTTTCATTCACTATCCCTACAATTGCGCAAGAGGATATACTCGATCATATTAACCTGCTTCCAAATGACTTCACAACGGGTCCTGATGGCATCCCTCCAGCTTTCTATAAGTCATGTTGCCATGCCCTTGAAGCTCCACTGAGAATTATTTTCCAAAAATCGCTTAATAGTGGTTGTTTCTCTCAGCTATGGAAAAATTCTTTTATCACACCTATCCACAAAAAAGGTAGTAAAACTGAAATTTCTAACTATAGGCCTATTGCAAAATTCATTGCATTCTTCAAACCAGCATGGGTTTATTTCGTGCAGGTCGACAACCATTAACTTGTTGGAAGTTGTTTCGGATACCATTGGCGGGTTAACAAAAGGCTATCAGACAGATTGTCTTTATACTGACTTTAGTAAAGCGTTCGACAAGTTATCTCATTCCGTGATACTCTTTATAATGGAAAAGTATGGGTTTCCTCCAACTTTTCTTAAATGGATGAAGTCTTAGTTAAATAAAAGAACATATCAATTCTTATTTCGACATTCCATCTCTAGAGTCTTGAAGGCTTCATCCGACGTACCTCAAGGAAGTCACTTGGGCCCACTGTTTTTGATTCTATCTATTGACGACATTGTATCTGTTATGAGACACTGCAAAGTCTTGGTTTATGCTGACGACATTAAACTTTTCGCTCAGATTAAATCTTTTAGTGATTGTGAACCGGTACAAGGTGACCTTCACATATTTTGCGTTTGGTGCAAAAACAATAATTTGGCTCTCCACAGGAATTAGAAACCTATGATTATGTGTTCTCGGATTCCACGATTTGCCGCCGCGAGCGTGCTGTTTGTGACTTGGGTGTCAAATGTGACCATAGATTGAATCTTATCTCCCACATAAACTACATGGTCTAAAAGAGTAGTCTATGCTTGGCTTTATCAAACGTTGGTCTCACGAGCTTTCGAATCCCACCATAACATTGCGTTTGTACACTTGTAGCGTGTACCCCTTACGCTACTTTTGTTTGGCTTCTCTACCCGTACATACAGCGAGCAGAAATCTCGATTGCAGCCCGAACAAACGAGAAGTGCGCGCCTGTCGGTGGCAGTAAGCGAAGAACGGCTGAAGGTAGGGAGACTGCGTGGAATCGGGGAGTTCGTTGCTGGATGTCGTTGGGTTAACACCAGAAATTTGAGTCGTGCGCGGTTCCCTTTTGTTAAGTACCTATAGCTTTTGTGAAATTCTTTAAAAATATATTTCTTTTGGTCGTTTACCGCGTTGGAAAATTTTGTGGACGAGGCCCGCGACTAACGCCGTGGAAAATCACGGACTTTTTTTTACATATCGATTGTGCCGTGGAAAAACTTCTAGGAGCTCACGCGTGTGGCTCTATAGAACTGTTATGTTGTAAAGATTGGGAACTGTTTCGCGCGCCTATCGCTGGGGAAAATTGGCAAACAGTCCGCCCAGAAATCGCGGAAAATTAATTACCTGTGTGCGAAATTAGCAGGAATTTTCTGGAAAAGAATTTGTGAGCAGTTGAATTTCTATTTAAAAATAAATCTTACTAGTTAATTACCTGTGTGCGAAATTAGCAGGAACTTTCTGGAAAAGAATTTGTGAGCAGTTGAATTCCTGTTTAAAAATAAGTCTCACTAGTTACTTACCTGTGTGCGAAATTAGCAGGAACTTGCTGCAAAAGAATTTGTGTTTAGTTGAATTTCTATTCAAAAGAAATCTTATTAATTAATTCCCTGCGCAAGAATTCGGCAGGAACATTCCTAAAAGGAAGATTTTTTACCTGCGCGTCGATTCAGCAGGAACATTCTGTGGAGGAAATTGTGTGAAGTTAAAATTTTATTTAAAAGAATTTTTCATTAACTAGTTACCTGCGTGTCGATTCAGCAGGAACATTCTGTGGAGGAAATTGTGCGAAGTTAAAATTTTTTTTAAAAAGAATTTTTATTAATTAATTACCTGCGCGAGAATTCGGCAGGAACATTCCTCAAAGGAATTTTTTGTGAGTTCAGTTATAATAGAAAGAAATTTTATTAATTAGTTACCTGCGAGTCGATTCAGCAGGAACATTCTGTGGAGGAAATTGTGCGAAGTTAAAATTTTAATTAAAAGAATTTTCGTTTAAGTAATTACGTGCGTGACGATTCAGGGAAAATTTTTGTAAATTTGAGATTTGATTTAAAAAGAAATTCTATTAATTAATTACATGCGTGCGGATTCAACAGGAATATTCTGAAAAGAAAAATTGGGTGAATTTCAAGGTTCGTGTAAAGGAATTTTCATTAATTAATCACCTGCGCGACGATTCAGCAGGAAAAGTAAAGTTCAATTTTCATTTAAAAGAATTTTCATTAATTAATTACCTGCGTGACGATTCAGCAGGAACATTCTAAAAGGAAAATTGTGTAAAGTTCAAATTTTAGTTTTTTTTTGTTAAAAACAATTTTCGTTTGACTAATTACCTGTGTGACGATTCGGCAGGAACATTCTAAAAAGGGAAATTTGCGTGAATTTACATTTCGATTTAAAAAGAAACCTTATTAATTAATTACCTGCGTGGCGATTCAGCAGGATTATTTCTAAAAAGGAAATTGTGTGGAGTTCAAACTTTTAGTTAAAAGGAATCTTTGTTTTATTACTTACTTGCATGACGATTCAGCAGGAATATTCTGAAAAGAAAAATTGTGTGAATTTCAAGGACGAAACTTTATTAGTTAGACGAATTCAGCAGGAATCTTTTGGAAAAGAATTTGTGCGAAGTTATATTTCTATTTAGAAAGGAAGTCTTATTAATTAATTACCTGCGCGGCGATTCAGCAGGAACCTTCTGCCAAGAGATGGTGGGAATCCCTGCATTTAAAAAGCTTCATTGGTGACTCACCTGTGTGCAAGGAAGAGTAACAGGAACATTTTACCTGGTCAAAAGCGAATTTTCCTACTCAAATAGAATTTATATGCATGCCAGACTGGTCAGGAGCAACTTTTGAAGGTTCGGAAGGCTATGTAAGGAGAGCTGAAGGTTTTACCACGAATTGGTGTAGGTCAGGAGTAATAATGTAAGGTAAACTTTAATTTATTAGTTAAGTGCCGTGACTGGACCCTTCTAGTGGTTTATTTTCTTTCTTTCTTTTCTTTTTAATTTACATTGTTTTTTGTCTCATATATATATATATATATATATATATATACATAAATGTGTTTTACGCAGAGTCTGCGGCACCTAGCCTTTCATATATGTATGTTTCTGGGGTAGATGTAAGTTCGCAGAATAGGGCTCGAGCATTTAGGCAGGTAAATCACAGACAGTTGTTTTGCTAATAGGTTAAGTTTTGTGAACTAGCGAGTTAGAATCAATTGACCTGGTCGATGTCAACTAAGTGGTAAAGCCTTGAGTACGGGCACAAAATTAATTTTTTTTGAATAAAGCGAAGTAGTAAAGCCTACGCGGACTCGTGTTCTCATTTATTTTTTTCTTTTCTCCTTTACTTCTGGCTCACTTTCTTTTTTGTTGTTTTTATTTTTGTGGTTTTTTTTGCGCTGCCAAATTATTCCTTGCATCGGATGAAATCATCGAGGATAGAGCTTCCAGGCATCAAGTTTCAACTCCTAGATAAAACAGCCAGCATCATGGTGGTGTAAGATGTAATTGGAGGCGGTGTGGGCGTGGGGTGAAGCCTCTCGGACAGATACACACTTGAATTAAATGGGGCTAAGATTCTTTTGGTACTGCGACGTCTTAGCCAGGGTGTATGGGGGCGATGGGCCCGTCTACGTCCAGTCAGGACTCCATTGTCTCCGGGAGTCCACGCTCTTTCTCTCTCTCAATCTCTGCGTTTACCTGTCTCCGGGTGTTAATCACTTGTTCGGCGTTGCTGAGGTCTTCTGTTTTTCTTTTCTTTCAGCATTTAAGTACATAAATTTTCTTCTTTCCAGCGTTTAATGTACAACCAGAAGGATATAGATCTTTTTTTTTTTTTTTTTTGTCTGTCTGTCCGTCTGCAGTCACACTTATCACTTCCTTTTTATTTACTGTCCGTCCGTCTGTCTGGCCAATCTTCGTATTTGCGCACAGCTTAACAAGCATCAAGGGATATGGGTTGCAAGAACCACCCCAAGCCGGCTGATCGCTAGCGGCATATTTGCTGTGCGCACCCACACTAATCCTACGATGATTTTTGTAACAGGAGGTGTCGGATGCGGTATGTATCTACATTCAGGTACACGTGAATGTAGGTGTATCTGTCGCCTGACAAGCTCTTCGTTACACACTTGCTTTGTGAGACCCCTCCTTGAATACGCTAGCCAAGTCTTGTCTTCATTTTACGGTACACACATCGACCGCATCGAGTCTGCTCAGCGGAACTTCCTGCGCTTCCCTCTGAGGCACCCACCCTGGAATAATACATTGATTCTTCCACCTTATAAGGACCGCTTGAAGCTTTTGAATATGCACTCGCTTGATCGCCGATGTAACTTTTATGCATCAACTCTTAAACCCGAATATTGATTCTTCCCTGCTACGTAGTAAAATTTCTTTCCGTGATAGTGGGCACAATCTGAGAAAGTTATCTCTGTTGTATGTTAACTCTGCAAGATCCAACTTTAGTATGTATGAACCCATCAATCGCATGTGCATTGTTGGTAATATTAACACTGAGCATTTTGTCGTTGACATTTCCAAGCATGTTTTAAAAAAACGTCTATATAATACTTAATTTTCTGTTTCCATGCATTTCATGTCATTTGATCCGGTGTTTGCTCTATGTTTAAGGTAACATACAAATACTAACACCGACTAAGTGATGAAACGCATGTATTGTTGACCGTTTATTTATTAAATGTGTCCATGGCGCTCCATGTGTTAAGCTGGTTCTGATAGTCATATTTAACATTATTCCAGTTAGTTTAGCGTCGCTGTATATAAAAACCGACCGATTCTAAATTTCTACAGATTTAGATTATGCTTTTTTAATTTGTTCAACTTATTTACTTAACTTGTTGTCAAAGCCTTGCAAATATATCTTGGATATTTGGATATTGTTTAAAAAAATTCTTTGAATCATTTGTACAAAGAAAAGAATTGTTAAAGTTCCACATTTTCAGATCTATTCTTTTTTTCTGACTTACTGTCTCCATTTTATTAAATTTGAATTCAATTCTTGAAACCTTTTAATGTGTTAATCATACTTGCAGGAAATGACAGACTCTGACACAGAATGGTTGGAAGATATTCTGCGGGAAGTGCAACTGGAGCAATTCTTATCTCGGATAAGAGATGAACTGCAAATAACTCGATTGGCACACTTTGATTATGTACATTCAGACGATTTAGAAAAATGTGGTCTTGGGAAACCTGCTATTAGGCGTTTGATGGAATCAGTTCGCAAAAAGAAAGCTCAACAGTGGCGAAAAAATATTCTTTCAAAGTTAATAGGAGGCGGAAAGCAACCTAGTAAAAAACCAGCGAATCCTCCCATTGAATCTACACATTACAAATCGCTGACATGCTTAATACACGAAAAGGATGTCACATTAGGTATAAAATTAGGTGATGGTTCTTTTGGTGTGGTGCGGAGAGGGGAGTGGAATGCTCCAGTTAACCGGACCGTACCAGTTGCCGTAAAAGTGTTAAAAGCTGATAATCTGACACAGCCTGGAATTATTGAAGATTTCTTCCATGAAGTCCAGGCTATGCACAGTTTGGATCATCCTAATTTGATTCGATTGCATGGTGTAGTACTCTCTCAGCCAATGATGATGGTAACAGAGCTAGCCGAACGAGGATCTCTATTAGATACGCTAAGGAAGCAGTGCAAACACACACCTTTACCAATTGTTTGGAACTGGTGTGTACAGATAGCAACAGGAATGGCATATTTGGAGAGTAAACGTTTCTTGCACAGAGATCTTGCTTGCCGGAATGTTCTCTTAGCTTCCGGCAATAAAATTAAAATTGGTGATTTTGGCTTAATGCGAGCACTTCCACAACAAGAAGATTGTTATGTAATGACAGAGCATAAAAAAGTTCCATTTCCATGGTGCGCCCCAGAATCTCTCTTGTTTAGACAGTTTAGCCATGCTTCAGATACGTGGATGTTTGGAGTTACGTTATGGGAAATGTTTACTTTTGGTGAGGATCCATGGGCAGGTCTTAATGGGCAACAGATTTTAAGAAAAATTCATCGAGAAAGTGAAAGGTTACATCATCCTGATGCCTGTCCTCCTGATGTATTCCAACTTATGTTGCAGTGCTGGGATAAAATACCATCAGAGCGGCCAACATTTGCAGCAATTAAGTAAGATTTTATATATGTGCATATTCCTTTATACTATGTAAATTATTCACATATAGAGAATTCCTTTCCGGCTCGCCACCACAGCTATTAAAAGCAATTATAGCATATAACGAACCAAATCGACTTAAGGTTGAGGAGGCTGATTTTATCGCTATTATCGATGGAAGACCTGAACTCAAGCTGATGAAAGGACAAAATCAAAGGTCCTTTGAAATTGGTATATTTCCTAGGTAAGTGGATATGTTGTCAGTACGGAGAGTTATATTGCATGACTTTCACAAAAAGCGCCAATTCTAAATTCAAATTTTAAGATCCTGAGATGACAATATTTTTGTGGTATAGACTAGTGTAGGAATGAAGTGGTTAAATTAAATATTGTATGTATAGATTTAGTTTTTATCAGGTACGTGTATCCTTGGAACTTCTAGTATCCTATTAGCTCAGTCGGGTTACTAAAATAAAAGGCCTTACCTTGGAAAAATTTCCGTCAGCAATTTTATTGCTCTAACCCATCTTGAATTTTATGGGGGATAGTTTTTACTCCATATCTCGGCCATTATCAACATTTCAACAAATATAGTAAGGACTTCAGTTGTTGTAAATTTGATTCTCTACAACTTTAGTCCTTACAATTTTTATCGTGCAATCGATATTTTTCGAATTAAGCTGCAAAAATGCGGTAAAGTATAATTATTGAATTGTTTTGTTTATTGTTAACTTTAGTAGATAAATGTACACGAACAAATGACTAATGACTATTTTTCTAGAACCAATATTAAAGGTCTCACGCCTATGGCAAACCAAACGAGACTCAAGCGGCCAGTATACCCTATACGCTGACTTCACGGGCAGGTGGCAACGAACACGAGTGAGCCTGAAAAGGTTCAGTTTGTCGACCGATGTTCTACGGAGTAGACGTATTGCACGCAAAATAAAAAATTGCTTTGTGTGTGGAAAAGCAATAAACGGAAATAATACAGTGAAAAACGTGGTGTTCAGTCACATTTATCAGCAAGCATTATTCACAGTGATGAAGAGCACAAGCATATGCTTGAAACTGTTGACAGCGTAGTCATGCACCCAACGTGCCAAAAGAATTACGCAAACCAAAAGCTAGCGGATGCACATAGACGAAACACCGAAGCATCTCGATTATCATCATCATCATCTAACAACGCCATCACCAGTTGAAATGCACGTATTACCAACATTCGATTTCAAAAATTGTTGTTTCATATGTAAAGAAAACGTCGATCCACTGATGTAAAAAAGGCGTTTCATAAACGTGCGGCGTCACATTTCGGTGGTTCGAAAACGCGAATTCCGGGATACTATATTGAACCATTTGAATAAACGCCAGGACGAATTGGCACGATAAATAAAGCACGCATCGAGAACGTTGATCTAACGGCTGTTGAAACGCGATATCATCGCACTTGCTGGAAAAACTTACATTATTACGCATCGCGAGAGACATTAGGAAAATCGGTTCCTAGCGAAATAGACCGAGCTATGGAGTACAATTTCGATTAGAGTCATAACAACGCTGGCGAATGTCAATTTAACCTGAAAGAGCTGGAGGAAAAGATGGGTGGAAACTATACTCCGGATCGAAGGACAATAAAAAACATTTACAAGAATGCGGCGATGAAATTGTAATGTTTGACACACCAGGATTGGAGACGATTCTGTTTTCGTGGCACTGGTCACAAAATCCTCGCACAAACCTGGTATGGACCAAAGCAATCCGACCCTCAGGAAGAAAGGTTGAGAGTTGTTCGTGAAGCGGTTGCAATTATTTTAGAAGACATACGTTCCACCCCGTATTATAAGAGATCGACCCCCCCCCCCTTCCCTAAGATAATTTAATGGATAACTGGATGATTCCATCTCCACTTCTCTTAAGGTGCTACTCGAGGAAAATATTTTAAAATTCAAAAAGGGAATGTTTCAGTCGTGGAAAAGGAAATGTACTTCTATTCGCGCATGCAAATATATCCGCAGCTTGTCCTCGATCTTGCATTTCTTAGTTTTTCATTGATAAAAATAGACGTCGGTGCTTTGTTGTCCGCAGCCTTTACACAGTTTTTTACGACAATGCTAGTTGTTCTATCCTAGGTAGAGGTATTACTTTGAGTAGTACATTAGTTCCTTTTAGTACTTAAGGATTGAGATGGGCTTATTACTTATTCCAAGGACCACATCCAGGGAAGAAGTACCTGGCTCTTAGAACGATTTTAGAACAATGTGGACATGTGATGCATAAGTTTTAGTTGCCTCGGCCTTAAATCTAACATTGCTTCGCGCCTAACTATAATTCCACTTCATTTCCCCCGCTGTCAACACTACTATACGAATGGAAGAAAGAGATCTCCAAATAAGAGGTAGCAGGTGCTCTGTAAACATGTATGTATGTAAATAAATATTTCATACTATGACGAAAAGGCAAATTTTGCTTCATTGTGCAGCTCGTAGCGCATGACTGGATGTTGATGGTCACAATAGAAAATTATATTTTCTATGTATGCATAATGGAATAGCTTATTCACCTTATTAACATTTTCTGTTCGTAAATGTACGGCAGTTTTAGGTGAACAGAGAGTGATTAGCCGACAGTAACTCAATTGAGAAAACGCAGAGCTTATGAGATAGGCATTTACCACTTTCTTATCACTTCCAGAAATTTCGCCCCAATCTTCCACTATATTAGCTGTCTTAATACAGTCTTTAATCGTAAGCTTTTCTCAAATCGATTGAGAGCACGTGTTGTACTATAATACCATAAGACAAGTTTTAGGTACGTCGCCTGGGTGGGTAGCTTCAAAATGTCGGCGACATTTCAAAGTATGATAAGTTAGAAATTTTTAATTTGTATATTTCACATTATCTTCTTTCAGAACAATTCTTGAAAAGCCAAAATTCAATAGTGATATAAGTCGACCACTGCATGATACTCTCCGGCATACTGGTCATGGGTCTCCATTTGGTCCTTCATGGGGGAGTCCAACTTTTCTTGATCCAGCTTATATGGATGGCGATGTACAATTAAGAGGAGGTCGTCTTTATTTCTTTCGCCAAATTGTGTCATCATAATAATTTGAAATATTTTCCATTTCAGATAGTAAACAAATAGATCGTCGTAAAAAGTGTGAGTCTTATCAAGTAAAGGAGCGAAGAAGTAACGCTATTAAACAATTTGCTTACAATAAACTAGTAAATGAAAAAAGTGAATCTCTGCTTCGAAATAAACCTGCAAGGCCACCTCAACCATTATCGAATAATTTAAAAACCAATCAACAAGAAGAAGGTGTTCTGATAGATCTTTCACCCGATGGAAACGAAAGCTTAAATGCATCGCTACAGAATATTTCAGAAAATTCGTCAGCATTTATTAATAATTCTGTTTGTATTTTGGATGCGCCCATCGATGTGCCAACGGAGAACGAATTGACAGTCGAAGAAACCACAAATCCAACATATGGGAATAGGACTGAACCACCACCATATCAAATGCCACCAACATATTCCAACACTATAGAATTTAGTCAAAACTTTGCCGCGCTGAATTCTTTAGGCAAGCCCGCAGTAATAACCAGTGATCCCTTCGATACTTCTACCTTATCTAATAATATATCCAGAACTAGTACGAGTGCCGGTAACGAAAACTGGTACAGTAATATCAGCACCACAAACTCTCAATCGTTAATTGAAATTTGTAATAATCTTCATCTGAACGATAATAAGAGCATTCCTGTCTCTAAAGGTGCTATTGCTAAACAAACGCTAAATCCTGGCTTAGATGAATCTATTTGCAGTCCATCCGCTAAGAAAAGTTTATTATATTCGCAAAATAAAAACAATTTATCGAGTAATGTTTCACAGCAGATTTCTTCACCGAGAGAAACTCACCCACAAAACTTTGGTCAAGTACAAAATGTTACAACTGAATCTACATCCAATACATCGCTGTGTAATTTAACGGTTTTACCCCAAGTTGAATCAGTTTCAATACTGAATGACTCTACAATTGTGAATTTAAGTAATTTAAACTTAGACAACACTACTAGTTCTGAGAAGAAACTAGACAAATCGTTTATAGCGGAATTGGAAAAGGATATCTATAAAAATGAAGTAAACACCTCAAATTTTAATATGAATTCAGTTCAATCCTACTGCAAAGAAGATATTTGCAAAAATAATTCAATTTCTGTAATCACGAGTGACTACAGTCCATCGAAGACCCGAAATTTATCTGCTTCGAAAAATAATGGTGCTGCACCGAAAGTAAACAATACCGGGATTTATCAAACATTACAGCAACAACAATATGAGGTTTGTTGAAACTTTTTTAATATTTTTAAGCATATGACGCGTACAAAGATTCTTGTTAGAAAAAAAAACAATTAAAAAGGCTAGAATTGGTCCAAGACAAAGTCTTATGATACCCTAGAATCTAGATGAACGCCCGTATTTAATTTCGTATAGCCACCTCTCTGTGCAAGTTTGATTTTTGAAGTGCTTTTAGCATATATTTCTAGAGCGGTTTGTCGGACATTAAAAATTACCTATTTCTAAGAATTTCATATTATTAAGAACTTGTCAGTACAATAAAAACATGTAGGACTGCTCGGTTTCACAGAATACGTAAAAAGGCTAAACGGGCTGCGCAATTTAGCCCATTTTTGAAATCATATTTACTATTTCTAAGAAAACGTCGTGTACAAAATTTTAGCTCTCTACGTTAACTCGTTCTCAGGCAGATTTATATATTGAAAACGAAATTTTTGTATGGCAACCCCACGAAAGAGCTACCCGATTTGTCCCATTCTCGAACTTAAATTTACTTTTTTTTTAAAGTTCGTGTGCAAAATTTCAGCTCTCTAAGAGTACGTGTTCTCGAGTTAT
This sequence comes from Dioctria linearis, assembly GCA_963930735.1. Classification (NCBI taxonomy): domain Eukaryota; kingdom Metazoa; phylum Arthropoda; class Insecta; order Diptera; family Asilidae; genus Dioctria; species Dioctria linearis. The sequence goes on from OZ005740.1 coordinate 97,865,789, forward strand.
CGTGAGAACAGACAGACGGACATGCAAAAATCAAAATAACTTTTAATATTATGTGTAGGTGTCCAATCCATTTTGCTCTTCCCTTATTTATGCTCTGTGTTACAAACGGGATGACAAACTTAATATACCCTATGATTTCATCATATAGGGTATAAAAAGATTACAGTTGGAAGTTTCTAATCTCAATATCTGATAGTTTTCTCACGTTTCCAGTTATAAAGATTACTATGCATGCATCGCAAGTTTGGGACCATCTATGCTACATAACTGGGGCACATTTCTAAATAGAAAAAATATAATAGGGCTTGACAAATTTAACGAATGGGGGCACATTTCTAAATAGAAAAAATATAATAGGGCTTGAAAAATTTAACGAAATTCAACAAAATTGTTCTTCAGGTTTTTTTCGTAGTTTTTTTTTTTACGGACTTTGACACGAAATTTTAACAGTAACGAAATAGTAGAGAAAACTTATGAGGATTAATAACCTGTCTTATTAGAAAATCGATTTAAAAGAAATTAATATTTGAGATTATGAAGATGATTACACAAGATTATTTAGATAATATTGTATCAACTTCTGTAAGAGTTCAAATTTTGTAAAATAATTCGGGGTTCAATTAAAGGCAAGCTAGGTTTCTTGGCATGAACTAATTTCAGTTTTCTGGTGTAGCTTTTAATTAATTTAAAGTTTTATTCAAATCTGCTCACAAAAAATCGAAAATCGGCTATACAGAGATGTGGTAAGCGGTGGTATTATTGGTCATAGTGTACTTGGTGTTCATATTGCATAATCATTCATAATTCGGAATACTTTTTGTGCCTATAAGGACTAATCAACTGTGCGCTTGTATAACCGCCAGAAATTGTAGGATAGGTCTACTCTGCTGTTAAAAGATCAGTCATACACATCTCGTCAGATGATAGCAAGGTTTCAGAATCAGAAAGAACTTCATTACAGTCATTGGTTTCGTCCTGTAAGCCCTATTGAGATGGAAAAAGTTTTACCCACAGAATTATATACATTTTCGATTATGGTTCCGGATACCTTGTTCACATCATTCATGGAATTCATTTCAGATTTTCCGTGATTTCTCGAGATTTTCTTCAGGGTCGCTCTGTGAATGCTGCCGCTACTCGTTTTTACTATTTACTTTTCTATTAGAATGTCCCATCCTGCAGCAATAACTTCTTTCGGCGGGTCCTGCCATCGTTGGGCTCATCTACCTCTATGTTACTGCTGTAAACAATCACCAAAAAATTCAACTCGCTTTACAAAAATCAATAAAGTAAGCCTGTGTTGGCACAAATAAACCGAAGTATTGCACCTCCAATGAGATGTCACCTTTTGCGCCAATAAGTATATTTGGCCCTCAACTTTAAGGAGAAAAGTTGAATAATTGTTTACTAAACACTATTTTTAGAATGAAAAAAATCGTTGAACATTCTCATTACATGTTTTTATACCCTAAATGAAATCATAGAGTATATTAAGATTGTCACGCATAGAAATAACGATGGTAGAGCAAAATCGATTGGAAACCAACGCATAATATTAAAATTTATTTTGATTCTTGCATATCGGTCTGTCCGTCTTCACGATAACTCGAGAACGCGTTCACTTAGAGGGTTTTTGTTTTTGCTTCCGGAACGCGATTCCTGGATTATCCGGGGACATGTCAGAACCTTGTCAAAAAGCTGTTAACTCCGAAGTGCCAGGTTCGTGTTTTTGCTCAAAGGAAGCAACAAACGTCAAAATTAGCAATCACAAATTTTTTCCAAACCTATTCTTCTTTCATTGACATTTCAAAACAAGAACAGCGGTGCTCCTAGTCAGGAGTAGGAGCAGCTAGGGTTAACCCAGGGTTAACCCAAGTAGCAAACAAAAACAGAAAGTGACAGCTTCGGGAGTCAAGAGTGCCACGACTCTGGCAAATCGAATACAAAATGGACTTGAGGGTTAACACCGAAGCAAAAACAAAAACACCCTTAGAGTGCTAAACTTTTGCATACGGGTTTTTGGAAAAAAAAGGTGAATTTGAGTTCGAAAATGAGACAAATCGGGCAACTTTTTTGTATGGTTGCCATACAAAATTTCCTTTTTCTGTATATATTTGGGCGCTCCCTGAGAGCGCGTCGACGTGTAGAGCTGAAATTTGGTACAGCAATAGTAACGAAACTTTCAAAAATGGACAAGTCCGGCAGCTTATTTGATGTTGCCATACAAAACTTTGGTTTTTAACTATATATTTAGAAACTACCTGAGAATGCGTTGTCGTAGAGAGTTGAAATTTGGTACAGCAAAAGTAAATAAAATTTCAAAAATGGACTAAGTCGGGCAACTCTTGGTGTTGCCATACAAAACTTTGGGTTTTAACTATATAATTGGAAACTGCCTGAGAACGCGTCGAAGTGGAGAGCTAAAAATGTGCACATAGCGTTTTCATAAAAATAGTAAATAATATTTGAAAAATTAACTAAATCGGGCACTTTATTTAACTTTTACTTTCATCTAAGGTATAATATTATTGGTCTTAGACCAATTATAACATTTTCTCTTGTTGTATTGAAAATAACTTATCAATTCCAGGTTACTTCAAATTTTCCCTCCACAACGCAATCAGCTCTGGATCGTACCAACTCCTATTCTAGTTTTGATGCAACGGGCTTGCCACAAAAACAAGTGAATACTACACAAAATGACACCACCACTAGCGTAGTTAATAGAATTTGGTATGAAAAAATTGCCACAGATAACTACGGCTCCTCACAAAGCACCAGTGAAAACTATCACAAAAATTTAAATACCAAAATGAATCATAATTTTGTGGCAATCTCAAATAAACCAATGACAACGTATGAGAAAACCTTCTATAATTCCGTACCAGGAAATGACTTATATGGGAGTGTGGCTGGAGATTTTTATGACGCCGTCGCTCCCACACCATCAACTTTTTATGGTGAAGTGCCTCTATACTCAAATAATACTCAAACTGTGATATATGATGAAGTTGCAATGGATGATTACCTTAGACCTCATCGTCCTGCTCCCCTTGCTCCGCCTCAGCTCTCAGCTCAACAAATTCAACGGCGACTCGAAAAACACCTGCTTCACCGGCAGCAGCAGCAACAACAAGCTCTCTACGGAAATATCGGAAGTGCAAACAATAACAACGAAAGTGAAAATGTCAAAATTCTTGCTCTTCTAAAAGACCTTGGTCCAGAAATAAGTGAAAGTGATGCCAGAATAGCTCTTGAATCGGCGAATTGGGATCACAATTTAGCCATTCGTTACTATAAAATTGAACAACTTCTAAGGTATTAAGTTATAAATTCAATTGTAAATTACAATCAAAACAATTTTTTTAGGCTTGGACTTTCTTCTCGCCAACTATGCGAACAAGCTCTTTTAAAAACGGGGTGGAGCATTGAATTAGCAGCATCTGTTTTGCTGGAAACAGCAACTGTAGATACAAAATGAATATTTGCTTGTGACCTTTCTTTTATTATTATTATTTTTTTATTTTATCAAAAAACCAGGAGAACATTTCTTTTACTTTTCTTTAGAGGATTTTCTTTCCGTTTTTGTTTTCAGTTCATCACAACTTTTACTAAACTCAGTTTATACCAGCTGTGGGTAAGATATTTTTTTTAGTAGTGTTTATAGTAAAAGTAAATCTTCCCTTTATATGTAAATAATGTGCGTAAAAAATATATATCTTTATTATTAGTTGAAACTGTTAACTAGTTTATTTTATATGTTTACTTCTTTATAAAGTCGTGAAGTCCACATCACAAGTTTCAAATAACAAGTTGCTTCGGAGAGGACACCTGTAGTAAAACAAGATTTGTTGGAAATAATCCAGAAGGCAGTAGTAGAATTTGTAACGAGTGCTCAGCGCCGACAACATTCATGTGAAGGAACACCAGAACAAATTACATAGTCCCGTCGACAAGATGTGCCGATACGCTGTGACCTGGCAGATTAAAAAAACATCTCTGTCATGTTTTCCACATAGATATTCCCCATTACCGTCATCAACTGATTCTAATATGTATGTCAATTTCCATACGTTAATCGGGAAATAGTAATTCATTAGCAGAGTATAAGTAATGTCAGTTAGTGAATAGTCGTGCATTTATTCGGCTCCCGAAATTAGGTTTTGAAAACGTTGTTACACCAGTTAAAAAGACCGCTTTGACGTGTAGTTAAACGAGAAATTCGCCATAAAGTCACTTATCATTGGTTTTATTTCGTTAAATAGCCAATTTAGTTGGAAATTCTGCATAAAATTTTGTACAGTGCACTTGTGTCCAGCTAGCGGTTCCTTCTTGTTGATCTCTGGTACTCGTTGGTAATTTCTCTTAGGTTATTGTGCAATATACAATAATTGGAAGAGGTCAGAAAAAAGAGAAAATGCCATCTACGTCAGGTTGTGAGGAGACCAACAATCCACAGCAGAACGTCACTCGCAGCAGATACGGATCGAGTGCAACGGAAATCTCTTCGCCTGCTCTTGAAAACTATTCAAATGCTCCCATCCTCACTGAATTCGATCCCCGTCTTTCAGCCAAAATTGATGACGCCATTCTCCCCTTGGTGTGCAAAATAGTAGCTTGCAAAGGTGTTGTGACGGAGGTTAGCAAGGAGAATGCACTGTTGCGAACGGAGATCGATGACTTACAACGACATCAGCGTTTGAATGACGTAATCATAAGGGGAATACTTCGTCAGCCAGTAAGTGTACTCAAAAACATCGCTGGAGTGATCGGTCGGTCACTATCGGCATATACAGATGCTTTCCGCATAAATACCAACCAATAAACCGCGTTATTTACAGAATTTTTCATATTCACCGCGTCCCAAAGAGGTCGGAATCTAAAAATTTAAGGCACACACGAATTATCTCTTTCATCTATCTTTTTAATCTCTTATCATGTTTCTCCACAATTGAGGCTACAGAATAATTAAGAATTCTTCAACATCATAGAATTTTTCTTCTTTCTTTTTGGTTTTGGATTTAGTTTAAATAAATTGTTCAATGTTACCTTAGAATACTATTTAGCTCCATCTACCTAAATGTACTCTAAAAGATTATACAATCTTGTGTACACAATTCCGAAATATATATTTATTATTATTAGCAAGTCCTGTAAACGTAACCCAGTCTTATTCCGCATTCACATTGGAGAGTGGAGCAGAGGGAGCTTTGAGTCCAGAGCCAAGCTGTTCACAATTCAGCGCAGAGTGAAATTCGAACTTTAGAAATTAAACGTAACAAATCGCCATAACAACGCCAAATAAACAACTACTTTGAAATTAATATAACAAAATGCCATAGCGATGTTATGGAACTATATAGAGTGATGTACTTGGACGTGAAGTCCAGACTGCCAGCATGAGCTGACAGATCACTCGGTGGACAGCGTTGACTGCAGGGCGGCACGCTAGCTCGCCTCGGCTATTGGCGGAGAGTGTGAAAGGTTCCACGAAAACCTGACGCTGTGCCACCAGCCATATACAAAAAAAATTTCGTGCCTACAAACCAAAGGCCGTTGCACGCACTCAGTCCTGAAGGGACCTTTACTCTACTTACCACTTACTCAATTGGAAGCGTAGGTGTTCGGCTTCCAAAGCCATTTCTCCAACCACCCTGCGATACTGCGGGCTATATAATACAGTACCCCTGCTTAATTTTCATCGGCCTCAGGCACAGCCACGACTTCGCTTCAAATGAAGTCCAATATGCGGATACAATCGAGTGCAGAGTCCGTAGAGATATATATATGTGTGACGCAGGCCACGAAGTCAATATGTTAAGTTATTTAATCAATATTTGCTAATAAGAACTGCGTAACGATTGCAGCTAAAACCTAAATACCTTGTTCCACGACAGCCAGAAGATAAGCGATTCTTTCAAGGGAGTATTTACAGCGGAAATTTCATATGGCGGGAATTCGAGGATGATATCTGGTGAATGTACATAACTGACGGAGTATTTGGGATAAGATTTCTTCAGTGATCAGCTATCAAAAATCACTTCATCTGCCAAGACTCGCATAGATCTTTTTGCTCGAAGATTTCACCGTTTTTCTTTTCCACCTTAATCATCAGATGACCTCGGATTTTCCTTGATTTTTTCCCCTTTTTTTTCCTCCTAATTAATCCTTTAAAAAACCTTTTCTAATTTTTCCAACACTTGACAACCTTCTCAAACTCTTCTTCTCTTTCTTTTTTTTCTTTTGGGTGCTTTCGGCGCGTATAGCTCTCCATCCATATCGGAAGCAGTCCGCGCCCACCTCATGCTGCTACGGATCAACGTAGAGGTGTACTTAGCTCAGTGTAGCATATTGCTACATGCAATACGCTACGACCATAACAGGGCAGAGTGGTCTAAACCACCCGTGGTTCAGACAACGATGAAAAACGGTCGACTGAGCTAGCCGGTCTTAAACATAGGCCTCATCGCTGCGGGCGCCCAATGTGTGGCTCGACCCATGACCCATTACTCAGGCTAGGCGGCTGCTACAGATTGTCCAAGACAGTCTGATGTACTCGACAGATGACGAATTGAAGGCACATCCCTGAAGTCCCGCCAGTCCTTGATCAGACCTCGATATCGTCCTCCGTGTCTGAAGGCAGAGGTGCCCTGACAAACGCAATAACCTAAAAAATCCAGTCAGCCAGTACCCCTCTGCCTTCCTTCACCGAGATGAGCCGAGGGAACCCCGCGGTCAGTAACTTAACCAACTGATCGCAGAGCTTCCCCTGCTCTAATATCTCACTCTGATCTCAGACCGATGCTTGTTCAAGGGTGTGTCTTCGAGGCGTCGTTGGAGTATCGGTCTTCTTCCTTAAATTTGCAGGCATTAAACAAGTGGAATTCCTACGGCAAACTATCTGCCGTAGGGTTACCATATAGGATGGGTTCTGAAACGTTATCAGGCTAGGGATTGGGAAAAAAATTTCTATTGTCCAAAAAGGTATACCGGCCGCTAGGCTGGGAATGTCCTAAGCGGCGCATTGGTAGAATGTAGTTTGCCAGTGAAGCTGGCTGGATGCTTTATTAGGACTACCAGGATTGAAAGTGATAATAGCCGTATGACGTGTCCGAGAATATGGGTATCACGGCCTGATGTCTTTGGCGTGATAAACTCCTAACGTTCTTCCCTGCAGCTGTTCAAGCTCGTATAAGGAGTTTCCTTTCTTTGACTTGACCCGATACTTTACAAATTTACGTCCTAGTTTAGCACTAGTCTGCTGTTGGAAATTGCTTTGGGCAAAATTCCGTCTGAATACTTCTTGATCCACTTTGAAATTAACAAGCTTCGCTCTGAGATTGTAGCTTTTGAACTCTGTTCAAACTCATAGTTTAAGTTCTCCTGCACTCTCGCACGGATCAATCTCAATTTATCTTCAGCATCTACTCTCAGAGGCTCATTAAGAGTTACAAGGCTCCTTAAGATGGAATAGGAGCTTGCATGGTCAATCATCTGTTGACCGAAGAGTGTTCGGTAGGGAGAGAAACCAGTTGCTTGGTGGAAAGAGCTCTGGTGGGAGCTAGCTATCTGGCTTAGCTTCTCATCCCACTTAGTATGTTCCTTCCGGATATATGCCCTAATCCCTGACAACAGAGACCTGTTCACTCGCTCTGAGGCGTTTGCTTGCGGCGAGTATACTGCCGTTCGAAAGTGTTTCACCCCATGTTTGTCCAGTAATCTGCCGAACTGAGCCGAGCAAAACTGGACTCCATTGTCAGAGACTATTGGCTTCTCGTGGCCATCGTCATCTAGTTGAAGCAGTACTCCACCAATACCATGTTGGCTCGCATCGCACTGTAGAATGAACGGTCTGGTGAAATCCGGGCTCACTAACAACGGAGTAGAAGTAAGTTTTTGCTTTAGCAATTCCAGAGACGTCTGGGCTTCAGGTGTCCATTGGAACTGACTAGGATTCTTCAAAGTGTCAGTTATGGAGGCAGTTAAATGAGCATAGTTCAGAATGAATCATCTGTACCATCCCGCCATACCTAGTAGGCGTCGGGCTTGCCGAACAGTTTTAGGTGACGGATAGTCAACTATGGCTGAGATCTTATCTGGGTCAGTCCTGATTCCTCCTTTCCCGACAATAAAACCCAAGTATTTAGTCTCCTTAATGCAAAACTTACTCATCTCATATAGTGAGGCCAGCTTTCCTCAAATAATCCGCTACACGGGCTAGCAATGTGAGATGAGAGTCAAAGTCTATGACAGAATCAATAAATCGTCCCAGTAGACGAGGACATTCTCACGAAGATCAAATGGAATGACCTTATCCATGAGGCGGCACATAGTCTGTGGAGCATTGCAAAGGCCGAATGGCATCACGGTGTAGTGATAGAGAGGATGACCAGTAAACGCGGTCTTCTCTCTGGACTCAGTGTCTAGTGGGATCTGCCAGAAAGCATCTTTGAGGTCCAGGCTTGTGATGTAGTTTGCCGGAGGAAGTCGACTCAGGAGCGCATCTATCTGCGGCAGCGGATAGGCGTCCTTCTTAGTAACAGAGTTGACTGGCGTCAAAACAAAGCCGGACCTTTCCAGGCTTCCTCACTAGTACAACTTGAGAGCTCCAAGGACTCTGGCTCTCCTCTATCACACCCAACGATAGCATTCGTCGCAATTCAGCATCCATCAAATTCTGTACTGCCGGTGAAATCGGATAAAACCTCTGTTTTATCGGAGTTGCGTCATTCGTTTCAATCTTATGACTGACAAGAGATGTTTTTCCTAAGCCCAATGAGGCGAAAGAAGGAAAGAGCTGTTTAGTCGCTTCTAGACATTGGTGCTCTAGAACAGAAAGAACATGGCAGTCGGTGTCATGGGTAGCTATTAGACTTGGTGTCACTTCTGCAACTATACGCAGGACATCTGGAGCCAACCCAAATATACGCCAGAAGTCTATTCCTAGATATAGTGCCTGTGTGAGTCCAGGAACCACGTAAAGACGCACCTTTTTGGTCTTACCACGGAAAGCGATGCCAAAGTCGACATGATCATGAACAGTCGTCATGGCACCATTAGCTACTTGTACCTGTGTCCGATACCTCTTCCATTCAACCTCTGCTTCTGCAAGCCTCTCTAGGGCTGGTCCTGTCAATAACGTGAGCATGTTCCTTACGAGGGTTCAAAATCTCCTAAGGGGACTAAGTGAGTGCGAAAAATAAACTCATCCACTGATAGCTCGGAGTTGTTGCCATTATACGACAGGTTCCATCTCCTGATAGGACTACCCGAGCGTCTATGCCAGGGATGATTTTGAGTTTGTGGGCTTGGAGGTGGAGGTGCCTGAGGAACGAAAGGTGTAGCCGGTGGAAATGAAGGTCTGTGTTGCCCAGCTTTGAACGAGTGTCGATTGAGCGGGTCTCTCTGATTTCCCAAAAAAAATATGGGCGTTTGAACACGTTCTCCAAAGGGTGGTGCTGGTGGACGAGAAACATCCGCCTGCTGAATCACAGCAGAGAGTCGCTGTCTGACATCGGTGATCTCGTTAGGCATGTACCAAAGTTTGTAGCTGGGTTCGAAGAGTAGATATAATGAGATATCTGTGTCTAGGAGGCCCTGGCCCGAAGGTTTAGGTGACAAACTATCTCTTCTTGAGTTATTCTGGGATCTAGGTACTGAGCGTAGCCCTGGGGACAAAGACTCGCGACTTGCCGGTGGAAGTATCGGTTGAGGCACTTCAAGATGTGAGGACTGTTGTGGAAAACCTTCCTTCATCTGACGAGTGTGGTACCTTTTCCGGATCGCACCGGTATACGCGATGAAATCTTGTTGTGTGAGCGAGCATCGACAATGGGGACAATTTGCTTGCTCTCCTATCCATGCTCGCAAACATGCTTTATGAAACCTATGACCACAGATTGTAGTCACCGGTTTTCGTCTGGAGGACCAGTCTCCGTCTTGGCAGCTGGAGCACTGTCCTGGCATCTGTACTGGGACTTCAGTCGCCGGAGGTCGCGTTCGCATAGTAGCCATCTCAAATATTACAACTCGACAGAAAAGAAATAGTATTAAGAAAACTTGATCTATAGCCCAAGCAAATCACGACAAGAATTCAGATAGAAAATTCAACAACATTCGATGTCTACAACCGTACTGCAGAAACAAAATCTACACAAACTAAATTAAATATAATCTACCGTATCGAAAATATACTATAAACTATGACGGAAATTCAAAAGATTTTATGAGCTAAACTAAGACTTCTCGGAAACACGAAATAAGGATTCAAAAAGATTTCATGAGCTAAACTCAAACTTTCCGGAAAACGAAATAAGAATTCAAAACGATTTATCATAAAAGCCTCCTCCCTCTCTACAAGACCTAATCCCAACACAAAAGTTTTCCAGGTCCACTCTCCTTCCAATCAGATCAGAAATATGCGGTAAGGATCAGTAGTGTGAGTGTGTGTATGAAAAATCTTGAGTCCTCACAGAAATCTGGGAAGAGTCGGGTTGGAGATACTAGAGACTGAGAATGCTACTAGAGATTCTTCAGCCAGGCAGTTAGCAGTATGCCAACTGCTGATTACTGAAGGTCTCCAGCATCACTTCCATTCTCCAACACCTCTTTCTTTCCTCTTCACCTGATCACAATAATTAGCTAGCCTTCCAGCTGAGCAGAGTCATGAATCTGGTCAACTAGTTAGCTAAAAGCCAAAAGTCATCTCACAGACTCACGACTCTGTCCAGCCAGTCGGCCAACAACGACATGCCTCCGCGAGAACACAAACAAAAAAATTGTGAGGCCACCTACTGTTTCCATAGCAGAAGGCCAGCGGGAAAGATCGATTCAAAAAAATTAAAAAAAAAAAATTCTAAAAGACTCGACAACTGTTCCGACTTGAGGCTTGACCAAAGTCAAACCTAAAGTCGGACTTCAACTCAAATCAACGATACCAAAACTTTAAACTTTATCCATTTCAAAAATTCAAAAATTTACTTTAATCCGAACAAAATTTCAAAAACAAAATATCAAAACTTTAAAACTTTAACTTTATCTACAAAAATTTTAGATAACAAACCAATTAGACTCAGGTCCGCATATAACTTCCACTGGATATGAAACTTGAGGTCAATCAACTAGCGAATACCAGATGATCATTAGGGTGGAGCGAAAAACAACATTTTTGAATTTCATGTAGCCTATATGCGGAATAGTTGCCTTTGGTTAAATGTAATTATTGTGCAAAATCTCATTTTAATCGTATTTGTCCTTTGGCTGCCAAAACGACCTTGTTTTTTAGCTTTGTACTATAAATAGCCAAAAAACTTGCATAGTTTTTTAAGTAAATGCACATAATATTTAGGCCGATTCGAGCTCTTACTATTTTAATTTTAATACAAATTGACCATATTCTTCGGAAATAATCATCTAGAGCCATGCCTTGGCAACAAGCGGATGGGATAGTTGCAGGGCAATGTGCTTCAATTTAGCAGTACCAGAATAAGTTTATTGTTATATTATACATATCTATAAGAAAAAAAACCCCAAACGCGTTTAGACTCGTTCTGTCCGATGTTTGGTGATCCAAAAACGTTTAAAGACAATATGATTCCAACCTAAGCCGACATTATTAGATATTATTTGTTTTTAAGACAAGAACTTTTAAATTTAAATAAACAAGAGCCGAGTTTGGAAAAAAGTTCAATTTCTGTATTATCTGACCAACAAATTTTACACAATATAAAAGAGTATCACAAGAAATATCACGATATTAAATAGCCTATAAAAAAAAGGATGACAAGTTAAATATGTCACAAAACTATTCGTTTTTGAAGTGTTCTTGTAAAATTAAAGTAGCTATAAATGAAATGAGCTTTTTAACAAACCAGAGAACTTTAAGGAAAATGGTTATTGGCAAAGTTGGTATAAAGACAAATAAAATCCTTGAAAAAAGATTAGAGCGTAAAAAGAGTGCTGACCAGAGAACGAAGCATAAATCCAAAGAGGACGATGACATTTGTCAAGTAACATCGAATTCCTGGAAAGATTGCCCCAGGAACCGCAGGAGCCCCAGTGTTTCGTCCAACGCGTATCGACTTTAAAGTTCCAAAAAATGTTGAAATCTTAAACGCGCCTTCTACTTCTAAAACTCCCTTCTTTAGCACAGGCTTGTGATCGAACAGGAGCCTCAGACAGATCTGCAATTCTTGTTAATGCTGCCCCAAAAAAACATGGAAATAATAACAGCTGAAGAATCATCCAAAATAATAGACCGGAGTAAAATTAGGAGAGAAAAAGTTAAGACTCGTAAGAATTTAAAAAAGAAGCATGAAGAAGAAATAACCTGTGTCTATGGAATATATTTTGATGGAAGGAATGATAAAACTTTGATTCAAGTAAAGGAAGGAGATACTCTTTCAAGAAAGATAATCACAGAAGAATATATAGTATTAGTTTCAGAATCGGGTTCGGTTTATCTCGGTCACATAACTCCGTCATCTGTAAGTGCTAAAAATATTAAAAGAAGCTTATTGGAATTTCTGGAAAAAAACATAGATATTTCCGGGGTGCAAGCAATTGGATGCGACGGGACAGCGGCAAATACAGGTTATAAAAGTGGAATAATACGGCAACTTGAAAATTCTTTGGCACGTGCTCTGCAGTAGTTTGTGTGTTTAGTGCACGCTAATGTACTGCTATCTATTGCAGTATTTAGATGGAAAAACTACTGGACCAAATTGGAAATTGGAAAAAAATTAGAAAACTGCGAAAAACAACAGGTTGTGAAGTTAAAAAAAAATAGATGTTAATTTTCGTGATATGGATCTTACCGATCAATTTCGCCAAGTCTAACACAACGAGAACCAGGCAAAATAGCATACTCAGATGGTTAACAACTGCCAACAGAATCTTGAGATTGTATGTTTCTACCGAAAATCCTTCATACAATTTAAATATAATTACAGAATATATTATGAAAGTCTGCGCGCCCACCTGATTTGCACTTAAGGTCCGACCGCCATGACATTTTTGGCATTATAAAAAAAAGTAGATTTTCGCCTGAAGAGCCTAAGAAGGTAGCAGATCAAGTACTGCAAAGAAATGGTTACTACGGTCACCCTGAAAATTTGTTATTCACAATGCAAGCTGACGAAAGGAAGCATATTAGAGAAGTAGGTCTTCCGAGGATATTAAAATGCAGACAAGCAAAACATAGTGAAAACCAAGTTCGTCAATTTGATATTCCCCATTTTAATTTAATGCAGATGACTACTTTGAACTAGTTAACTGGCAGTCAATAACACTTACAGAGCCGCATCTGAGAGTAAAAATGTTGAACAGTGATCTCCAGGAAATGATCTATAACGTTCCTACTGAAATTGATATTTTAAAATTTCTGTTTCCCAAGCCGTGGAACGCTATATAAAATTAGTTACAGAACCATCAGCGGCAGTATGTGGCTATGAAGCAAGAGATGGATTTATTAGGACTAGAAATGCCTCCAGAATATCCCTACCAAAATTCGAGACAAAAGATCAGTATCACCAAGTTTTTAAAGACAACTGAATATAAAGAAAATGATTAAAAGGGTGGATGTGTGGTGAACTCGACTTGCAGCCACCTCCATGGGATGATTTCTGGGTTATTTTCATTCAGGAAGCAAGTTTTCTGGATAATTATTATGAAAATAAGCGAAGAGCTGCGTAAAAGTATTTCACTTTTTTTTTTAAATTTAGATGTCAAATTGGCAGCTCAGCAAACCCATTTTTTGAATAGTAATTCACTTCTAAAAGAGTCAACTATTCCATATATAGGCCAAGTGATTACTGGAAAACGAATTTGTTTAGCAATTTTCGCTCCACCCTAATGATCATATCACTCAAAGTTCCAGTCCCCAGTAAAAGTCATAATTAGACCACCGAAGTCTAACTGAGGTGGCCCCACGTTGGGCGCCATTTTTGTTATGGAACTATATCAGAGCGATTGGCTTGGACGTAAAGTCCAGACTGCCAGCATGTGCTGACAGATCACTCGGTGGACAGCGTTGACTGTAGGGCGGCACGCTAGCTTGCCTCGGCTATTGGCGGAGAGTGTGGGGAGGTTCCACGAAAACCAGCCGCTGTATGCCACCAGCCATATACAAAAAGATATTTCGTGCCTCAGCCAAAAACCAAAAAGAAGCACACACTTGGTCCTGAAGGGACCATTACACCACTTACCTTTACTTTAGTGAAGGCACAGATATTCTGCCTTACGCTGCATTGCCCCATATCCACCCAACGACACTGAGGGCAGCAGTCATGTTGTACAGTGTCCCTTGTTGATCTGTAAATAGGAGAGAAGTAACGAACCTAGTGGACCTGCACTTAAGATTACTGTGCTTCGTGCACTACATTATCTGCTTAGAACGATGCTTAACTATGAGTCTTAGTCGGCGCTAAAAGTAATACCTAGAGCGAGCAAGAATCATCCTAATTAAATTATATCTATATGTACCAACAATAATTGGAAGCAACCCAGAGGCAAAAGATGAATTGTATGTAGTAAAAAAAATTGAATTTAACAAAAAACACAAGTACTCACGGCCACAAATTCCTCCGACATGTTGAAGCGCTCCAGCATCCGGTAAGTATCTGTATGGGAAGATCCAACTTTTTCTATATATATTTTTTCTTTTTCTTTTATGGTTAATTCGATCTAGGTTGCTCTGTACTGATTCCTGACTTTGGTCTAACAAAATTTTTCATTATTCCTTCTTCTTCCAAATTTTCTCAGGAGGTCATATAAAATTTTATGTAAAACGTGAATTCCTTACTTTAATTTTAATTTAACATTTGCTGTAATTTGTTGTTAGTGCGTGTAAGATCTTAAAAAAAACCGTGCTCCCACAAACTATTAAGATTACTCAGCATTCACACCTGTTGCTCACGTTAGACACTTTTCTTTTCAAAATGATGGCCGGTTGTCTGTCATCCGGCATCTTTCTCTTAATTTTTTGCCAGTTTTTCGTATTCTGTCTCATACAGAGTTTATTCGTGCGCCGTGTCAGCAGTGGCAGCACATTCTTCATGTGGCACCTGCACGTACTGCTGCTAGCTTCAGTGTGTAGCCTACCGCTGCATACAGCATGCGACCATACGACCATAACAAGTAAAGTTTTCGCTTTTTGGAATTACAAATTTTTCCGTAAATATTGTTACGAGCGTGGCTTTAGTTCGTTATTTAAAACATAATATTTCAGATATAATTCAAAAGTTCTTTCTTTATTTAACTTTACTGTTTACACTCACAATTCACAAATAATTATCAAATCAACTCTTTATAGTTATCGCTAGTACTGTACTTCTAATTATCGCAATCCAAATAGTTTATGTGAGTAGCGCCGTATTTATACTCTACAAATTATCCTAGAACCTTCCTGAATATTCCGTTCTCCAAACCCAGTTTACTAGGATCTCACTAACCTAAAGTTGTTTCCATTTCCAATAGATGTCGCTTGTATCACTTTGTGGCGCATAAAGTGCCCCCTTCTTAATATTGTTCGTTCCGAACAACAGGTGAGCCACGGTCTTGATGCTCGCAGTATTGCCAAAAACGATCTAGATGAACGATTTTCCGTTTGCCTCTTGTGCCCCGCTGAATCCTGTATACTACGTCATTAATTCTAGTCACTACTGAATACGGTCCTACCCAGTGTTGTTGTAATTTTGGAGAACGTCCCTTACGTCGTTTCGGGTTGTACAGCCAAACAAGGTCATCTTCATTAAATCATATTAAAGTCATAGCGGGTCTTCATCCGATCGGTATTTATTGCTAATTTTGCTCTAGTGACCTCGTGTACAGCAGCTAATCGTTGTCTAAGTTCCGATACATAATCGTCTGGTAACTTTTGTTCACCTCTGGGTGTACCAAATTTGAGGTCGCTAGGTAAATGCATCTCCTTTCCGAATATGACTTTTGCTGGAGTTTGTCCGGTTGTGTTGTGAACAGCTGATCGATAAGCCATTAGGAAAATGGGAGTATGTCGATCCAAATCGCGTTGGTGATAGTCGATTACTTTCATTAGATGCTCGACCAATGTTCTGTTGAAGCGCTCTACCATGCCATCAGATTGTGGATGCAGAGGAGTTGTTCTGGTTTTTCTTATTCTCAGCATTTTACACATATCTTGGAAAGTCCGTGATTCGAAGTTCCGTCCTTGGTCCGAATGAAGTTCATGAGGCACACCAAATCTATTGACCCAATTCATTCTAATTTGTTCCGCCACTGTGGTTGCCTCTTGATTAGGAATTGCAAAGCTTCAGGCCATTTGCTGAAATAGTCAGTAGCAACTAATATGTAACGGTTGCCGTTATCCGTTTCTGGAAAGGGTCCAGCGATATCTACGGCTATCCTCTCAAATGGGGCTCCTACATTATACTTCTGCATTTCTCCTCTGCTTCTGCGTGGCGGCCCTTTGCAAGAAGCACAGATAGTGCATCTGCGGCACCACTCCTTCACATCCGCTCGTATGTGTAACCAATAAAACCTTTCTCGTATTTTGGAAATTGTTTTATTCACCCCCAAATGTCCTCCAGATGATCCACTGTGCATTTCTTCTAGAACATAGTTGACCTTTGATGCTGGGACGACTATCTGCATTCGGAATGACTCGCCGTTATTTGCCTCCCAATTACGTTTTAATATACCGCATTCAACGTGGAGAAAATTCCATTGAGCCCAGTAGCTCTTCAGCTTCTCACTTCTCTCTGAAATATCCTTCCATTATGGTCTTTCCATGTCTTCTTTCCAAGCAAGAATGGGTGAAATGTCTGGGTCTTCTCGTTGTGCTGTTAGCTCTCGTTGTCCCAGCCTGTCGATGGTTCCACCGTTATCAGCTGTATAGTTCCGTTTGTTTCTTTTTCTTCCACCCGAACGCAATGTTCGCATTCAACTTTGCATGGACGTCGTGAAAGTGCGTCTGCATTTCCATGGATACGTCCTCTTCGTGTTGGATTTCAAAGTCATAAGTTTGCAAGCGCTCTATGCATCTTGCCACTTGCCCTTCGGGGTTCTTAAACTGCAAAAGCCATTTAAGCGCTGCATGGTCAGTGCGGAGGATAAATTTCTGCCCGTAGAGATATTTATGGAAATGCTTGGTTGAGTTTACAATGGCAACTAGCTCTTTCCTTGTATGTAGCACAATAATTTCTCTCTGATTTTGAAAGTGCTTTGCTAAAATAAACTACTGGCTTCTTGACGATCCTTCTCCTGTGAAAGCACTGCACCAATACCTACATTGCTGGCATCCGTGTCCAATATAAAAGTTTTTCCGAGCTTTGGATAGTGAAGCACTGGAGTTCCACAGAGGTGTTACTCCAAATTTGCGAAACTCTCGTTACATTTATCTGACCATATGAACGGTTTTCCTTTTTCTGTAAGTTGATGTAGGCTCCTTGCTATATCTGCAAAACTTTTACGAATCGCCTGTAGTAGGTAGCTAATCCAAGAAAACTCCTTAATTGATGTTTGTCCTTTGAAACTGGCCAATTTTTGACAGCTGCTATCTTCTCTGGATCAGTTCTTACTCCTTGTGATGAAACTATGTGCCCCAAATATGCAAATGGCATAACTCTGAATTGCCATAAGCCACTCCCAACTGAGAAAGCAGTTTTCTCTCGGTCTTCGGGATGTATTTCTACTCTTCAAGTCCAGGGTGGAAAACCATTGTGTTCCGGAAAGGGTGTCCTTGGTAACGGATAGCTATCCTTTTTCGTTACATTATTTAGCTGCCGGTAGTCTGTCCAAGGGCTATTAGATTCTTCTATTATACCTTGTTCCTTCATGGAGTTTATCATATCTGCAACTTCTGATTGTTTCGCTAATGGTAGTCTTCGTGGTATCTGCCGAATGGGCCTAGAATCTCTTGTATTGGTCCGATGCTGGACAAGATTTGTTTTACCGAAATCTTCATCATTCATTGCAAATAACTCCGAAAATTTATCGAGCACCGCTTTGGCATCGTTGCATTGCTGTTCACTTAAGTTACTAGATGAAAGAAGTTTATGGACCTGTTGAGTAGTAGTTGATATAGGTATTGCTTGCTTAATATTACTACCGATATTCAAACTAATAATCTGATAAACGGGTTCACAATTTCCAACTATGGCACCTGCTTTTAGTTGTACCTCATTTTCGGAAGTGTTGAGCACTATGACTGGAATTAAACTTGCACCTCCTGCTTTAACTAAATTCTTACCTACAATGATGTTCGATGTAACTTTTGTAGGGTTAGGTTCCACCAAATAGAATCGGCAGGTCCCGATGTCATCAGTAAGCTTTGTCCATACTAGCGTCTCCGAGAATGCAGAGAGAGTAATGTTCTCACAGACAATCGTCCTTTTTTTGCAGGATAATCTGTTCCTCCTCCTAGTCTCATAGGAATTTCTATGTTGCCATATTTGAGTATTCGTTCTCCGACATCTAAATTTATTTTATATGTGGTCATAAAGTCTACTCCAAGAATGCATTCATCCATTATGTCTGAAACTAGGAAAGTATGAGGAAATAGTAGTTCGCTTAGTTGAATATCCAAACCTATTTCTCCAAAAACTTGTGCTGTTGCTCCAGTTGCTGCTCTTAGTAAATATTTGGTGGTATTGTGAAGCCATTTGTTCTTGACAAGATCCGCTCTAATAATTGATCTTGAAGCTCCAGAGTCGTTAGTGACAGCGCAGTCATTATTTCCTACGCTTCCATATATAACAAGACTGCTATTATTTCTCTGCGACTGGGCTATCTGAATGATGACTTCGGGGCTGTCGACCCTACCAACCAACTTCTGCCCGCGAAGTTGGTTTTTACATGTTTTCCGACTGCTGAACAGGGGAGCTGATGCGACTAGTCGCTCTTTGATTTCTAGTCTCTCCCGAAAGCTTGCTCCCTGGCTCGACATCTTTGGCATTCTGTTATGTCCTTCTCTTCTGGTGATTCCATTCGACGGCGTTTTCTGCAGTCCCTTTGGAGGTGTCCTGGTCTACTGCAATTCCAGCATCGCAGAATACCGCGTGAAGAATTTCGCTGTGATGGTTGCATTCTATTACAACTACATTCCTCCACCGAAATTTCTCTCACTCATAGAGCACTTCGAAAAGCTTGCCTGGCAGATTCATACGCTAATGCATAGGCTAGTGCTTCTGCTGTTGATTTCTTTCCTGCTGCCCTTAACGCTTGTTGTAAATTTTGATCTGCAATAGCGTTCACAAATGCTTCTGTTGCCACTTCATTAAGGAAATCCGCATTTACGCTGGAGTATGAAAGATGCGCTAATCTTTCCACATCAGCCTGCAATTGTTGTAGTGACTCGCCATGCTTTTGAGTCCTGTTGCGTAACTGCAGGCGATATACTTGCTGCATGTGCTCATCTCCATAACGTAATTCTATCGCCTGTACTAGTGAAATGTAATCACGTTGCTTTTCAATCTGTATAGTTTGTAATAACTCTGACGCATGACCTCGAAGTGCTAATACCAGAGCTGTAGCTTTGTCTGCATCGCTCCATCCATTTACTTCGGAAGCTGCCTCGAATTGTCTGTTGAAAATATGCCACGAACTTTGTCCATCAAATATTGGAGGTTTCATTCTGCCTGTACCGGATATTTCAATTCCTTCGTGTCGCGGTTGTCGATGCTTTATCCTCTCCAAATCTGCTTTAAAGTTATCAAGCTGCTCCGTGACATTTTGTTGTACTTCCGACACTTGTTGTTTAACTTCCGATTGTTACATAAGCCAAAAGGCTTAATTAAAATATAAGCAGAATGGCTTATACGTAATTAGACCGGCTTCAGTACGACATTTTCCCACAAAAGGTAAAAGCACTCAGTTTTGTCATCTGAAAATATTTTCCCACAAATGCAAAGGAATTCAAATTTCAGCTCAAAAATACTTTCCCACAAAATGCAAAAGCATTACTTTATCATCACAAGAACATTTTTACTGAAAGACAATGAAATCTGAGAAGTCTCTACTTTGAACAAATTCAAGTCAAAGTAAAAAATATTCATATTTCATCAAGTGCACACGCGCTTGATACAGTTTTAATATTTCCCACGAAAATATACGTGCACCATATATACCATAAGAGTACTATGATAAAAACTCGGCATAAGCACTTTACTTAACTTCGAGATATTTTTCGCACAAGACGCATGAGACTCATGTTACGAGCAAACATCTAGCCGTACATAATTCTCTCAAATCAGAAAATATAACTTGAGAAGTATATTACTAATATACATGCGCCAATGATATGCAACGTAAGATGCATAGGTGACATGAGCATTTTTGACTGTGGGAACGTCTTCGCGTAATATTGGACATGAACATTTTTTGACTGTGGGAATGTTATCGCGTAATACTGAAATAATGCCGGGATCTTGAATTTAAATAGAGCGATCGGTGAACGATAGAGGGAGCTAATTTCAAATCGTCAAAGTGGAAAGGTTGTGCGACTCCTAAACGGTCTTGGTAAAAGTTGTCAGTAATTTGTTCAAGTAATAAGTTTCAAAACATAAGTTTGTACAAAATAGTAATCAGTGTAACTTAAATAACAAGATTAAATAAGAAAGTGTTAAGAATAAAACAAAATAAGTGATATTGTCTTATTAAAACAAGAGTTGTAAAAATATATACAACAATTTGGCGCAGCCGGTAGGATTGTGGAAGCCATTTCAATTAAGTGCTTGAAAATCCGCGATCCTGCAAAGAACCAAGGGGTTAAAAAATAATTAATTCATCGCCCCCAACGCTCGGGGATACCCAGCTTTAGCTGCCTCTGCTAATAAAAGCAAGCAGTATCCCATAGCGTATAATAATAAGGTACCAGCGAGGGACTCCCATGGGCTTCATCCCTGCCCAATATATAGATGAACCACGACAGCCAGCCAAAGTCAACCGAAGAAGAGGAACTAATCCCGCAGCAGACGACAACACTTCCACAAACTTCCTTGCTGGACGAACCTAAGGACAACACGTCCCAGCTAAATGGAAGCACCCCAGAAGATACGGAATCTCCAGTGTCAGACGACACACGGGACAGCACATCTACACTCAGCTCTACGCCGTCACCAGCAGAGACATCAAATGATCACAAAGGAGTTCAACTAAGGAGCGGGACATTATTGCGAGGTCCCGTACAAGTAACCTCTAACAAATTAGAATTATATTTGAAATTCTTAGAAGAGAAAGTGCGAGAAACAAATAAGCCTTCGATTGCTCAGTGTGACGCCATTGACAAACACTTACCAAAATCTAGAGAACATAATCTCGGTAAAATAAAAAAGTTCAAGGCAGACACAGAGCAGTTTAGAGCCGAAATAAAAAACTTTAAAGAATTCTCGCACTCCCTCGAAGTTGTCCAAAATATTAGTGGTAACAATAAGGCAGTCTTAGATTTAAGTAAAGAGTTTAGTGAAAGTGACTATACCAGTGACCCCTTTTTAAATTGGCTCGGTGATTCCCTTCTGGAAACAAGTCTTGAAGAGCTTAGTGACAGCCATATTTCGTCCTTCAGACAAAGCTGCTCACAAAATTTTAAAATGTCTGTTGACTACGCCAAGGTAGTTAAGCTAACGACACAAATGGTGCCACTATTCTCTGGTGAAGCCAGCCCGTACCTTAGCATTGAACTACAAACATTTTTGGGATGTTGTAAACAAGTACAATGCCTTAGTGAAGAAAATAAAGGTGCATTTTTGCAAATTTTGCCCACGCGCCTCCGTGGTGAGGCGTATCAAATGGTAACCTCCTCCAAATGGACCTCCCTGGATGATCTAGAGGCCCTTTTAAACCGCACCTATCTTCCCAGGGAAACGAACGAGGAATTAGTTAACAAACTAATTACCTGTCGTCAATTTCCTTCAGAAAATTTTATAGTTTTTACTCAAAGGGTAAAACAAATTTTCACTCAGTGCACACAGGCAGTGGAGACAAAATATGGAGCAGACGTGTATAAAAGCAGAAGATTTTGCTATGACTGCTGTCAAAACAGGATCTTCAAGCCCACACTTAAGCACATATCTACTAGCTCAGAAAGAAAATTCCTTGGAGGAATTAATCCAGAAGGCATTGGACATGGAGAAACTACAACAATCCCTCACTCATTCTTCTATCGCAGGTTTCCAGCCACAAAACAATTTTTTGCCTTTCTCAGGCCACATTCCTCCCACGTCAAATAACCATACTCAGAATGTGACTTATCATCCATCTGGATCACAGATCTCACCTAGGTCTGCTCAAGGATACCATCCTATGATGATGTCACAAAATTTACAATCAATAGCCCACCGAGGTCTGCACTAAACTCGGCGGCTAATATATTCCCGTTTTCTGGCCGAAATGGCCAACAGACACGTCAAGTGAACCCTAGAGGGACTCAAAATTCTATTAAAACTCGAATCTCCTGTAGTTTTTGTAGAATTAAAGGACATACTTACGACGAGTGTCTGAAAAGGAAAAACACTCCTTTCTGCACTGCATGTCGCAGCTATAATCACGATGTTCGTGATTGTAAACAAAATCGTCCTGTAACAAATAATAGTTTTCAAAACAGGAACACGAGCGCCTTGTATAGAGCAACAATAAACTAAGTGCAAGCAAAATGCAATTTCTGTGGACGAAAAGGGCACACAGTTACAAATTGTAATCAAAAACGCAAATGGGAGTCGCAGAGGAGCGACAAGCAGTCGACCAAAAACCCCTCGGCTCGACTTTAAATAATTTCAATAATAAGAAAGGGTATACTCCGTCGCCTACAGCTCAAATACCTATAGTAAACCTACCACTAGATGTTGCCCAAAACGGTAAAGTACGTTTAATGGTGGACACAGGAGCGGAGGTAAGCTTAGTGAAACACCAAGCGCTCAACACCCACGCACAGGTAAACAAACAAGAAACTTGCAGACTTCAAACCCCTTTCGGTACGGGCAAGACACTGGGGAGCTGCCAGGGAAATATAATTCTGCGAAATAAAATACCCTGCAACCTCCAAGTCGTACAAGACTTGCCCAATATAACTGGCGACGGACTACTAGGAAATGATTTCCTTTCAGCCCACTGTAACATTGAAGGCCCCAAACCAAATACTGAGATTTCCTCTTACAGAAATCAACCCAGTAGAGTTCGCAATACCCCTATCTACAGCAAAAAATAGAACTCCTCTGTTTCCAAAGGGCCCCAAAACCCTAACATCACTAGAAGTACTCGTAGAGCAAGACAATTTCAACCACAGGGTATCGCGAGTATCTCACACCGGAGGCCAAAACTCCATAGATACGCCAACAAAGCATGTTAGTAGCAAGCTGGTTAAAAGCTACGAGGCTGATGAAATCAGACAGCAAATTGTCGCTCTCGCAGAGCCCATTTGCGTACCTGCTCGGTCACAAGTAGTAATCGGAATTCCGCTAAATCTCGAGGAAGAAATGCTCTGTCTATCGCAAGAGTTAGACGATGGAGTCTTCCTAGCGAACAGTTTAATAGCTACTGGAGATAAAACAGTGTTAATAGGCATCCTCAATACAAAGACACAAAATGTGGTGTTAAACAACTTCACTCTTCAACTAATACCGTCAAAGGAGTATAGTATAGTCTCCCTAGGCCAAACATACGATACTAAAGACAAAATTATTTATCCTTCAGTACCTTCATGGCCAATGGATTCTTCCAGAGACGCTTGCGAGAGCGGCTCAAATGCAAAGTCAGACGGTCTCACGGATAATAAGGTTCCTTCGTCCAAAACCGTAACCAAATCAAAATCCAAAAAACAAAAAGAGGTTAAAGAGGCCTCACGGAATGTAATATTACAACATCTTCGATACACATTCCCAGACTACAGCGATCCAGTAGACAATTCTAATAATACGAGAATTACCCAACTAGAACAAGAACTCGATTTGGATGGTACTTTGAATACAGAGGAAAAATCTTCATTAACTCAGTTACGTTTCGAGTATAATGATATCTTCTTTTTAAAGGGCGATACACTCACTCATACTAGAGCCCTAACTCACTCAATTCCTCTGTATCAAGACGAAGCGCCCATCAACCAAAAAATGTACAGGCTATCAGAAACCAAAGAGAAGTCATTAACCAACAATTGCACGAAATGCTAGAAAATGACATAGTTCAACCAAGCAAAAGTCCTTGGAATTCTCCCCTTGTGGTAGTCCCCAAGAAAGCAGGGCCAAATGGTGATAAGAGATGGCGAGTAGTGGTAGATTTTAGGAAGCTAAATGAAAAAACAATAGGTGATGCTTTCCTACTACCTCGCATTGAAGACATCTTAGACCAGTTAGGTCATGTGCGATATTTCACCACGCTTGATCTAGCCAGCGGGTATCATCAGGTACGTGTACATCCCAAGGATATACGCAAAACAGCCTTCCGCACCAACTACGGCCATTACGAATTTAAACGTATGCCATTCGGATTAAAAGGGGCTCCAGCCACTTTTCAGCGCCTAATGAACTACGTTCTAACAGGTTTACAAGGCTTGGAATGTTTTGTCTATCTGGACGATATAGTCATCTACGGGAAAAATTTAAGAGATCGCATGATAAACTCCGTTAAGTATTTAATCGGCTACGAGAGTATAACCTAAAATTACGACCCGAAAAATGTCACTTCCTTAGGCGAGAAGTAGTATATCTGGGCCACAAATGCTCTAGTGCAGAAGCTCTGCCTGACCCAAGTAAAACGATATGTGTTCAAAGTTTTCCAGTTCCCCGAACAGTGAGACAGTCCTTTCTAGGACTAGCCAACTACTACAAAAGGATGCAAAATTTAAATGGACGGGAAAATCTCAGGAAGCATTCGAGAAGATTAAATCTGCACTAGTTTCACCTCCACTTCTAATTTACCCAGATTTTACTAAGTCTTTTAACCTGACAACTGATGCAAGCAATGAAGCTATCGGAGCTGTCTTATCTCAAGGTGAAGTAGGAAAAGATCAACCAATTGCCTATGCCAGTCGGACATTAAACCAGGCCGAGCGCAATTACTCAACGATTGAAAAGGAATTACTTGCCATAGTGTGGGCAACCAGGAACTTCAGATGTTATCTTCAGGGCCGAAAATTCAAGGTGTATACGGTCCAGAAACCACTCAAGGGTGTATTCAACGTAAAGGACCCGACATCCAGGCTGGTAAGGTTCCATCACAAGCTTTCTGAGTTCGATTATGAAATCGAATACAAACCAGGAAGTATAACACGAATGCAGATGCCCTAAGTCGAATCCCCCTTTCTACGGACGGAGAGGATCCGATGTCAACCTTGCTAGTGAAAGCAACAGTTCATCACTGTATGGACTCAGACTTCGAGGAAGAGGCCACTCAACGAGAAAAGGAGCCCGGCAAATGTAACGCAGTAACTAGAGCACAAGCGCATAGCGAGATCCAAGCCACAGACACCTCCAACTTGGAATTGAGAACTAAAATGACCAGCAAAAATGCAGAGCCGATAAAGGCTCCAATGGACAGAAACGGAACTACTACCAGCCATGAGCCCATAGCTTGTCCATCAAAAAGGCCTGAAGTAATAACAAATCCTGAAGATATCTAAACTATATTAAAGGATTATCATGACTCCTCTTTCGGTGGACACCAAGGTGTCATAAAAACCTATAAAAGAATCAAACATAAGTTCTGGTGGAGAAACATGATGAGGGACATCAAGAGGTATATAAAGAAATGCCCTAAATGTCAAATGATGAAATCATCACCTTTAGTCAAAATGCCAATGGTTATAACCGATATTGCTGAGCATCCATTCGACAAAATATATTTAGATAATGTGGGACCCCTAGAGGAAGCATTGACAGGTATTAAATATATCCTGACATTCCTGGAGAATCTGACTAAACTCGTGGATTGGTACGCTATACCCAATGCTGAAGCGATCACAGTAGCGCAAATCTTCTTCGACGAGATCGTCACGCGCTACTGCATTCCCAAGAAAATAGTCAGAGATCAAGGAACGAATTTCCTTAGCGATCTGTTTAAAAAAGTTTGTAAGCTGGTTCGTGTGAAAAACTACAAACCTCAACTTACCACCCGCAATCTAACGGCGCGCTGGAGCGTGCCCACAGACTTGGGACCAATTTCTTAGAACAGCCGGATTTGTATATAATAACAGTGTGCACGAGGGTACGAAACTAACGCCAATGGACTGCCTGTATGGTTTTACTGCGGACGTTCCCTCTAACTTAAAACGGGATCCTGAGCCTTTATACAACCACGAGAGCTACTATTATGCGCTACGATATAAACTACAGAAATCATACGCCACAGCTCGCAGAAATTTGTTGTCCAGTAAGCAACGGTCGAAAGTCTACTATGACCAAAACACACGGCCGAGAATCTTTCATATAGGAGACAAGGTTCTCCTAAAAAGCAAAAACCGGAAACATAAGCTCTCTCAGATTTGGGTAGGACCATATTTAGTAACCGGAATTTGCAGCCCCGTGAACAGCACTTTGAAAATAGGAAAACGAGTCGTCATTCTTCATAATAATAGACTCAAACCGTACTGTGAATAAGATATTACGACAATTCCAAAGCTATAAGGGTAATCGATCAGCCTAACCTAGGTCACCACTTCTTCTTCCCCCTTAGTCAAAACTACTTCCTGTTATAATATTGCGTGAGTTAATGAATCACCTTCTATTCAACAGTACAGCATGCAATTTTCGAATCTTTATCTTTTCGCCACTATGAAAAAGAAAATACAGTCAAGCTACCAGAGCTTCAATGTCAAGGACAAATTGATTGATGGATAATCAAATCACCTTGACCTTGTACTCCCCTTCAGCATATGATGCACAAGTTGGAACGGATTAATAACTTTTAAATCCTCACTGATTTTAACTACAACATAACGCACAGTATCGTCAACACTATACCATGTGTTAATTATCCGATTTTCAGAATCTTCAGCAACATACTTACTTCCAGCCCATTGGACTAGTTGCTTACCGACCAACAATGGGGACAACCACACCACTTCGACGCTAGTTGACTACAAGTTTGAAGCTTGCACCTTGGAACCACCAAGGTTCAGTCGGGCTACAATCCTTAGACAAGAAATTTTTTTTCTTCTCCTGCTCTTCCCCTTTTCTCTCCTTGATCAAAAATATGGCGCGTCATTCGACACCCACTAAAACTTGAAAAAACCATATATTCATGTTCACTAACCTTCTGTATAAAAAAAATATACAGCAACTCTCACTCGAACTTGAGAAAACCATATTGTCATGTTCACTAATTGCTTGGGACACACCAAATTTACCTGGAGTATCGAAACGCGGTGAAAGGCCGCAGTAACACTTTTCCCTACACCCATTACCCTATCAAAGCACGCCGTTCGTTATCCGCGCCTCACTTAATAAGCATTAGTTAATCTAAAGTAGTTACGCTATACAGGTTCTGGCCCACTGTTTTAGCTTCGAGGATTTCGCCACAGATGGCGCCGCCACCGTCGCTAGGAGTCCATGATAAAGGTGGGTTTGTGTCTTGACTGTATTGGTTTGTGTCTTGGATGCACAATTGGTTCTTGGATGGTTTATGTTTTGGGTACACCATTGAGCCTTGACTGGCTTATGCCTTGGATGTGTCATTTTGTCTTAACTGCGACCTAGCGGTATTAGCCGGTACTACCAGCATGCTCCGGTACTACGGTTTTCTTGGAAGTGGTTGGATATGTCATTTGGTCTTGACTGCGCCCTAGCGGCATTAGCCGGTACTACCAGCATGCTCCAGTACTACGGTTTTCGTGGATGTGTGTGGATGTGTCATTTGGTCTTGATTGCCCCCTAGCGGCATTAGCCGATACTACTAGCATGCTCCGGTACTACGGTTTTCTTGGATGTGTGGTGCGCCTAAATGTGGGCTTTTTTATTATGATTTTGTATCAGATATCCTCTACGGGCACGCCATTTCTTGAGTAAGGTTACCTAGCGGCATTCGCTGGAACTATCAACATGCCTTGGTTTTGCTGTTTTCTTTTATTAGCCGGGAAGCTCTAGATATCAGCATGATGTCATCTTGGTGTTGCTGCACCTAAATAAGTTTTCTTAGCGGGGATACATCAATCGAATTTCACAACACCTTGGCTTGATGTTTTCTTAACAAATTATTATCGAGTCTAGGGTATGTGTACTGAACAGTCTCATGTTTTATAAACATTTGTTTTTATTTCCAATAAAATTTCTTATAATAAAAGTATTTCTTATAGCACATTGTCCAATATGAACTTGGCAAGATGGCGCATTTGTGTTAATCTCTATTAGTTTTCCACAGTTGTATTCATCTTCGACGTTAATAATGATTTCACCCTCTCCAACTATCTTCTGCATCCAACGAACTTTTTCAGCTCCCTTTACATATACGGTTTTGTTTCGAAGCAGTGGTTCAACTATAGTGTACAGCTTGTGATACGGTATGTAGCCATCATCCCAGCGGAGTCCATGGAAATTGTGTTGGAGCCATTTTACTTGTCTCTTTTTTGCTGAAGTCAAATCTTTGCATCTGAACGGTGGTTGAAATATAAAGTGCTGCATCTGATTTTCATTGGTTAAAATTGCCAGTTCTTTAGTGATAAATTCATTAAGGTTTGTTTTGAATCCTTGGACGTCTACGATGACAGCCATCTTCTTAATTTAACTTTCTAACTTCATTTGTCAGCGGACTGTATTCCACTATCCGATCGTGTAGAAGCAGACAATATGCTGTTGTATTAGCCGGTATATTTTCAGATGTCTTGAATTCTAGCCTTATGTCAACAGGTCCAGTTTTTATTGTCTCATTTTGATGTGAACAATCAATGACAGGGATTGGAGCATCGGTTTTGAACTTCTCCCATGTGAGGAACGGCTGATACTGATGACTATAGTATGATTGTGTAAACTTTATATACATGTCATACAGCAATGCTTATCTATTCGGATCAAATTTCAAATTCAAATTATCATAGGGATATGATTCTGAGTACAAATGAACTGTAACATCGGTAAGTTGACAGTGATCAAACTTGCTTCCATCTTTGGTTTTATCGGTTCTTTGATTCGTTTGTAATGCTAAGATGATAAATCGAGGTTTCTCCAGTTGAGTGGAAGTCTTAACTGACCAGGTTTGATTCGTGGATTCCGGTAGTACTGGATACTCATATATGTCCCAGCTGCGGAATGGTATTTGTATCGGGCGACCTCTCCCGACAATTTTAATTAGTTGCAGCTTTTCATCATCGGATACTGTAACATGCGGAATGCTCCATGGAAGTTTGGTAATTTCAATTTTCACCTGATCTGTGGGTGATATAATGGCATTAGCATCTGTCCTGCTCCGGATCAATATGAGTTCATATTTGGAATTTATAAGAATTTTCTTGTAATCTTCAGCGAGCCCCAATAAAAATTTCAGAGGTACACAATGGTGAATAGTATAGTATAGTATTTACTTAATGATGTTGACTGGCAACTCTGATGTATGCACTATATTAGCAGATAATTTTCTTTTACTGAATCCTAGCAGAGGAGCTATGGATCTCTGTTTTTCAAAATGTATTTCTTCAGTTACCTTAACTTCACTTTTCAATGTATTATTGTTAGCCTTTATCGCAACCTTTATCCATTTCTCGTCTTTATCCAAGTATCCTTGTACATATTTTGCTATATCATCAATCTCATAGGATCCAACAGTTATCTCAACAACCTCATTCCCTACATGAACCAGATTTTTGCTCACATCAATATTTGGTATAGAGTTGTATGTTTGAAAATCAATTAATCCACAAACATAATCCGTTGCTAGCTCCAGCGGAGGAAAGTACTCAGCAGTGAGTAGAGATGAATTTGCCGTGAGAGTAAGTGTTAATGACATGATGGTTGATAATGAACTGTCACAATTTCAATATAGATACATTTATTTATAGATAATATTTAATGGCTATAACAATTATATAAAAACTAAACATAAGTGACCGCAAATTACTGCATCATAGTTCTGATATGAACTATAGTTGTACGTAATATTACTACCCAAGTAGTTTATGATCTCCCTTGGTGGTTGGAGATTGTCAAAGCTATCAAAGTATTCGATGTTATCACCTTTATTGTAGTCAACGAGGTAAGAACTAAAGGGGATGCAAGTGAGAAAATATATATATATATATATAAGTGACCGCAAATTACTGCATCATAGTTCTGATATGAACTATAGTTGTACGTAATATTACTACCCAAGTAGTTTATGATCTCCCTTGGTGGTTGGAGATTGTCAAAGCTATCAAAGTATTCGATGTTATCACCTTTATTGTAGTCAACGAGGTAAGAACTAAAGGAGATGCAAGTGAGAAAATATCACGTACCCATTTCTAACACAATGACACTGATATTGTGTGAACATAAGCGCCGTAAAATTTGGCTACCATCGCTAATCCTCTGACGGATCTTCTAAAGAAAAACATCAAGTTTGAGTGGAACGAAAAAGCTGAACTGGCATTCCAACAGCTAAAACAGTTACTGTTGCCTGCACCAGTGCTCGCGAATCCTGACTTCTCCAAGCATTTTTTCATTCAGTGCGACGCCAGCACTACAGGAGTTGGAAGCGACTTATTTCAGCGTTCTGTGGATGGGGATGAGCATCCCATCGCTTACATGTCACAGAAGCTGAACGCTGCTCAATGCAACTACAGCATAACCAAGTTAGAGTGTCTGGCCGCCGTATTGAGTATAAAAAGGTTCAGGCCGTATGTGGAAGGACTGGAGTTTACGCTTATTACTGACCACGCTAGCCTCAAGGTCATTTGCTGAAGAGGCAGCAGAACAACACATAGACGAGCTAGTTTACCCTGCGCAAGTCAGTTCGCTTGCTTTGAAGTCACCCGAATTCCATGAGGAAACGTATGTGGAGAGAGTCCAGCGAATCACTTCTAATCCAAGCGGTTTGCGAAACTTACGAATTAGCGGTGGTAAGGTCTATATCTCATTTTCGTTTGTCTCAGAGGAGCGCGTTCAGTGGAACCTATGGGATCCTGATAGTCTCACTGGCGATTTGATAAAATTCGAGCATAGTCTTCCTATAGCAGCACATTTGGGTTTCGTAAAAACCTTAGAGAAATTACGTCGTCAGTATTACTGGCCGAGTATGGCTTCAGAAGTACGACAGTTCATAAACGCCCGCGAAACATGTAAACTGATCAAGCCGACCAATGCGTCTTCAAGACCTCCTCTGGGTACGATACGCTCTACCGATCTGACCTGGCAACGTATCTTCTGTGATTCTCTAAGTCCTTATCTAAGTTCGTGCTGTTGGAAGCAATGCCAGAGGCCACAGCCTTGCGGGTCGTCAAATTCCTGGAGAAACACATCTTCTCACCAGCTTACTCCCCTCAGTCAAACGCATCAGAGCGTGTCAATCAGTCAGTCCTGGCAGCGATGCGCGCCTGTGTCGGTACAGAGCATCGAAATTGGGACGAACATCTGAGTGAGATTGGCTTTGCCATCCGCAACGTCGTGCATGAGTGATCTAAGTGCTCACCATATTTCCTGCTCTGCGGTCGTCACCCAGTAACATGCGGGGGGTCATACCAGCTACTTCGAGAGCTAAAGGCAGACTCCGACGGGGCCGTCGAGTGTGTACCGGTCAACCAAAGGCTTCAGCTTTTGCGCGACGAAGTAAAGTTCCATCTTACGCAGGCGTATCGAAAGTACGCCGCTGGCTACAACTTGCGAACTCGAAAAAGAGCCTTTGTACCTGGACAGACTGTGTACGTCCGAAACTTTGTACAAAGTATCGCAGTCGATCGCTTTGCGGCCAAATTAGCACCTAAGTTCATAAAAGCGACTATTGTAGAGCGAACCGGGCGTGTTTCATACCGTCTGCAGATTGATAAGGGTCTCTCAATCGTAATTTTCCATGCTCAGGATATAAAGTCTTGATCAAAGTTGTTGAGATCTCGGTAGCCCTAAGAAGGCATCCGGCAAGCTTCACTTGTGAACTACAGGTTATCGCAAACCCTCCTACTACTTCCTCAGTGGTGGGTGATAAACCTCCTTCATTGTGTTACTAACCCCTTCTGGATTAGCCTTTATCTGAAGGATTTTACTTTCCTGTCCTTTTGTCAACTTTCTTCCAAATAAAAGATGTCCCGACGTCAGCGAGTGCGGATGTAGTCTCAGCGAATTTTTTTTCTATATAGTACATTATTTCTAAACCATCAAGTTTAGATGGTCTCAGTCTTTGTTACTAACCCCTTTTGGGTTAGCCTTTACCTGAAGGATTTCATTTTCCTGTCTTTTCTTCAATTTTCTTCCAAAAAAAGAATGTCCCGGCGTCAGCGAGTGCGGAGGAAGTCTCTGTGGAGTGCAGTTTTTATTGTGTATTATCTCTAAACTATCAAGTTTAGATGGTCTCAGCTATTGTCACTAACCCCTTCTGGGTTAGCCTTCATCTGAAGGATTTTATTTTCCTGTCCCTTCTTCAATTTTCCTCGTAGTAGAACGGTGTTCGAGCGTCAGTGCGTGTGGCTGAGGTCTCGGTAAAGTTTTTTTTTATTTAGTACAATACCCCTAAACCATCAGGTTTAGATAGTCTGAAATTTTGTCACTAATCCCTTCTGGGTTAGCCTTCATCGGAAGGGTCTTACTTTCCTGTCTCTTCTTCTCTTTTCCTACAATAAAAGAATGTCACAGTGTCAGCAAGCGCGGATGGAGTCTCAGCGAGTATTTTTTATAGTGTATTATCTCTAAGCTATTAAGTTTAGATGGTCTTAGCCTCTGTTACTAACCCCTTCTGGGTTGGCCTTCACCTGAAGGATTTTACTTTCCTGTCCTTTCTTCAATTTCCTTAGAGCTTGAACCCGCTTGCCGCATCCCGCGGGATTTCCGTCGTCCTGAGTGAGTTGATAGATGAATTCTATCTGTTACGAGGCGATTTCCTCTCTTGGGACTAGGGGATTTCCGGAATGTTGCGACCGGATTCAGCAGAACACAGAACGCTAAGTAGCGGCATTTCACCGAAGAAGTCGTAGTCTCGAGCCGAACATTCCCGCACCCAATAACCCGATCCCTGCACCTCTTCCTGGCCAGCTCATTGGGCAAGGTGAGTTGGTAGACGACGTCTATCTATAGATCAGTCCTCCCTCGTCCAAGACGAACTGGGATCAGTGCCGCAGATGGGACTTGATTTCTCGCTAACCCAGGGTATAGTGTATGCCCGGCTTGAGACTCTTGTGGGTCGTCCCCACGTTGGGCGCGTTGTGGGTGAATCTATTCCCTTTTAGTGCATATCCTGACCTATGTCTCGTGCCAAAGCCCGGCTTGAGACTCTTATCTCGGTGGGTCGTCCCCACGCTGTAGCGTATACCCCCTTACTCTACGTTTTTCTTTTTGTTTGGCTTCTCTACTTCTGTAGAGAAACCCCCATGATTTCCCAGAGGTACCTAGAGAAAAAGATAAAATTTAAAAATTTTCGAGAAGTAGCGTATGCTACTTCTCCATAGTACAAAATTCCTGAAAAAGGTAAAATTCAGATATTTTCATGCTACTTCTCCATATTATAACATTCCTGAAAAGACAAGATTTAGATATTTTCGAGAAGTAGCCCTATGCAAAGAAAAGCAAAAGAAAACATATCCATATATAGCCGCATATAAGTACAGACCTAAAACAATGAAAAAGAGAAAAAACAGTAAAAAAACAAAAACATTCAAAAGTGATAAAATTCTAAACTGTGCAAAAACGCGCACAATGTACAATTTTTCATGTAAAAACTTACCGCTAGTCACCAACATCGAGACGACGGAAACTGTAATTCGCCTAGCTGTAATCCATCGCACGATATCACCATACAAAGGCATTACAGCAAGCCCTTCGAAATTCCGAAAAATAATTTGTGGGCACAGCATACATGTTGGCTGCTACCAAACTACAGGCGTGTGATACACACACACCCGTACTCAGGCAGTAGCACAAACGCTAACGTTCGTCCAAATTTCCGAGAAAACAAAAAAATGTTCGTCTGTCGGTGGCTGGAGGTAAAGCGGCTGCGATGCTGGTAAGCTGAGTGAGTCGGGGGCAGTCAGGTTTGAGTGATGATGGCATGCGGTATTGTTGGATAAATGTCGATGGGTTTAAGTTTTTTTTATTACTGAGATTTTTCTTTAAAAAAAAAGGTTTTTTTTTGTTCTGAGCTGAGCGCGAGTACGGTGATCGGTTTTACAATTGAGTTAAAGTGATTTTCCTGGAAAATTAAAACATGGAATTTATATACCTTTCCTTGGTGTGTCTCTTGAGTGAATCGTATACCGTTGAAAGATAATTGATCAGCGCATATGCTGCAAAAGAGATAATTAAACGCTTTCGTCGATAAGTTCTTTCAACCAATTTGAGGAATAACGTACCTGTACAATATAAGTGCTAAAAAGAAAGAATTAAAAGTTTTTTTTTACGAATACTTACCTGCGTAGCAGAGGCTCCTGAAATAAGAGGAAAAGTGTCAAAAATAAGTTTTGGTTTTTCTCGCAAATGCTTACCTGTATGACAGAGACTGTTTCTGAAGTTAACATAATTTCCTGTAACAGGAGCAAAAGGTGGCAGTGACTTCCTCCAATAAATATAAGTTCTTAAAATAGGAGGAAAAGTGTTGAAAATTAGTTAGTTTTGTTTTGCAAATACTTACCTGCGTTGCACAGTATAAATTCCCGTCGCATAAAGGTGTGAACCTATGATTAGAAAAGGTATTTTAGTGACTTTAGTTGTTAAGTTTAGTGGAATACCTGTGCTGCAGGATATATTTTCCCCGCGTAAAGGGTGAACCAGTGAATTTTTTGCATCCTTAGTAATTTACCTGAAGAGGAAAAGTTGCCAAACATTTTCGTATGCATAAATCATATTTGGATTAAATTATATGTATAGATTAGGATGTGCCAAGACTCTTTTGCCTTGACTTGTGTGCGTCGATCTTTAGAGAGGACCAACGGTGCTTGAACCGTGGTCTTGTTGATAGAGTAATTAGTGCTTGTACTGATACTCGCTGTGTTGAGATAACGAAGATTACCAAAATGCTTACTTTGGTATGAATCAAATCAACGGTGCTTGTACCGTGATTTTGTTGTGGGAGCAAACAGTGCTTGTACTGATAATCCAGTTGTTTTGGATGGTTATGCTCTTGGCAGCTTCACCAAGAGAAAAGAAAAATAGGCTTCTTTGTTTCCAAAATTACTCAACGCAACTACTTTTACTCCAACAATTCACCTTTTTTATATAACAAAAAAACTCTTACCTGCGATCTTATTCTAACTTAGCTAAATCCATTGAAAAAGCTTAGCATGCAATATTTTCCTCCCTGGGAAATAAATTTTTCACGAATTTACTAAATGGAAGTCAAGAAATTTTACCTTGAGGGTGGTGAATGGCCAGACGTAATGTGAGCTGCTCAAGCACTGCAACTGGTCAGAAGTGTTTGTGTTGCATTTATGCTGCTTGTTTGCAATAAAAGAATTACAAAAAAAAAATGAACATCGTGAGAAAGTGAAATTGTTTAGAATATTTATTTTGCTTGTGAAATATCTGGATCATGAAAGAATTCCCAAATGTTAACATTCACCCCCGCGTTGAATGACAATTCAACCGAAAGGTGTTGAATAACAATGTGAACAACAAAATTGGAGGAAGGAAAACCTTACATGTGTTTATTGCCTTTTACCTACGCCTAATTAATTTCTAACAAGATGTGTATGACGTTAATACACTTACAGAAGGTTAGAACATGCTAACGCCTAGCTAACTTATTTGCAACATTGGTTAAAACTAATTAGCATACTAAACCTCATATTTGACGGTGAATCTTTCATCTTCAATAGAATTGTTTGGTGGGTTGTTCTCCGCTTGCGCCGTGACATCTTGGCTGGTTAGTCGTGAGCACATGGTAGGACGGCATCTCCAAAGTAGGTAGATAATGACGGTTATGATGAGGAAAATTCCGGCATAGCTGATCGCAAATTGATGGGTGTCGTGAGCGTAGACTCTTCCTGGTAGATCACTGGGAAACTGTGCAAGTTGCCTCTTGATAGATTCCAATTCGGTTAAATCTGGCTGATAATGGGATGTGTAGCGGAGTACTGGGGCTAACTTTTCTGGCACTACTACTTCTGTTAAGTTGCTCGCAGGCACGTAGGACGTCCTTGATGTGGACTGTAATACTTTGTGCCCTCTTATAGAGAGTAGCGGTTGTTTCATGACACAATCTTCCTGAATTTTAAGAATTCCGGTACCGTCAATTGTCCCTTCGGTAACGTTGTCGCCGCATACAATGTTGATTGTGGTTTTCTGACCCAATACGTAAATCCACAGATTGACATTGTGGAGCTGGATCCAGTGTGGTCCGTTTTCTGTCCTCATTATTTGGCAAGAGTCAGGCTGAGGTAGGTGATTGATAAGGCTCACCTCACAGTTGCTAATGATGGAGCCCTTATGCTATATGGGATGTGTTTGTCTGCAGAGATGTTTCTCTTCAGTGATGGAAATGCAGGACATCAACTCTTGCTCTGTGAGGGGGTAATACAAATCTCGATGCAAGTTGATAATCTAATATGGATGTGATGGCCTTATGGCGACGGCAGTATCGTTGACTAAGACTGGGACCGGTGTCAGCTTAAATAGTTCAAATTCGTCCGTTGTTAGTAGTGGGAGCCTTATTCTGAAGAACATCATCAGCCTACTACCCTGCCTTCGATGCTCATGAGACGATACTGTTTCAATACTTCATCTTGTGTGGTAG
This sequence comes from Dioctria linearis, assembly GCA_963930735.1. Classification (NCBI taxonomy): domain Eukaryota; kingdom Metazoa; phylum Arthropoda; class Insecta; order Diptera; family Asilidae; genus Dioctria; species Dioctria linearis. The sequence goes on from OZ005740.1 coordinate 97,902,581, forward strand.
GGAGCCTCAATGAAGAGGGGAGGTTATTTGTTATGTATACTAGTTCCCCTTGTAATTGCGCCGGAGAGATCAAGCGTGGGCTGATTTTACCTTGATGAGTGTGGATGAGGACATCCAATATAGAATCTTTAATTCTGAGGAAATTCGATGCTGTTAACATAGTTTGAATTCCTACTGAAATGAACAAGTTGTTCAGCCTTTCTTGAAACATCTCTTCTCTGATGCCATTAATTGCCTTATTGATCTGATCGATGTGGAGTTCAAGCTCGTGGAGTTGCTTGCTTATTGTTCCTCCTTCTGTTTTCATGATGTTTGTTGTTGCATCTATGATTGATGTTTGATTTTTTATGAGGTCGAGGAGGAAGTGCTCATTTTTCTTGTTTTCGATGGTTTGGGATATCTTCTCTGCGTATTCTGAGTCAAGCACCCCAAAGAGAGTGTTTGCTACGTTGCCCACGATGTTTAGGACTCCTCTCTTCGATCGTTTTCTGTCAATGGGAGGTGTTAGTAATTCGTTCCCCTTGGATAGCTCCTCATAAAGATATTTGAATTGATTAGTTGTTCGAAGGCATAGTTCTCCTTCATCCATAGAATTACATAGGTGGTCCAGTTGTTTAATGCAGTTGCTAAAGGCAGAAAACTCCTTCCAGTAAGGGTCCATGTCTAAAACGCGATGAGATGCCATTCGCTGGAAGTTATGTTGGTCACTCCTAGATTTTCAAAGTATATACCAGGTCGAGTTTTGAAGGGCGTTATTGTGACTGGCGATCCCTTGGCTGTCGGTATGATTAAGCATGTGAGTAGTAGCGTGACTAATGCAGTGCCAAATGACTGACGTTGTTTTTTCCGAGGGTCGTTAGTCACATTTTCATCCTCTTTGGAGTTATGTCGGGTCCCGTTTCTGGAGAATTCAGTGGTGTTGCTTTCCTGTTGTGGGCACAAGAACGGCACAACTTCATTGTCAGAGATCTCCTTCTCTAGAGGCAGTGGTGCTAACCTGTGTATGGCTCGTCGAAGAGTTCCGCTGGAGGTCTGCTACTCGTACGAGTCCGTCGGTCCCCTTGATGACGTTGATCACTCGTCCTAGTGGCCATTTTAAGGGAGGAGTATTATCTTCTTTTATGATGACCATATCTCCAGCCCTAATATTCTGACATTTTTGCTTCCACTTATATCTGTGTTGTAACTGATTTAGATATTCATTGGACCACCGCTGCCAGAACTGATTTTTGATGAACGACACAAGTTTCCAACGCGTCAGTAAATTTACATTCTGAAGTTGTGCTCGGGGATCGATTGAACTGGTCAATGGTTCGCCAATGAGGAAGTGTCCGGGTGTTAAGGCTGTTAAATCGTTGGGATCTGACGACATTGCAGTTATTGGTCTGGAATTTAGAATTGCTTCAATTTCTATGATGACAGTTTCCAGCTCTTCATAAGTGAGCGATGCGGCTGCTAGTACTTTCTGTAGAAGGTTTTTAGCAGATTTCACGGCCGCTTCCCACAGTCCACCAAAATGCGGAGCCCTAGGGGGGATGAAACGAAAGTCGATCCCTTTTGAGCTGCATGCCGTAATTATGGTTTCTCTTTCTTTATCGGAAGCAATTATGTCTTACACTTCCTCAAGTTTATTCTTGGCGCCCACGAAGTTGGTGGCGCTGTCGCAGTATATGGTCTTGCAATGACCTCTTCGCCCTATGAAACGTTTCAGGGCCCCTATGAAGCCTTCTGATGATAAATCACTGACTACCTCAAAGTGTGTTGCTTTAGTTGTGAAGTAGCCAAAAAACGGCTATGTATGACTTCTGTGGTCTTTTTCCTCTAATCTTGAAGTGAGTGTACATTGGTCCGCAGAAGTCGACACCAACATTGATGGTTGTACTCTATCTGGAGGTAAGTTGCCCATTAGTTGTGACAAAAATTTTGGTTTGGCTTTGGCACACTGAACACAGTGCTGAACTACAGAGCGTGCAAGTGTTTTGCACTTCAGAGGCCAGAATTACTGCCTGGTTATTGAGAGCAAGGCCTGGGGTCCCACGTGATAATTCGATTTGTGAATATCATTGATCAATAATTTAGTAAACTGGTGTGACGGTGGCAACAACACTGGATGCTTGGCGTTGTATGATAACTGAGATTCTTCCAATCTTCTCTCCACTCTAATGATTCCTTTTTCGTCAATAAAGGGTGTGAGGCTGATGAGTGAACTGTTTCGGGCTACTTATCCCAACTGCTCCAGGTGTTGGAAGTCCTCTTTGAATTCTTGTTTCTGCATTAGTTTTATGATGATTGTGAAGTCCCAATATGGGCTTTACATAAAAAGGGGAGGTGTGGTGGACAGGACTGGTGAACGCAAATTTTTTAATGTAAATATATTTTATTTTTCACAAAATTTACCTTAGCCTAAATTCACTGCTTACTCGCTAACAAAATGAAATAATAAAACCAAACAAGAAAATAATAATTCAAATAATTCAAATGAAAATCCAAAAAAATAATAAATCCAAATAATAAAGTAAATAATAATATAGATCCAAATAATAAAGAAAATCCAAATAATAATTCAACTGATAAAAATAAAAATCCAAAAGAAAAAGTCCAAATATTAAATCGCGACTACTCCACGTTTAACCTGTAAAATATAAAAAACGAGATTAGAAAGAATCTCTAAATGAAGTACAAACAGAATGAGCTTCATTCACTGCTCATGAGTTTGCCAGGTTCAAAACTACGTTAGCTTTGGGGGTGCTGAAAAATATAATTTAATTTAATATATTTAATTAATAAAAGACCGGATTCAATTCTTCCCTTCCTAGTCAAGACTTAATTTCGGTTTAGCGCTTCCGATCTGTCTTGTTGACTGCTCAATTTGCAAGTGATTTGCAATGCCCAACAGCGCGCTATTTATAGCCGGGAATAAAATGGGAGCAGTGCGTCTGTCGGTTGCCGTTGCCTTGACGCTATGCAGTAGCAGCGCGTCGTTATGGAGATTTTTTGTTGTCGTTGGCGTAGTGGAGATATCCATCAGTAAATGGAAGAAGAAGACAACGCACCAGCTGCCTGTGACACAAATGTCACTGGATGTTGACGGCAGTAGCCGTGAAAATTGGTAAGATTCTTCAATTTTTGTTTATTTTTTTACGTTAATGTATTTTCATGTTTATATTTCCAGCTTAAATGGTACTGCGGCTCTAGAGGAGGAATACTGTGTATCGTGGGAGTCGGATTCCACGGTTTAGGTGAGTAAAGTTTTCATGTAAAAGTCTCAGATCGTAATGATCTGAGACTTTCACTTTTGTTTGTTTTATAATTAATTTGTTTTGTTTTCCTTTTTAGGTACATTTATATAAGGCCAAAGGCCTAGAAGAAAAACTTTAAAAAGAAGGCCCAAATAAATACAGGCAATGCCCATAAAGTGCCAGGAATTGCTGTGGCACTGAAATATTTTTACAGTGAGTGTAAATTTAAATATATTTATTTTTTAGACTATTGTTCCGCGACGGAACATCCTCCCGCCTCAAAAAAGAGGAGGTGGCTGGAGTTATTATTGAATAAATTTTATGTTTTAAAATAAAGTTAGTGTTTGTTTATAAACCCTTTTCCTGCTGGTTTTGTTGTTATTAGTACCAGGATTAGAAAGAGGTTTTTTTATTAAAACTTACGTTTCTTGACCTGTAGGTTTATGCGTATTTTTCCGTCTGACAATTTGATAAACCGGAGAGTATCGCCTTCATCGGTTTGTACCCTGAAATACTTTCTTGCTGCCAGGGCCTTTTCCCATGGTATGGGCTGCCTGCGGATCTCATTCCACAGAAGTGGATCAATTACAAAATTTGTACCACTGGTCGTGGAACTGGACGTGCCCTTTCTTCATTCCTTGCCTGCACTGGTTTTTGGAACTGAGCTGGTATTTGGTTTTTCAGCTAGTTGTGGCGTTTTTGGACGTGGTTTTCTGAACTCCTTTGGCGCTGAGCTGGCACATTCTATACTTGGTTCGGTCTCATTTCGACTTGTGCTGGGACGTGGTTCATATACCTTGACTGGATATGAATTTTGTAGCGGTTTCAGATTGGGCACTTGTGGGAGTATCCGTGCCCTTTTCGGTGCAGAACTGGGACATTCCACACGATTTTCGCGTTTTGTGCCAGTTGGGGGTCGAGATGGAGTTGTATGGACTCGAATACCTGGGCCCCGTGCGAGTGCTTGTACCTGTTTGGTAGCTGGGACTGCCTCGAATGGAGGCTTGAATACCCCTGGTGGTTTCGGCATCTCTGTTGCTCTCAACTTGTCCTTTATTGAGCAGTTTCTGATAGCGAAGGACCTTTTATTTGAGCAGTCTCTAGATCGGGAATGCCATCGATCCAGAAACAGTCATCCAGGGAAGGTAGAGAGTCCATGAGTTCTAATATGGTGAAAATTAGTTTCAAAAAAAATAATAAATGAATAGTAACTCAAAAAATTTAAGCAACTCAAAAGAGAAATGATAAAAACTAAATAATTATTAAGAAATTATAAAAAACTGTAATGGCTAGCTGCTTTACACCATGTGTGATTGTCAAGTGATGATAGTTTCTAGATTTGAACTGAAGTTGGATGAATATCGTATGTTGTTTTGCTGTTGTATTGCTTTATTTTGTTTAATTAGGGCCTACACGCTTCATTTTTTGATTTGAATAATATTATTCGGGGATAAATATATGTATTTGTGGTGTAATATTATTAATTATTATTATTGTTTATATTAAAAATATTCTATCATTTAAATTTGGCACTTATATTACGAAAAGTTTGTGTTGGTGCTAGCGTAGCACAAGACTTGCGCTGTGCTGAAGCATGTTGGTATGGCTGAGAAAAACAAATGTCGTGCTTCGTGCTGACCATGTGGGATCATTTGTGCTTTGTCTGGGATGTTATTTATTTTTGATTTTCGATGTGAAAATCTTGTTTAATTATACATAGCTTTGTTTAAATGGGTAACTTGTATAATTTAATAATTGGCCGACTTATTTGAGTATTCTGTGTTTTGACAGTTGCTACTCTGACCCTTTTTTCCTGGCCTGGTTTGATTTTTATTATTCGACCTGTCGGCCATTTTGTGGTTGGACAATGATGATCTTGTATTAAAACTAAATCATTTATTTTGAGGTTATCTCCTGGTGTTTTCCATTTTTTACGAGCTTGCAAACCTTGAAGATATTCTTTTGACCACTTTTTCCAGAATTGATCTGTCAACATATTGTGGACATATTGCCAACGTTTGAGGGAAGTTGTTTTATTAGTAATAGATGGTTCTGGAATTGTCTTCAGATTTCGACCAATTAAAAAATGCCCAGGAGTTAAAATATTAAAATCGTTTGGATCATTGAAATAACCTTATAATTGGTTGATAATGTTTTTTTGTTTTTACTTTACTCGGCAGAACTGACACTGACTAATGTGAATCTTTACTGACTAGTCAGTTGACCGAACGTAAAGTGTTTAATTCTGATGATTTCCTGCTGTCGTGATTCTGACTTGGTTGTCAGTTTCCATGTAAATATATGGATAATTTTGACAGATAACGATTTTTTAGTAGAACTGACATGTAGCAGCTTTCTTTATGGACATTGCAGAAATTGATGTTGCGCCCATGTAGCAACTTGAGTTTTTATAATTTCCAGATGTAGGTGGATCTGGGGTAGACTGTCATGTGACAGATTGGTTTGCTGATGCTTACAAATTTTGTGCTGCAGTCTGCACTGTGGTATTTGTTTTAATTGTGACTTTTGTCACAACAATTTCTGTGTATAGCTTGTATAGCTATACATCTGGGGATGCCTTTAGATTTTTATTAGGCTCGTACCTTTTACTTCGTTGGGGTCGGATGCCCCAGATGGCGTTCCTCTCAGAGTGGGCAAGTTTCCTGTCTTTTAAACTGTCATGGTTTGAAAATGTGCTGCGCCATGATAAATTTCATGACTGATTGTAAGGCTGGCATTTGCGATCAATTTTGGTGTTGATGTTCCTTTGCAAGACTGCCTGGTTTTGTGAATAGTAGCACTTGATTGGCTTCGTTTCAGTTTGACTTGGTATATTTGCCTTTCTGAAGGGTAGTTTAATTTGCGTCTGACCCTGGCTTAAGCGGTTATGTGAGTTTATGTATTTCCTTTCACATAATTTTTGCTTGGGATTAATTTGGTTTTTTGTGTTTTTCTTAAACTCCCAAATTTTCTTTAATTGTTGCTCTGGATGACAGCGTGGTTTTATTTGCACCGTGAGCGATTTGACTACATCTTTTTTATTTTTTCTCCTTGTTCCTCCTATTAGGATCCATCCTAATTGGGTATGTTGAGCAGTGGGGTCTCCAGGGGCGCCTTTATGACTCCACTCTCAATAATGTCGGCGTAAACTTCCGCTCCTAACAGTAAGTCTATTTTGCCTCGCTATAGCTGACATCAAGCAGAGCTATCTTCTCTGTGATTAATGAATCCCGCTATACTGTCAGCCCAGTGGTGGGTGAAGTGAAGATGTTGGCGTTGGATCGGGTACTTCCACGTAGTGCGAGGTGGTAACCGCTGTTCGGTGGGCTTGACACTGATTAGGGGGCTAAAACCTGATCCAAACCCAAGCCAAAGTAGTAAGGGTACCACCTCCCTATACTTTTTACATTACGTCCGATAGAGGCAACTGCCGCGATAATGCCACTTGTTGGTTTTCTACAAGAGGGTTCCCACCGCCGATAAGAAGTTCTTGAGGAGGGAGTAGGAAAGACACGTCCCTGTCGCAAGCATTGGGAGGTAAAAATAAAAAAGCTGAGTTGCCACCGAGTTGTGTTGTTGCAGGATGTTGGTTGGAAGGAGAGAGCTGGTGCTGTCTGTGGTAAGACGGTAGATGGATCCCTGTCGCAAGCATTGGGAGGTAAAAATAAAAAAGCTGACTTGATACCGAGTTGTGTTGTTGCAGGATGTTGGTTGAAAGGAGAGAGCTGGTGCTGTCTGTGGTAAGGACGGTAGATGGGTCCCTGTCGCAAGCATTGGGGGCAAAAATAAAAAAAGCTGACTTGATACCGAGTTGTCTTGATGCCGGCTGTTGGTTGAAAGGAGAGAGCTGGTGCTGTCTGTGACAAGGACGGGAGATGGCTACTGTTTTTGTACTATAGGGGGCTTACGTACAAGCATAGTAAAGTTTTATAAAATTGCACTACCAGGCAAGCAGATAACTAAAGCACAAAATCTTGCACCCATATGTAGCAAGCATGCATGGTTTAAACCTGTATCGCTGTGTTCATATCATCAGCGGTTATCGCGCCTCTTATTTTTTATATTCTGTTCATTTTTTTCTTCCACTCCAGACAAGCTTTGAACAGTTAGTCACACTTCTTCAACGTCATTTTTCCATACGAGTTTTAAAACTTGAACTTGACCGCGATGCGGTCACGAGTTGTTGTTTCTTTATGTATAGAATTTTAAGTCTACCTGAATTGAAACTGCGAGACATGTGGGTGACTTTATTTCCGGAATTTTTTTTGATCTAAAGGAAAAAAGATTAAGGAAAGATCGCAAAGAGCAAGTTCTGATGTTGCTTATGCAAGGGTTCTTGATTCTTGTGACGTTCAATACTGCCGGCGTATGATAATGAGCTGCAAAACAAGAATAGATCGGCGGCAGTCAGTGAACTTGATGTTGTGAACGACACGAATGTGGGTGAAGGTGAGCTAAAAGAAACGGGTTGCTTGAGTAAAATAAAAAAACAATTCGGCTGAGATGCCTTTATTGAAGGTCAGTAAAGATAGACTGCGGAATATTGGGTATGATTAGTGCGGGTGGATAATATGCCTTTCGATAAGGCGGCAGTGAGAAACGATGGGACTATTGAAATAAAAAGTCGAATTCGATAAAGATATTTTTATTTTTTGCTTTTTGTTTTTACAGTTTTAAATCGCTCGATAAAGATTTTGCATCTGTGTGAGTGACGAAGAATGGAACTTCAAATTAAACTACATTGCATAATGCGGGCCTTAAGTCTGCATCGATCCAATCCGTAAGTGATCCACGGTCCCTTGCGTGCATTTTGATAGGCGTAACTCCATACATGTAAATATTTGACTTCAGGCAGGGTTTGGAATCTTACTTGTTTTTTCATACTTGATGTGCATAACGTCAGCATGCTCACACACACACATACATATACACACGCATATGCACATGTATTTTTATACCTCCCGTGTAAACTGTTCGTAAAAATAGTAAATTTCACAACATAAGCCAGACAGAATTAACGCTCCAGCTAAAACTTTCAAAGTGTTTAAAGCCCACTTCGTGCATTCTGATGATGGTTGCGGGCTATTATACGGTTCACATACGTCCTTACCGTTGGCATAGATACAATTAGGTTAACGTCGAAAATGTTCGGCCTCAACATCTTCAGGACAATTTAATGTACTCATTTCCATACAGCAAAAATAACATTTTGCTATGTCTTTCAGGTTGGTGTAAAAGAAGCCGCTCCTTGATAGCTTGTGTGATTTCCTGTCATCCAAAGTTAAATTCTTAAATGTCTTTAACCGATCAGATTCACGCTTTAAGATCAGCATTGTGACTGCAATAAAAGCTGTTTATAAAACGTCTTTTATATTAATCCATGTGTTGTGCTTTTGCGGAAAACCAAGCCATTTCACATAAACTTTACCGCCTCGTCTTTTTAAAACTTTTTCTACAAGGTAAGTATCAGGATGTTTGACTGGAGATAGCTCGAGCTGGTAAAAGCCGCCCTGTATTATAACTCCCTGATAGTCTTCAAGAATGTAAGTTACTGGATACATCTTTTATTTTGAAAATTTCAGTAGACCAGTTTCTGGTGTAGCCTTTTTCAAAAACATGTTTGTTTCTACTTATACGAACAAAGTCTCCCACTTTGTACTTTGGACGTGATTTGGTTTTTGGCTTTTTATACACAGTTAGCAATAAACGAACCTCATTAACAGGGCCTACGTTTATAGGTCTCATCTTAATAGTTCGATGCTTTGTGCTGTTATACTTTTCTGTTAACCTGTCCAACATACTCAACCAGTGATAATTACCATTCATACTAAACTCTTTCCACATAATATTTTTCAGCGTTCTATTAAATCTTTCTACAATTGACGCCTTTAATGAACTATAAGTTGAATAATGATTAACATCAGATTTACCCATCAAGCGCTTAAACGACTTGTTGTAGAACTCTTTTCCATCATCTGTTTGCAAGTTTCTTGGAATACGACCCTGATTGAAAATTAGCTGCATTGCTTTAGTGACTTCTATCCCACTTTTGTCTTTAATTGGTAAACCCCATGCGTATTTAGAAAATGTATCAATTACAGTTAGCAAAAAGCTAAAGTTTTGATTTTCTTGAGCATATAAGCGCATATCAACTAAGTCTGCCTGCCACAGGTCATCCTTGCCTTTAATCGTTACACGACGACGCTTAAAGTTTTTGCGGGCTGGCCTATGTAGTTCATTAATAATTTGTCTTCTGCTCATTCTTAAAAAAATATATAAGTACCTTTTTACAAAATGTGGGGGTTTATATACAGAAGACCTGTTGTTAAGAGCTTTTGTTTTTTGCAGTGAAAATGATCGCGTTCAAACACCCGTTCACAATGATGGTTGCTGGACCTTCAGGTTGTAGGAAAACAACATTTATAAAAAGTCTTCTCGATAATATGTTTTTAACACGGCCACAAATAACAAGAGTTATATGGTGTAATACAGAACATGTGGCTCTGCCTTCAGATACGACATTCAATAACATCGAATTTATTGATAGCATCCCTGAAGAGTTTGTAAATTATACACAGGAACCTACATTGATTGTACTTGATGATATGATGTTAAATGCTTTTAGCAGACAAGTATGTGAACTCTTTACAAAAGGCTCTCACCATCGCAATCTTTCAGCAATCCTTGTAACACAAAATGTATTTCACCAGGGTAAGTTTTGCCGAGATATATCACTTAACTGTAAATACCTAGTTGTATTTAAAAACCCTCGAGATAAAAGTCAGTTTATCCATTTAGCGAGGCAGATTTATCCAGAAAATAGTTCAGAGCTGCTAAAAATATATAAAGAGATTACACAGATGCCACACGGATATTTACTGATAGATTCAACTCAAGATATCAACGAGGTATTAAGATTCCGTACTGACATTTTTAATAAAGACTTTACAACTTGCTTCTGCCCGCATAACTCTTTGATCGGCAAAAATGGTGTCACGAATGAATCGATTAAGGGACAAAAAGCATATGCTATATGTTCTTAGAACAGCGAGACCAAAATTAAGACACGCCATTATTAAAAATGCCGACCCCGAAGTTATAAAAACACTTTGTGAAATTACTCTTAATACTTTAAAGGGAAATCATATTCCTCGCGGAAAGATATACAATTCGCTCTGTAGGTATAAAAAGGATTTACGAAAACTAGTTGTTGCAAAAAGATCTGTACCCAGACAACGTAAAATACTGATACAGCGTGGAGGTTTTTTACCAGTGTTGCTAGGAAGTGTATTATCAGGTGTAATTGGTTCATTAATCGAAAAATATGTTTAAAAACAATAATCTGAATAAAATGTTACTTCTTTCACCAGAAGTTTACGAAAAGTTGAAAAACGAGATTGAGGATTCCGTGAATCAATCTAGGTTCGATAAGACTATGGATAAAATATTAAAAAACAAGAATTTATCTGATAGGGAAAAATGGTATAACTACCGAAATGAGTTAATAAAGTTTTCAAACTTAAGACGGAAAGCTGTGCGTGTGTCAGATGAAAAACCAAATATTCACTTACCGCAAGAAAGCAAAAAAGTTTGCGGGATAGTGCTACTCAAACTAATTTTATTCGCATACCGCAAGATAAGCAGAAAAACTTGCGTGACAGTACTACTCAAACTAAATTTATTTTTAAAGATGAAATATCAACACAGACATCACCCTTAAAAGAAAACACACCTGAAAGAATGGAAGAGGATTTCTTCGAACTTGCTGAAATATCACCACCAAGACAACCGTTATCACCCGCTTCCAAACGTCGCTTATCAGCTAGTGGTATAGGAAATAGTCTGAAACCACCTTCAAAAATACCTAAGACGATTTCTGAACCCAAGTCCCGTCATAAAGATTATAAGGTAATCACGGCTGAGGATGGTATAACCCAGTACACCGTACCTGCAGAAATGAGTATAGATGAAGCTGCGAGCATATTAGAAGAACTCGACACGGAAAGTCCTACAGCTGCGAGAGGTAGAAAACCATCCAAAAATCAATCTATATTAAGGCCGTCTCTGCTAGATCCCAGTCAATATATGCTTTCGTTACCAGTTAAGAAAGTTGTCCGCCAAAGTGATCGCATAAAAAACGCAGCAAAAACTAGAAGTTCCAGCATTTCAGCGATTCCTTGGGAAAACCTGTAATAATAACAAGCAGTAAATCTTAAGTGTACCGAGCGTTGGTTGTGAAATAATTTAAAAATGCCTGTAGATATAAAAGATAATGACTTTTACGTATGCCTTTTAAGTAACAATTCCATGCAAATTTATCCCGAAAATACGCTATCAGCTTTTACAAATGCACTATCTAGAGTATGCAAGTTTACTGATGACTGGTGTGTTGGAATAACTGAAATTTCGTTGCCATATCATGCCATAAAAAGAGGAGTCAAGCGAAATACAACTGAAGAAGTAAATCAGAGTAATTCTAAAAGGGTAAGGCGTGAGGCATCTGATCCATTGAAAGAAATAGCAGAGCAGCATAGAAAAGAAATCAAATCACTTAGCATCAAAATAAATGAAACCGTTAAACTCGAGTGGACTAAAGAGAGTCTTGAGCAAGTTAGTTACAGAGCAGTACAGGTAAATTTTTCTGCATTCCTACTAACATTTTATAGCGCTATTTCACCATCATGGTATACCATGTACTTGGATGATGTTAAGAAAAAGATGTGGGATCGGTTAGAAGCTGACTTTTTTGATAGTGTTATACCTGAAATAAGTTACAAACAGGATCCAGACGAGTTTACATTACACATATATCAGGGTAAGAGGGCTTCAGAAAATGTTATTTTAAAATATTAAAACTATGGGTCAGTTGAAGCCTTTGTTGATGACGTATTTGGACAAATTCCTAGACAGAAGAGGAAGTATGCCATCATACAAGACTCGATAGACAATTACACACATCCAGCGCTTAGCATCAAAAGAGCCCGTGAGACAGAAAAAAATACTGGCGGCAAAAGAGTACACGATGTATTTGAACTGCGGTTGGAAGATTTGGGAGTCACAATCAGAATAAAAAAACCACTACCATCTCATCTTAATGTTAGAGATCTTATTACGCTTTTTATATCAAATGCACACTTTGATGATCAAACCCTTAGTGAGCAAGAAAAACAAAAAAATATTATTCAGATTAAGGATACTATTTTTAACATCTTGAATAGATTGAATAAAGACTCGATTAGTGCTAAACCATCCGAACAGCGAAAAATTGTTAAAGGTAGCAATATTTTGGATGTTCCATACGAAAAGCAAAACTCCGGTGAATATTTAACTACCCCAGTACCTATTGATACTAATATAGACAACCTGTCCAACTTCTTTACGGATATATTTCTCCAAACGCCTGAAAATAAGCGTGAACCTGACGCCATACTGGCAGAAATAAAAGAATCTTTTAATACGGCAGGATTACGTCAGGAGCATATAACAATAATATACACACTTAATAGACTGGAAAGATCAGTTACGGACTTGACACTAAGGTTGCCGCAAGAGTCTCGGCCAGCAGCAGAGGACTGTTATGAAAAATATATAATTTACGTCTACGCTGATATTATCCAGCCCAGATTTATAGGTGATCAGTTAGTACGATACTTACGTGTAATACCTTTAAAAGAATGTGAAAACATAATAAGATTTCAACACGTAGATTACTGTCCTATTGAAAAAACTTTTATCGAAAGTATTTCTATAAAAATAACTAATCAGCAAGGGGAGCTAATTGATTTCAAGTCAGACTATACTCCTACATATATAATGCTCCATTTTAAAAGAAAATAGGCTATAAATACTCATACAACAGTCAATTTAACATAGTGCAAAGTTAAGAGCATTTTGTATAACTTCGAAAATGAATTCATATTATACTAAATATTATTCAATTCAGAGTGGTGGGGCCTTAGCGGATATTGGAGAATTATATCGATCTCCTCTTATTTACCAGCGTGGAAGAGGAATTGGTAGTTTTTTCAGCGGTCTATTACGATATTTACAGCCCTTGGTTATATCGGGGGCAAAGGCTTTGAAGCAACAAGCAATTAAAACAGGAAAAGCTATTTTAGAAGAAGCACGTAGTAAACCTTTAACAGATACTTTAAAAGAACAGGGAAAAGCAGCTGCCGAAGAACTATCACAGAAAGGTATAAATAAGCTGTTTGAAAGCATGGGTGGTGCAGGAAGAAGCAATCCCATGCTTATAAAAAGACGCAACCCTTTTACAGCTCTACATTTTGCTCCAGCTTCTAAACGTAAAAAGCGTTCAGGATCAAAAAAGTCTACAAAAAGAGGTTCAAAAACAAAGACGACAGCTAAAAGAGCATCTGTTAAAGGCAAACGTAAGACACAGACAAAAAGGACAGCTAAAAGAGCATCTATTAAAGGCAAACGTAAGATACGTAAACGTGTGTTAGATATTTTTGATAAATAAACAATATGCCGTCATACAAAGAATGCATGAAATCTGAGTTAGACCTTTTCTCTACATCACCTGTACAAAGCAGCATCTTAAAAACTGAAGAGGTATCTTATAAACCTATAGCTTCTCTAGATAACTCGTCGGTGCTCGAATTTGTATCACTAGGGCATGGTGACACATATCGAGATTTATCAAGCATATACCTTCGTTTGAAACTACAGTTGGTTAAAATCAAGGATGGAAAAGAAGAACTTTACACAGGCGAAGATATCGAAATAACTAAACCAGATAAGACTAAAGACACTGTTCGTGATGAAGGCCCCGGCCTTGTAAATAACATACTCCACTCACTTTTCCGCCAGTGTACAATTTATCTAAATGGAAAACCGGTTGCCCAAACAGATAACAATTACAACTATAGAGCCTATATTGAGAATTTATTAAATTACGGAAAAGATGCCGCTTCAACACATTTGGAATCGGTTGGCTGGTATCTCGATCAAAATAATATGGAGGTAGTTCAAAGTCCTGAGCTAAATGAAGGTTATTTGGCAAGACAAAAGCTGTTTGATAAAAGTAATGTTGTAGAGCTGATGGGAAAGATTCACGGCGATATGTTTAATCAAGATAAATTATTAATGAACGGTGTTGATTTACGGGTAGTCTTATCACTCGAAAAACCGGAATTTTACCTTTGGTCAAAAGATGATGACAATTCTCCACGAGTTAAGATAGTAGAAGCAACTATGTACATGAATCATGTAACTATCAATCCTAACATCTTGCTGGCTCATGAAGCTGTTCTCCAACGCTCCAACGCTATATATCCGTATAAACGAGTTGAAGTTAAGACTTATACAATACCCGCAAATACATTTACATTATCACTGGACAATGTGGTTATATGACAATTACCAAATCTACTAGTCTTTGGCATGATTGACAACGACGCATATACCGGAAAACGAACAAAAAATGCTTACGACTTCAAGCACAACAACATCACCAGTTTTAACTTATCGGTGAACGGGGTACCGGTGCCAAATCAACCTCTAGAATTTGATTATTCAAAAGAAAATCCTGTTAGCACTCGAGGATATATTACGCTGTTTAAAGGCACCGGTATACATTATTTTGATAAAGGACACCAAATTTCAAAAAAATTCTTTGACAACGGGTGTTTTCTACTTGCTTTTGATTTAACTACAGACCTCTCGTATAATTCAGCATGTGGAAATCTATTGAATCAGGGAACGGTGAGAATTGAAGGAAGGTTTAAGGAAGCACTAAAAAACACAGTGACATGTATTGTATATGCAGAATATGATAGCAGCCTTGATATAGGTAAAGATAAAAATGTATACACCAGCTTCTAAAAAAATCTATATAAGGCTGACTAACCGATCTTCGAACTTAATTTCACTCAAGGCTCTTAATACGCAATCTATAATGAACTACTGTTTAGTAAATGTGGAGTTCTTTTCCGGAGGACCCTTCACCTTTTTAAAAAGAGTTTCTTTTGCGGGATTCGCTGCGCAAAATAAGTCTTTTGCAAAAGAAATAATTTTCAAGTATCCTACATCTAGTACAGGATGTACTGAACAAATAAGTAAATTTGGTACTCTCGAACTTAAGCGTATGGACGAGGATCTTATAAAAACTCTATCAAAATTTACCACAATATTTGTTCGTGGAGCTGCAACCAGAGAATTTATAAATAACTACGCTACTTCTCACACCAAGGTCATTGACGTGGAAACCATCATTTGTTCTGAACAAGAATGAACACGCTTGAGCTTACAAATGTATTATCAAACAACCGCATGACAAACAAGTATTTTAGAGGGATCTTTCCATGCAACCAATTACCACAAAAGATAAGAAAGCCTGCATGTGTAATAGCTAATACGGATCCTGCAAATAAAGGTGGAACTCATTGGGTAGCCTTTTATTTCCCAAAACAAGGCCCCGCAGAGTACTTTGATTCATTTGGAAAGTATCCCGCAAATAGGCTTTTTCGAAAATTTTTATTATCTAATTCAAGCTCTTTTAGTAATAATAAAAAACGATTGCAAGGCCAATTTTCATCAACCTGCGGACATTATTGTTGTGTATTTCTATATTCTCGCTGCAGAGGACGAAGCTTTCAGAACTTTTTAAAACAATTTGATTCGAACAATCTAAGTTTAAATGATAGCAAAATTGTTAATTTATACCACAGTATATATCTAAAGAAAAAAAATCGTGCACAATCTGGAGGGGTTTTTTGTAGCCAAACATGTAAAGCTGAGATCAAAGCTATAAAAACCTGAATCCTAGGTGGAAAAAATGGAAAAGGCACTTCCAGCAAGCCCATAATTTTAGATTAAATGATAATAAAGTTGTGAATTTATATCGCAAAATATACTTATGTTTAAAATCTGGAGGGGGCAACCAGCTATGTACATCGGCAAATAAGAGTATAAATACGAGACGACGGTGATGCACGTTTAATGCTGAACTATAAGTCTACGCATCAAAATGGAGTAGACACCTAACGTTAAAAAGTCTAAAAAGGTACGAGCAAAAAGAGTGTGTGCAGAAGAGTTTAAAGTGATGGACACAAAACCCAAAAAGCAAAAAGCTAGGCCGATACGAAGAGAAGGTAGAAAGGATTCAGAGGCCCCGGGCGAAGATCTTTTGTAAACTACACTTATCATCTGGATCATCATCATGATCAGAAGGTTGTCCTCGGATTTGATCCGGCCTCGTTTGAAGTAAAAATAGTCTTTCACCGTCATGGTTTTGAACCTGTGTCAACATTTTATTCTGGATGGCTGGAAGTTTATAAACATCTAACCAAACTAAAGGACGAGGTTTTTCCAGACATGTTCCCGCCAAACCAAGAAGAGCTTCAGACGAAATACACAATTCCCGTTGGTACACGCAATATTCAGCTCACCCTTAATGAGCTCTATAAATTAATTGATATGCTGAGTTTCTTCAAGGTTGTGATGTTCCATAATAACAATGCAGCCGAAAGTGTAAAAGAATATTACTTATAAAAAATATTGCGAAAAGTGTAAAAGTAAAAATTTAATTTTGTTACCTGACGAAGACTTTTTTATACCGTCTAGAACTTCTTATGTGCATCTGAATTATTCTAGACTTTTCTTTGAGATACCTTTGTATTGTAGTACCAATATTTTGTTTGATATAATAAACATTTAATAAATTTTTTAAATAAAAACAATTTAAGTTTTTTATTTTTTTATTTTACTTTATAATTTTGTTGATTAACATATACAGGTACATATTTACACAGTTTTGAAGAGCACAACGTAAAAAAGATACATTATTGTGGGTCTTACAAGGAAGTTGATAATTTGTAAGTTCACTTAGCCTAGGTATTTCTCCAAGTTCGATGATTTCTGAAGTCGGCGAGTATTTGCTGACAAATGAAGCCTTGATTTCGCCTTTTACATACACTGTTGCATTTTTAAATCTTGAAAACACTTCGGGCAAATTGTTGTAGATAATGTCTCCATCATTCCAATGCAGTCCATTTATATTTTGTACGTCATACTGGATCTGTCGCCTTACCTTTGATGACAATTCCTGGTATGGGTAGGGAGGCATAAAATGATAAGCATCTGGGATGATCATTCCAACAGCAAGTACGGAAAGTTCTTTAACAAAGTACTGACCGTTGTTTCCGCACACAAATTGGATGTCCAAAATAAATTTATCCATATTATCATCTGAGGATAAAATACGGTATATGGCTATATATATATCTACAGTCAGATTTTAAGCATGACGCATCCACATTATTTAGCTGTGACTATTTTACAGATTCCGGTAACAAAATAATATCCGTATATCTGATTCCAAAAAGTATGATACTGATAGCTTTGGTAATGCTGTCAATTATGGGCTGTTATGGTCAGCTGATACTTTATCTGCGCACCTGTCTAGACTATAATAATCCTTATAACAACATAATTTTTAAATATACCCTGAATTTACATTAACTTATTTAATACAATAAATTCTTGAAAGTTTTAAAAATGCTAAGCCTTTAATTAAAAGTACAGCAAGCTTTTAAACAATCTTTATACTTATTTGCCTAATTTCCGCTTTTTGAACCCGTAGGGGTAAGAAAAGTAATTTTCAGTAACAACACGCTTGTCAAAGGTAAATGACAAATGTTTTTGCTCTAGTGAAGATATAATAATTCCCGGCCGTTTTTGTTTGATTTTTTTCTCATTTATCACGCAGACTCGATCTTGAAAACTCTCTTCAGTAACCAGCGATTTTAAGCACTCGAAATTGACAATTTTGGAATTTTCGAAATTAATTGTAATACCCTTACATTTGGTAATGTACTCAGGACCTTTTTCAGTTTCAATTTTCAGGCTGTATGTTTTCGGCCCGGTGCTTACAAATTCTGAAATAAAGGCATTAGCTCCAAAACATTCAATCTCATCCGTTAGGTCACCCAGAAAGTTGGAAATGTCAAATGGTAAAGGATCTTCTTTACTATCCACAAAAATCAAGCTATCGGTATCACAATATAAAATATTATCCCCTACTTTTTCTAACACCTCGTAAAGTTTAAGTCTAGCAAAAGCAGTTGTGTACGCTGCAATAGGGATATTTACGTGCGGCAGACTATTAAGGTTTTCTTGAATATACTTCCACGTCACCCACATTGTGTTTTTATTAATTGGATGTAAGGAACAAATTTCAATTCCTGGAGATTGTATAAAGACACAAAACTCTTTAAAGCTATTGAAAACTTTAGTATAACTCCTGTCTTCTCTTTGAGCAAATTTACCCCAAAAAGAATTTAGAAAAATTTTTGCGGTATTACGTCTACCAGAATTTTTACGAATTTGATCCTTGTCCAAAATAATGTTTTCTCTTATCTTATATAATTTAAGAAAATTATCTTTCTCATCTTCAGTTACACATCTACTCCCCCATCCGCTTGCCTCTTTTTTAATTTTTAAGAAGGTGTTGACATAATCTGTAAATAGACCACCGGTCCTTGTAACCGATCATATACAGTATAGTCATATTTCCAGACTTCAAAAATCCTTTTTATTTGATACCCTTTTTTTACAGCTAAAGCTACTTCGGGTATAACTCACACGCCTGTAATTTCCCTTTCTTTTTAATTGTGACAACATGCAGAAATTTTATTTTCATCTGAACATTTTCTACAAAGAGCAAAATATAATTTTAGATTAGTTTTAAAAGGTAGCACAGGTAAAAATAAGTTAGAAGGTGGGATAACAGAGCACATAATAAAGCCGTGCATTAACAGTATTTCTGATACTGCAGGCATATCACAATTTCGAAATATAGTAGGGTGTCCGATAGGATAAGGTGAGTATTTATTAATATATGGGTACAAGCTTGTGAAATCTAAATACCTTATTACCTCATTTTCTTTTACTTTATGGTATAGTTTAAAAACTTCTGTACGATCACCAAAAACAGCATTACGTCGATTAAGCGGTAGAGGGGTGTCTGCAACGCGGTCATTTAATTTTTGGTCTACATCAGGATTGGCTTTTAAGAATTTTCTGAATTCACATTCCCAAATATAATTCAAGTTGTAATCCAATCGTTTAATTGTATCAATTCTTTTAAGAGTGCTCTCAAATCTTTGACTCATAGTCTCGATTTCCTGAGTGGTGTTATTAGCCACTTCTTGGATTTTAAAGCAGTCTTTACATCCGTGGTAGAAACAACCAAAGAATTCATAAACGGTATTTGTCTCTGAATTAAACCCATCTACTTGTAATCCACCTCTTGCCAGCTTCACTTCTCCTTTATTATATACAGATGCAATCTCCAGATTGGTTTCAGACTTTCCCAAATTAACCATTTTATGGCAATAAGGGAATGATTTTGAGACTTGCAATATCCATTTTTTGGCATTACATATACCCAAAATATTATTTTTAAGGTAATTTTTCCGGAAAGCGAGCATGCAGATTGATGCAATAGTTATAGCTTCTGTAAAATGATTTAATTGTGTTATATCCAAAAACTCTTGCATAAATCGAGTGCATCCCAAACGTAAAATATTAACATCGTTTTCGCAATATTTTAACATCTCTTTTCTATTGTTAAAAGTGCCCTTAGATACGGTGTTATACCAGTTTGAAAACTATTCTTTTTCCTTTAACTTCATGGTGGTGTATCCATATAAGTCAGGGGAAGGGTAGCTCCCTATGTAGTCAATATTTTCAGCAGTGTTAAAGTAATAAGGGTAATAACCCTTTTCATAACCTTTAATGTCAAAAACGTCGGGAAATTTAGAGAGGGGGAGTGCCAGAAAGTTTAAAGAGTCAATAAATATTAAATTCTCGCACGTCATTTTCATAATTTTAGAGCCATTTATTATAGGCTCTATTTTTAAATTTCTATCTAACAGCTCAGAAATAATAAAGTACCCGTCATATCCATGTAGGTTATGCGCAATACAGTGCACCTTAGACACAAAAGATCGGGCGTTCAGGCAGTAATCTAGAAATTTTTTTACAACGCTTGTCTCACTATCGTATTTAAACATATGCTGCCTATCACCACAAACATCACATTTTTCCCTAATATCTGGTTTTGTGTAACAGTTATGACATATTTGCTGTGCAATTATTAAGTTCACAATCTGCAAATAAGATGTGGTGCTATTTTCACATAAGGTGTTCTGAGTGCTCTCGCAATCAAAAAATATTATTAAAAAATTTTTATCGACACTTCCTCTATACCTCCTAATATAGTAAAGATGCTCTTGGGGAACAATTTTAGAACAAATCTTGCAAAAATATTCATTGCAAGAATGTTCTTTGAACTCTCTCTTGTTAAGAACAAGAAACTTACCACACAATTTGCATATTTTAAAAGTCTCGCATATGCTTTTATTCTGAATTTTATTTAGGGTATGGTTCGTAAAACAAGTATCGCCTCTAAACATGCGATTGCAGTTTTCGCATGGTCTGACTTTTTCAACAAATACACACGGCGGATAAGAGTCACAATATCGACACTTCTGGTCACATTTATGCATTTTCATGTTTGTTAACCTATCGCAAAAAGAACAGGCATATTTTTTATTAAAAAGGCCTCTTAGCGACTTAATTACATAGAAATGCTTTAACGTCTCTGAATAATAAAGAAATATTTTTTTTACTAAATCGCTTTCAACAGGTAGCCTAAAAATAATCGAATCCGAATCTCTCAAATTATCGAAAACAATGATTTGGTAATTTTTCAAAAATTTTTGAAATTTGTAAATGTCTTTTATGCTACACCCTTTATCAGTGATAACCACCTTTGAATTTTTACACAGTGATAGTGCTAGTTTATCCAATGAGGCAATAACAGAAAAACTGCTTCGATTATTAAAATTTTCTGACGTCATTTCAATACCGTAGCAAATGCTTCGAGGGAGACAGGTTACGTCATTATCTTTACCAACATCTATCACACTTGTTTTCCGGGATAAAACCAGACTTTCTGCCACATTCCTAGGATCTATTCCCCCCCCCCCCCCCCGCGAAAGGAAAATTGACGATATTTTCATTGAGTTGCAAGACATCGTCAGAAAGAAAAATAGCATTGGATTGGTTAACATTAGCAATCAATCCGATAATATATGCCCCGGTTAATTGTTCGATAGGTCTGAGACTACTCCAAATGGGTTTAACATGAGGTGAATTTGGAAGCATTAGCGAAAAACTAATCTTACTGCCTTTTGCAGAATTTACCACCAGTTCTTTAAACACATGGCCAAATGCTTTTTCTAAAACTTCCAAGGGATTTTCACTTACAGCAGAAAAATCCTGTAGCTGAAAGGAAATTTTTACGCCTGCCGTTTTAAACTGTTTAAAAAATGTTTGCTGTCTTGACAGTAATTTATAGCCATAACCTTATTGAGATACCTGACCTTGCTCACAACTTGATTTTGGTAAAGCACTAGTCTCATTTCCGCAGACGACAGAGTTATTTTGTTTACTCCCAGACGCCCAGTTGTTAACGTCACAGCCCGCGGAATTATTAGCTTCACTTACATCTAAATAATCAAAGGCGCTCTTTAAGACCCCATTTGAAAGAGGTACATTATACAGAATTGAAAACTCTGTCAGCAGCCTTAATAAACAAAATTTTTCACGATACGAAAATAGCACATTTTCTTTTTTTACCACCTTTATACAGGTGTCTAAGGCGGATAATAAAAAATTTCCGAGTTTAAATTTAGCGCACTTTTTAAATGTGAAATTAACTCGTGCGACTTCATTTTTTAATTGTCTAATTTACAGCTACTTAAATCTAGCGGGAATATATCTTTTATACAATTACCACTCTATTATATCCACACAGACTTGGTACCTCTGCCTATAGTTGAAGGATGTTTTCAGCGGGGGTGAGCTGCTTGCCATCGGATAGTATCATTAATGTATCTTTAAAAAAAAAAACAAGAGATAATTTTAAGCCTATAGTGTTAACGGATCGGGCAAGTTTTGTACTTACTTTTGAATTAGTTAATTGCCCTTGAAGCCACACTCGAACTTTTCAGAAACAAACAAAGACTGATTCCTTGCGACTTCGCTGTAGGCTTTTATGCCATTTTTGCTCTGCCCAAAAAGAAAAAATCCAGGTAAGATGTAAATATTTCTACTAAGAACTCATAACCTCTATTCGCTATTCTTGCCAGGCAAAAATCCAAACTTCTCTCTTAAATTGCAGCAAAGCTGCACCTCCTACACAAGTGGAAGACAGGTCTCAACCTACGCGAAAATATTACTCGAATAATAATTCTACAATTCCCTTAACATAACTTTCAAATCTAGACGTTTCGTTTAAATTGCAACAAAGTTGTACCTCCTTCATAAATTAAGAACAGATCTCAGCCTATGTGACAATATTACTAGAACAATAACGCCACAATGCACTTAGCATCACTTGTCTTTTTTTAAACACGCTCTGCGGGTGAATTGCATCGAAATTATCTTGTAAAGTTGCAGCAATACAGGATCTGCCTTATGATTAAAGAACAGCACTTATTCTATGTTGAAATAATAATATTACACATAGATAACCTTTAAAATCGGCCATAATAATAAATTTACTTTTAACTACATCGGCCATAATAATAAATTTACTTTTAACCATCCCTACTTGAAAAAGACGGCGAACCCAAACAGTATATAGGGCCGTGTTTTCTCTAGTCGTCCTCAAAACAGTTTTCAACATCAACTACAGTTTAACTCACGGACCAGGAAAATTTTTTGGTATACAATGGTAGGTACCGAACATTTTTCTGATTATTGTAAAGCAGGCATTACTATAACTCTATTTTTACAGAACACTTTTGAACTGTTGCAAAGTGTGTCGGAAAATAGCTACGACACTCTTGTGCCAATCACAGAGTTGGAGCTGGGGAAGGAGTACCAGGTGAAGTCTTTCAAGCTGTTAAAGACGCAGTACGGACTTCGCGTGACAGTACACTTTGTGGACAACACATATGTGTTCTTACCCCCCCCCCCCCCCCCCGTTTTGCCGAAGAAATTAAAAACCAGCGACAGATTGAGGATCTTAACCAACAGCACATGGGATGTTATCTAATCTTTGACGGAAAAGATGATACCAAAGGAGGATTTTTGAAAATAAGTTTTAAAAAGCGCGAATAAAAAATTAAATATGTACGTCTTTTGTAAAAGAAATTGTCTATCCGTTATACAGTCTATCTTTACTGACCTTCAATAAAGGCATCTCAGCCGAATTGGTTTTTTATTTTACTCAAGTAACCCGTTTCTTTTAGCTCACCTTCAACCACATTCGTGTCGTTCACAACATCAAGTTCACTGACTGCCGCCGATCTATTCTTGTTTTGCAGCTCATTATCATACGCCGGCAGTATTGAACGTCACAAGAATCAAGAACCCTTGCATAAGCAACATCAGAACTTGCTCTTTGCGATCTTTCCTTAATCTTTTTTCCTTTACATCAAAAAAAAAATTCCGGAAATAAAGTCACCCACATGTCTTGCAGTTTCAATTCAGGTAGACTTAAAATTCTATACATAAAGAAACAACAACTCGTGACCGCATCGCGGTCAAGTTCAAGTTTTAAAACTCGTATGGAAAAATGACGTTGAAGAAGTGTGATTAACTGTTCAAAGCTTGTTTGGAGTGGAAGAAAAAAATGAACGGAATATAAAAAAAAAAGAGGCGTGATAACCGCTGATGATATGAATACAGCGATACAGGTTTAAACCATGCATGCTTGCTACATATGGGTGCAAGATTTTGTGCTTTAGTTATCTGCTTGCCTGGTAGTGCAATTTTATAAAACTTTACTATGCTTGTACGTAAGCCCCCTATAGTACAAAAACAGTAGCCATCTCCCGTCCTTGTCACAGACAGCACCAGCTCTCTCCTTTCAACCAACAGCCGGCATCAAGACAACTCGGTATCAAGTCAGCTTTTTTTATTTTTGCCCCCAATGCTTGCGACAGGGACCCATCTACCGTCCTTACCACAGACAGCACCAGCTCTCTCCTTTCAACCAACATCCTGCAACAACACAACTCGGTATCAAGTCAGCTTTTTTTTATTTTTACCTCCCAATGCTTGCGACAGGGATCCATCTACCGTCTTACCACAGACAGCACCAGCTCTCTCCTTCCAACCAACATCCTGCAACAACACAACTCGGTGGCAACTCAGCTTTTTTATTTTTACCTCCCAATGCTTGCGACAGGGACGTGTCTATCCTACTCCCTCCTCAAGAACTTCTATCGGCGGTGGGAACCCTCTTGCAGAAAACCAACAAGTGGCATTATCGC
This sequence comes from Dioctria linearis, assembly GCA_963930735.1. Taxonomy (NCBI): domain Eukaryota; kingdom Metazoa; phylum Arthropoda; class Insecta; order Diptera; family Asilidae; genus Dioctria; species Dioctria linearis. The sequence continues at coordinate 97,927,134 of OZ005740.1, forward strand.
GGCAGTTGCCTCTATCGGACGTAATGTAAAAAGTATAGGGAGGTGGTACCCTTAGTACTAGCCAAGGTGGAACAGCATACGCCGAGGGCTGCGTGGCTAAGGGGGAGCTTAGTCGCTAGTATGCGAACTCTGGATACCTGGCGACCTCCAGTTTTAATTGTAGCCTTCCCGTGGTAATGCGAATCTCTACCACGGGTGACATAGTTTCTTAGCTACTCGTGGGATCTTATGGAAAAGTTTATTTTGAAAAAAGGGCGATGTTCCCCTAAAGACACCGAAAAAGAGATAGTGGAAGCCTCGGTGGAGACTGGCGCTATCGAGAAAGAGCTCTCAGAGCTGGAACTGAAGTCTCAGGAGTATGAGTCGATGTCGACGGATACTGAGGAGCGCTTGCTTGCTGAGCCTGAGATCAGTGCCAAGCCAGTAGAAAAGGCTAAGAGAAGGAAGGAAAGGAAGGTGACGGGCGGTTTGCGGTGGAAGCGTACTTACCAAAGCACTAAACGCATCCTTCATGTCCTCTCTGCCAAAGTACCCGATTCTCTAACCGAGAAAGAGAGGAACAGTCTGAGCTGGGCCAAGCAGGTCATAGCAGAGGACGATATTACATGGCCGAAGAAGAAGGAAACTTCCAGGGGACGCGACTCCGCTAAGGAGGCTCCCAGGGGCAAGGGACCTTCAACCAAGGCAAAACAGAAACCCAGTCCAAAACCGACAACTGCGGGCCACACTAAAGGGGGTGGCGGTGTTCAGGGTACTGGGAAGGGTAAGCTGATGAAAAGGGTGAGATCTGCAGAGGAGGAGGAAAATGATGCCAAGAGGCTGAAACCAGGCTCCAGCAGACCATCCGCCGGGGTCAGTAAGGCATCGAGACCAGGTCCGAGTAAGGGTCTGGAAAAGGAGAAGAGGCCGCTTAGTGAGGTGGTATTAGATAGCTTAAAGCTGGCACTGATTGACAGGAGCAATCGGTACGGGCGCTATACTGAGGAGCAATGCAAGACAGTGGAGAAATCCTTATCGAAAGCTGTCATCCGGTATGTGCTCAGTAACCCCTCGCTAAGTGCGCCGACTTTCAATAAGTCTTGGTGGTAGCACGGGATCAGGGTCTTGGAGTGCAGAGACAAGACCAGAAATGACTTTGCTGTTAAAGCGATCTCGGAATTGGAGGTGCCGTGGGAAGGAGCCCAGCTGGCGCTCGTCCCACTGCACGAAATTCCTGAGAGACCAAGAGGTCGTGTGGTGATCCCAAACGTGGACATCGACAGGAGTAATCTCCTAAAAGTTCTACAGGCACAAAATCCTCACGTCCCGATGAGGGAGTGGGAGATTGTTGCGGTAGAGGAGCCCAGAGATGGGGGTAGAGGCTTCGTGATCTTGGTGGACGAGGATACGATACCCATCATCAGGAAGAGGCGGGGGAAGCTCCATTTTGCTCTGGGAGAAGTATTTCTCAGGCTCTTTAGGAGAAACAAAACCTGCGGGGAGGAGGACGTAATTACTGTGGATGAAGGTGGTGCAAATCAACCTTCATCATAGTAAGGTTGCGTCAGCCAACCTAATGCTGCTCCTAAATAAGGAGGGCATAGATGTGGCACTTATCCAGGAGCCGTGGGTCCGTGGGACCAAGGTTCAGGGGTTAGGCCTCAGAGGATTCAGACTATTTTATAGTCAAGAGTCAGACAAGGTAAGAATATGTATACTTGTTACGAAAAACCTTCAGGCACTAATGTTATCTAATTTCAGCTCTAAGGATCTTGTGGTTGTAGGGCTAGAGGCGGGGCCCACAAATGCTGGATGGCCTCGGCATACATGCCGTATGAGGAGCCCCGTACAGGGATATGAGATTGGTGATCGAGGCTGCTGAAGCGAGGAACATCAATCTTCTACTAGGGTGTGATGCTAACGCCCATCATATCATTTGGGGTAGCACGGATATAAACCCGAGAGGTGAGTCTCTTTTTAATTATTTTTTAGAGACTAAGCTCGTTGTGTGCAATAGAGGAAATACGACAACTTTTAGAACAGTAAACAGGAGTGAGGTCTTGGACCTAACCCTAGTCACCTGTTCGGAGAACTTCGTGGTTCGCAACTGGAGAGTGTCTGACCAGGCGTCTTTATCAGACCACGCTTGGATACTCTTCGAGGTTGTATTTGCTGCGCGACCTGTTGAGGCTTTCAGGAATGTTCGTAGGACAAATTGGGACCGATTCTGTGATGTAGTCAGTAGCAGACTGGTTTCACCACCCGAAAGACTCATCACAGAGTCAGCAGTGGATGATGCGGTTGATACTGTCACCGATGCGTTAAACGTAGCATTCCTGGAAGCCTGCCCCATAAGCAGATCCAGTGGAAAATCAAGGCCACCATGGTGGAATGCGGAACTGGGCAAGCTTAGAGAAAAATCGCATAGGTTGTTTAATGCAGCCAAGCGCAGCGGAGATCAGGCAGACTGGTCCTGCTATAAGGACGGCCTAAGATCTTTCAAGAAGGCGCTAAGGCTGGCCAAGAGATCCTCATGGAGGAGCTTCTGCCAGTCAATAGAGTCTAATACAGAAGCGTCTAGACTTCGGAAGGTGCTTGCTAAGGACCATAGTACTCCGTCCTTCATAAAAGGGGAGAACGGAGTCTGGACAACCACAAACGAGGAGATGTTAAATGTACTTGTTGACGCCCACTTTCCGGGCAGCGGGGAGATAGGTCCGTCGGTGTCGAGTTCTTCAGAACGGGACCTACAGGATGGAAAGGAGGAGGTGATCAGCTCCATAGTTAGCGAAAAAGCGACGAAATGGGCGGTCCTTTCTTTTAATCCCCTTAAGGCATCTGGGGTTGATGGACTAAGACCCATTATGCTTCAGAAGGCACTTAGGTACATAATATCATGGCTAGTGCCGATTTATAAGAGCTGCCTGAGGCTCTGTTTCTTGCCCAGGGCCTGGCAGGAAGTGAGGGTTATCTTCATTCGAAAGGCAGGCAGAACAGGCCATACCGAGGGAAAAGACTTTAGACCTATCAGCTTCTCCTCCTTTATGCTTAAGGTTTTGGAGAGATTGATAAAGGTGCATATAAGAAATGTTTGGCAGGGCGGCAGTGGTAGTCAGCATGCCTATACAAAATCGAAATCGGTAGAGTCGCCATTACATGCAGTGGTGTCTGTTGTTGAGAAGTCCCTACAGTATAAGGAGTACATTCTAGGTGCTTTCCTGGATATTGAGGGGGCTTTCAATAACGTGAAGACGGAGGTTATATTTCATGGACTGAGAAGGGTGGGTGTTGATAAGGGTCTATGTGACTGGATCAACTCAATGCTTCTCAGCAGAAAGATCAGCTCCTGCTCAGGTGACGCTACTGTCAGAAGAGCAGTCTATAGAGGTACACCGCAGGGGGGGGGGGGTACTATCACCACTCCTGTGGCTACTGGTAATGGATGAAATCCTCATTAAGATAGAGCGAGAGGGTTTTAAGGTAGTTGCCTACGCGGATGACATATGCATCCTGGTAACTGGCAAATTTCTCTCTACTATTAGCGAAAGGCTCGAGTGCGCGCTGCTTAAGCTGGATAGCTGGGCCAATAATAGTGGTTTGAGGGTGAACCCCTCGAAGACGAAGCTAATCCTTTTTACAAGAAGGAGACGGGTGCAAGATTTCCAATGCTGGGAGGAGAGGAGCTTACGCTCTCCAGTGAAGCGAAGTATTTGGGTGTCGTCCTCGACTCCAAACTGAGCTGTAAGGCTAACCTACAAGAACGCGTGAAGAAGGTCAGTGTGGCCTTCTACACGTGCAAGAGAATATTTGGCGGAAACTGGGGATTAAAACCCAGGGTGGTACACTGGATGTACACAGCAATAGTTCGGCCCATCCTCTGCTACGGCTCTACGGTCTGGTGGACGGCACTGACGAGGAATTGTAACCTTGATGTGCTGTCAAAAATCCAGAGAGCCGCCTGTATGGGTATAACTGGGTGTCTGTGCACCACGCCCACGGCGGCACTGGAGGTCATGCTTGACCTATTGCCGCTGGACCTTTATTGTAAGGGTGTGGCGGGAACTAGTGCTGTCAGGCTGAGAGCGGGGGGCTGTTGGACGGAGAGGGGTTTTGGGCACTCCAATATACTCCAGAAGGTAGACTGTAGTGACTGCAGGGAAGAAACAGACTATCAAGTACCCATCCTGGCTTTTGGTTGAGGTATCAATGCAACGATACCCACCAGGAGTGACTGGGAGGGGAATGAGGTGGTCGTTACATCCGATATTTCTATATTTACGGATGGTTCCAAGACGAGTGCGGGCACAGGGGCTGGAGTGTACTCTAGAGATCTCCAGTGGCACGAGTCTTATAGACTGCCTGACAAATTCAGTGTTTTTCAGGCAGAGCTCACAGCGATTTATCAGGCGGCAACAATGGTATCCATGTGCAGAGAGCCCGCACGGCATATCTGCATATATACTGATAGCCAGGCAGCCATCAGGGCGCTGGATGCTGGGCTGGTAAGATCAAAATTGGTGCAGTTATGCAAAACCAGGCTTGAGGAATTGACTGTAAGGCACAAGGTGACCCTAAGCTGGGTACCTATCCATAAGAATATCTCAGACAACGAGATGGCTGATGACTTGGCCCAAAAGGGCTCCGAATTGTATATCTCCGCAGCTGTAGCTTACGTGAGGATCCCAATAGGAGCGGGGATACCTGTCGTATTGCGAGGCAATTGTGGCCTGCATAAGACAGGAAAAGGACAAGGGAACTGCTTAATAGCAGCAGAGCAAATACCAGGAATCTAGTAGGGGTCATGACGGGTCACTGGGCCATATGGGACCATGCTAGAAGACTGGGAATAGCGGCGAACGATTTCTGCAGGAGTTGTAGAGACTCAGAGGAAATTGAATCCGTCAAGCATGTGCTTTGCGAATGCCCCGCTATGATGAATAAAAGAAGTAGGCTACTAGGTAGCTACTTCTTTTCAAGTCTGGGGGAGCTTCAAAGTATAAAGTTCAGAGACATCCTGAGTTTTCTGAGTGAGGCAGGATGGATCTAGGTTAAAGGTCTTGGATATATACTGAGTTTTCCAAGGAAAGCAGGATAAATCCACGGCTTGAAGGGTTATCTCATGAGGTCTAGGGGCACAATGGACCCGTTGGAGGTCTAAGTGAGGCTGGCTGGTTGTCCAGCGGCACCTCTCTTACCTAACCTAACCTAACCTAAGTCTATTTGACCAGGGCTATAGAACCTGGGATCGGCGAGTAGCAGGCCTTCCCGATATTGAATCCAGGAGGAGTGTAGTTCTTGTGGCAGGGCAGCATCCCAGTCTAGTTTCATTGCCCACAATTTCTGCAGAAATATTTTTGCGGTTACGATGACTGGACCTATTATCCCTAACGGGTCAAAGATATGGGCAATGTCGGATAAGTCTGTGCGTTTGGTAACCTTTCCCCTCTCATTCCAAGCTGTTTTGATCACATATTCATCCGATTTAGGTCACCAAGTTAATCCGATGGCCTTAATGTTGTCTTCGGACTTGTTTGAAAAGTCTAATTGTAGTTCCTGGTCGCTCTCTGGAATGCCTGCAAGCAGCTGAGGGTGATTTGCGAACCACTTCCTCAACTTAAAGCCTGCTGAAGCCATGATTTGGTTAAGTTGAAGCTGCATTTCGAGAGTGGTGGCGAGGCTGTCTGAGCCCGTGAGTACATCATCAACATAAAAGTCGCGTGCAAGAACAGCGGCCCCAGAGGGTGTTTTTCCGTCTCCTTAGATGCCAATTTTTGAAGACATTTTGTCGCCAAATAAGGAGCGCAAGTTGTTCCGTACGTGACAGTGCACAGTTGAAAGCACTTCACTTTTTGATTGGGATCCTTCCTCCACCAAATTAATTGATATTTCTGGTCAGCTTCATCGACTCTCACCTGCCGATACATTTTCTCTATATCGGCCGTGAATACAAATCGGGGCATGCGAAACCTTAATAGAATGGAGAAGACGTCATCCTGTATGGTCAGCCCAGTTGACAGTATGTCGTTCAGAGAAATGTTGGACGCTGTTTTGGCCGAGGCGTCAATACAACTCGCAGCTTAGTGCTACTGCTATTGGCTTTGATGACGCTATGATGAGGCATGAAGTTATGGGGGTGATGTTGGATCTCGTTGAAGTTTACTTCTTTCATGTGTCCAAGATTTATATATACATTCATGAATTGAATGTATTGATCTCTCAACTCCCCTAGTGCGCCGGGCTCATTGATAAATGGTAGTCTGACAACGAATCGACCGTCGCAGTCTCGTCTGGTTGATGAGTTGAAATGATTTTCACAACGTTCCTCACTGGCGGTGAAATTGTTTTTGGAAGCTGACGGCTCTTCTAACTTACAGAATTTCTCAATTTGCTGATCTAACTCTTCTTCATTGCATATTCCGCAAGATGTCACTTTAACTTGACCTGAACTATATGTTTTTCCAGCTGCTGTCCACCCGAAGACGGTGTTTTGCAGGATTGGTAGATCGTCTCCCAGTTTTATCTGCCCAACTGACAAGAGAGAATAGTAGAGTTCGGCTCCAATCTATAAGTCTATTGAATCTGGATGATTGAAGTGAGGATCGGCTAGTTGGATGTTGTTTGGAATGGACCATGTTGCGGTGTCTATTGCTTGAGAGGGTTGTGACGATATTATTCGTGGTAGCACATGAGCTTCTAGTGTTGACGGGAAGCCATTTATCCTTGACTGTAGAAGGATGTTCACTCTGCGTTGACCTTGCAGGAGTCATTGTCAGTTGCAATTTCTTTACCATTCTTTCGGTAATCAAATTAATCTGTGATCCCGAGTCAAGGATGGCCCTGCATTCGGTGGTGATTCCCCTGCCACTTGATAGTTTTACTAAGGCAGTGCTAAGAAGTGTTTATCCCCTGATCTTTGGGTCTGTCTTCGTGGTTAGTGAAATGGCGGTGTCTGTTGATTGAGCGACGTTGAGCGACGTTGACGAGGGCAGCAGTCTGGAGAACTGCCGAAGCCTCCTGCCTTTTAAGTCGTGAGTCTTGGTTGTGTTTGCCTCGTACTCCTTGAACGGCTGAAATGTGTAGTAGCGTATTGTGACGACGAGAACACTTTGTGCATGACCCTGATAGACAGGCCTCCGAGGTGTGGCCAGGCCTTAAACAATTGAAGCAAATGCTGAATCTTTTGACTAGACTTATCCTCTGAGGTGGTGTCATTTCTAGAAACTTCTGGCAGGCAAAAAGCTTATGAGTATTTTTGCATGCTGGGCAGACTTCTGCCGAATCAACTGTTGATGTGAGGGCCCTCTGAATGTGAGACTTCTTATCTTCTGTAGGCCTTCCCTTGATTCCTAATGCTTCTAAGGATTGAAATTGCATTTCCAGAAACTGCATAAATGTCTTGAGTTGCTGCAGTGTTCTAGGTTGGGCCAGCGACTGTTCCCACAATGTATAAATATGTATAGTAAAAGCGGATCTCATTGTTCCGTATGTACTCCTAAGTTCTCTAATGCAAGAAGACACTCTTGAGTTGTGTCGTGAAGAGATTTGATGGCTGATGCGTTCTCTATGGAGGTGGCTGATTGGGATAATAGTTTGCTGAGCAAAGCATTGACTAATAATCTCGTGTTTTCGAATCGATCGTTGATTATTTTCCATGCCGCTGTGTAATTTGCTTCGGACGTTGTGAGATGCCTGATGAGTTTTTCGGGTTCTCCGGAAAGACTGGTCTTCAAGTACCACATCTTTTGATAACTATTGATGTGTTGGTTATGCACCAATTCTGTGAAGAGATCTCTGTATTGTCTCCACCTCAGATAGTCTCCATTAAATGTAGGAAGGGTTATCTTTAGTAGTCTGACCATGTTGTTGTGAGCATTGATAGGTGCAGGCATGCTTGGCCTTCTGGAGAGAATTGGCGTCGATTAACATCAATTCATGCAATCGAATGAGTTCCTGTTGAACCTCTTCTTCTAACTTGAAGTATGTCTCAATATGGTATATTGGTATCCCATGCTGCTGGGATCGTTTATTTGCTCCCATATTTGGTAGTGAATGCTCTGGATCTCACTCCAATAATTTTGGATAGCGTGTATCTTCACTTGATAAAAATGTATTGATTGAGTTTGACATCGTATTTGGAGACTCGAGAGAAGCCTTCGCAAATCATTCATAATGGAAAGTTGTCTTCGAATAAGTGAATTTGCTTTAGTTGCATCTTGTGCTAGGCTCGCGGGTGACATGCTTGACGGTATGGTGCCCTTTGTCTTAGGATAGGCCCCAAATCCGGTAATCTTCTCAGGTGATGCTGTAAGTGGAAAATTGTCTCCTTCACACGCCTTGTCCGTGGACTTCTCTTTCGCTGTGTTGATTCCACCTTGAGCAGTGTCTTGGTTTTGCTGTGGATCATTCGCTGCATTTTCAAAATTTTGCTGTCTCGCCTGCCTCTTGCATGCTCACTATCTTTTGTCTTAATTTTTCGTAACCCTGGCAAATGGCGTCGTAATAATTCTGCTTGAAGTAGGGGTGATCAAGCCTGTTCTCGTGGCTTATACGGATAATGTTGTCCGTCTCTTCGAAGTCCTTCCATAATTCATCTAGCGGTGATTCAGTCCTTGCTGAAGTTCTCTATTAATCGTTCAATTTCGCCACCTGTCTTTGTTTGACGTAGCGCTAGTTCTTCCAGGTCCATGTTGATCAAGGGAAAGTTGAATGAATCTTCTTGTCTATGTTGCTGAATGCTGATACTTGGCGTGAATAGATCACGTCGGGGTCACCAAATGATGTGCCAAGACTCTTTTGCCTTGACTTGTGTGCGTCAATCTTTAGAGAGGACCAACGGTGCTTGAACCGTGGTCTTGTTGATAGAGTAATTAGTGCTTGTACTAATACTCGCTGTGTTGAGATAACGAAGATTACCAAAATGCTTATTTTGGTATGAATCAAATCAACGGTGCTTGTACTGATACTCCAGTTGTTTTGGATGGTTATGCTCTTGGCAGCCTCACCAAGAGAAAAGAAAAATAGGCTTGTTTGTTTCCAAAATTACTCAACGCAACTACTTTTATTCCAACAATTCACCTTTTTTATATAACAAAAAAACTCTTACCTGCGATCTTATTCTAACTTAGCTAAATCCATTGAAAAAGCTTAGCATGCAATATTTTCCTCCCTGGGAAATAAATTTTTCACGAATTTACTAAATGGAAGTTAAGAAATTTTACCTTGAGGGTGTTGAATGGCCAGACGTAATGTGAGCTGCTCAAGCACTGCAACTGGTCAGAAGTGTTTGTGTTGCATTTATGCTGCTTGTTTGCAATAAAAGAATTACAAAAAAAATGAACATCGTGAGAAAGTGAAATTGTTTAGAATATTTATTTTGCTTGTGAAATATCTGGATCATGAAAGAATGCCCAAATGTTAACAGATTATTTGAAGAATTTTTACCTGCATATTAGTCAGTTTGAGCATCATAGGTGATCTAACTGAAAAGAAAATTCATTTAAACATTTTGTTGTGCGCAAATCATTTTCTTAATGATTATTTGAAGAATTCGTAGCTATGAGCCAGTGAATTTTATGCATCCTTAGTAATTAACGTGAAGAGGAAAAGTTGCCAAACATTTTCATATGTATAAATCATACTTGAATTAAATTATATGTATAGATTATTTGAAGAATTTTAACTTGCGTATTAGTCAGTTTGAGTATCATTGGTGATCTACCTGAAAAGGAAACCTAATCAAACATTTTGTTGATTATTTGAGAAATTCTTACCTGTGCGCCAGCGAATTTTATATGTTATTCGTAAGTTACCTGAAGAGGAAAAGTTATCAAACATTTTCGTATGCATAAATCATATTTGGATTAAATGATATATAGATTATTTGAAGAAATTTTACCTGCGTATTGGTCAGTTTGAGCATCATTTGTGATTTACCTGAAGAGGATATTTAATTAAACATTTTGTTGATTATAAAAGAAAGAAAAAAAAATCTTACCTGTGCGTCAGCGACTTTTATTCATCATTAGTGATTCACTTAAAAAGATCTGAAAGTGTAAGGAAAAGAAGTAAATACTCTGCGATAGATGATTTATTCTTCAAAATAAGTCACGTACCTGTGGCAATACAAGTTCATCATTGTATATATAAAAAAAAGACGACGAAAAAAGGAGGAAAGTTTGGCCCGGATCAACAGTTTCGCTTGGCGAGTAAAGAAGTAGATGGCGAGGCGGTGTCCCCAACTCATTTTATTTCTTTTATATAAGAGTTCAAGTAAGTGGTATTTAAGTAAGTTAGGTTCGGCCGATTCAGATGTAGGATTATAGGTTAGGGAGTAGGCTAAGCCTAGCATAGGTTAGATCTCCAAATTACCTAGGTGAACGAGGAAAGGAAGAATTTGATTAAAATTTTATTTTATAACGATACACATTAATTTTTTTTATTATTATTATTCCGTTTGCATGTGGATTTTCTTTTGTCTATCTAAGTTACAGGTTCTTTGGAAAAGTAAACGCATTTGCTTGTAACGCCAAAGGTCTGAGGATCCGCGTAGAAGAAATCGCTTGCAGTCCGAATCTCCACTTGTAAAAAACAAAATCTAGTCCAGAGGGCCCTCTTGGGTTCCCTTTCTGTTGTCGCTGGTCAACATTTTTTTTATCATACCTTCTCACTTTCGAAGAGCATTAAGATGAGGAAGTAATTATCTAAGGAGAGGGGTGGGGACAGTGATGCTGATGCGTCCGGAAGGTACTAGCGGCTAAACACACAAATGGGGCTGAGCATTTTGATACGGCTTTGGAGGCTTAGCCAGGGTGGATGGGGGCGATTGGGCCCAATATTACCCAAAGCCGGGGTCTCAACAACATCGGAGACCCCTCTCAGCTCTCTCACTCTCTCTCAATCGTTCATCTGCCAGTGTTGAAAACTCTCCGGGTGAATTAGTACTTGTTCGGCGTTGCTGAGACCTTCTGTTCTTCTTTCTTACAGCATTCAATCATGTAAATTTTGGTTCTTTCCAGCCTTTCAGGTACCACCATATAGGTACTCTTTTTGTCTGTCCGTCCGTCTGCAGTCACACATACCAGCTCTTTTCTTTACTGTCCGTCCGTCTGTATGGTCTATCTTCATGATGATATATGCACAGCTTAACAATCGTTGAAGGGATGTGGGTGGCAAGGACTCCTCCTAGCCAACTGATCGCTGGCGGCAATTGCTGTGCAGCCACCCACGCATATCCTGGACATGATTTGTGTAGCAAGGAGGTGTCGGATGCAGTATCCATCTATATCCAGGTAAGAGTGGATGTAGGTGGATCTGTCGCCTGACAAGCTCTTCGTTACATTACCTGTTATCAGAGCTGTTTGAAAAGCCGTTATTCAGATAATATCGAAGATGAATGAAAATCTATTAAAAGAAATCATCAAAACAAGGAATGCAGTGCGAAGGAAATTTAAAGCTCTAAAGACGGGAAGGTTTGAAGCAGAAGCTCAACTCGAAGAAACTTTCAAACCAATCGCCAAACCCTTAAAAGAGTTTGGTACAACAGTCAAAAACGAGCCACCAGCCAAATTGGAGCCAAAAGAAGAAAAATAAGAAGAAGAAGACAACGAAATTGTGGAATATTTTACTCCTCCAAAACGAAAATATGTTAAAATGGAGGCTAGTAGCACACCTATAAATTATGGAGATTATTCCTTAACATCTGAAGAAGAATTCGCAACACCCAAACATTCAAGAACATTGATAGGAAGGTCTCCTGTCACCTCCACCGATACGTCTGGATACATAGTTTCAAACTTTTTAAAGCTATTCACTGATAATAGCCCTAAAATTGATCCAACCTATGGAGTTTACTATGATGACAACGCGTGGAGAATCGGTAATTCAACGTTTGATGTTGATGATGTAGGAAATATTGTTATCAAGGGAAGAGCTATAAAACAACTTCGAGGTTATGTGAGCTGCTATTTATGAAAAATCCTATAAAAAGTCTATATACTAAAAAGGATTTAACTAATTATGGATCTATTTTGAGAGATACCAATGCATATAAACGTGACTATGCTGAAGATGGACAAATAAAAGATACTAGACCGGCTAAGTATAAAGCTATAATCAGTAAACTTATACAGCATAAAGGCATGGGACTAATGCGTCTGCCTAAATAAAACATTGATCACATTTACTGGGATGACCCAAATGAATTAGTGGAGAGACTGCGCATTCTAATGGCATCAAAGCAGGCTGGAAACACCAGTCACAAATATAAAATTGTATCTATCCTGGAAGAGTTGCGAGAACCAGATATTATATATTCCAGGACCAGCTGGTAAACAAGGAGCTCAGGGTCCAGCTAGTGAACAAGGAGTCCGGGGAATTGGATTTAATTTAACGATAAACGGAGACTACGATCTAAACTCAAAGTGTATAAAACGACTTGGTGAACCCCTTGAAAATGATGATGCTACTACCAAAGACTATGTTGACAAGAAAATTAAAATAAGTGTTGAAGAAATAAGGAAAACTATTAATATAGACGTGACAAATTTAACGCTATATATCAATGATGAAATCGCGAAGATTGAAAACTATCTGTTTACTTCAGTAATAAATAAGAAAGAACACCAAAAGATGGTGTATACGAGTAAAAACTCTTGAGAAATCTGCTTCATTTATAATTACGATGAGTAAGCGACAAGTGGTAAATGAGCTGCATAAACCAGCGAGAAAAAATTTTAAACGACGTCGTGTGATTATCAAAAGACTATATGACTTGTGGCAGGCAGACTTGGTTGAAATGGACCCCTACAAGTATGTGAACAAGGATTACCGCTATCTACTGAGAGTAATTGATACCTTCTCCAAATATGCATGGGCAATTCCAATTAAAAGAAAAACTGGTGTAGAAGTAATAGATGCCATGCAATCTATATTAAGCGAGGGACGAATACCTAAAAACCTGCAGACTGATGATGGAAAGGAATTCTACAACAGCCTCTTTAAAAATTTAATGATGAAGCATGCAGTTAATCATTACTCTACGTACAGGTTCCTCAAAGCATCAATAGTGGAACGATTTAACCGAACTCTGAAGAATATGATGTGGAAGGAATTCCGTTTTAATGGAACTTATCAGTGGATTGGTATGGTATAGAAACTGCTCACTGAATACAACTCAAGAATACATCGAACTACAAAAATGAGACCACGTGATATGAACACCTCCAATGAGAAACAACTGCTTTCAACTGTATACAATCATATAAAAATTGTTGTTCCTGCAAAGTATAATGTTGGAGATTTTGTACGCATCAGCAAGTACAAGCATATATTTGAGAAAGGCTATACACCAAACTGGACAGCTGAGATTTTTAAAATTATTAAAGTTCAAATCACAAACCCCATCACATATCGACTGGAAGATTATCAAGGAAATCCAATCACAGGAGGCTTTTATGAATGGGAGCTGCTAAAAGTTAAACACCCAAACCTGTATCTCGTAGAGAAAATTATAAAGAAGAGTGGAGATAAAGCTCACGTTAAATGGCTTGAATTTTCATCAAAACACAATTCTTGGATTAATAACAAAGATGTTTTATAATTTCTTGAAAATGCATTTAACAATTTAAAATAATTATAATACTTTATACATGTAGTTATAATGCAAATTACTTTAATAAATGAGACTAAAACTATAATACATTTATTATTTACACTAGACTTAGATTATTTCTGCGGTTGCCACTTGTTGATCTGATGAAGTGGAGTAATGCCCCCATGGTAGAGTATCCGTCGTTCCGCTCATAATATGTCGCATATTATCATAAGGACTCAATGCGATCTACTTTTGACTGGCAGTGTACCCGCTATGGTTACGGGATCGTATGGAGCTCTGATTAGCAGTTAATATTCGCTTGTTATTCAAACTTTCGACGCAGTCTTCGAAATTGATATGCCTCTGGACTACATTAGTCTTTACTCCTTTTGCTTTCTTTACAGTTTTACCATCGTTTATACGCAGACTGTACATCTTCGAGCGCAAGCCAACAAATTCGCTCATGATGTTCCCATTCAGCTCATCCATCATTAGACCAGGAATCTTTTTATTCATGAGAGGTAAATCGAACTGGTTATCGTCTGGGTAATCACTTGTATCAAATTTGTTTATATTTTCAGCCATAAACTCATATGCATTTTTCTCTTCAAGTTCATATATTAGAGAATCTGTATCTGTATACATGACTTTACATTTATCTCCAAATTCACGCTGCATAAAACTATAATGGACATCGTAGAGGCATATCTTTGAAATTTCCATAATTGCCATTCCAATATAGAGAGGCTTATTGAAGATTTTGAGTCGCCTTCATTTTACAGCAACTAAATTCTCATCAAATATCGTTGCACTGTGGAAGTTGGGTGCCGCAATCCGAGCTTTTGCACTATAGTAACTTTCCCACTTTACGCAAAGCTTGATATCACTACACTTGCGCACATTTTCCATGGTCTTACCACAAGCAGCATTATTCATCTTATTATAGCTGTCCTTCTCATGATCGCTTGTAGCCTGTATGCGTTTGGTAGTATTTAAGTCAATATATGGTTTAAGCCAAGCTGATTGGTCGAATTGAAGAACTCGGTGCACTTTTTTCAGGATGAGTCCATGTGATAAGCATTGCTTCAAATTTCGGTAGTGTATAATATATTTAGTTTTTGGATGTAATGTTGTCAAAGGATTTTCTAATTTTGCTCCAGGTAGTGCTGCATGCTCAGAGCAAAACGGTAAGTCCTTATGCTTATCATGTAGATGTTGAGGATAATCCAAGTCGACTTCGAATATGTATCCAGTTGGAGAATCATCAGGAATTTGGTAAATGCTGTGACATAGCCCATCCTTAAAGGTTGTTAACATCATAATACATCACGTATTTCTCTTTCTCCTCAGGCTTAAAATTAACCATATATTTATTATTTGCTTTACTATACCTGTTCGACCATTAACTTATACCGCCTCGAATGCCTCTCTCTATGAATAGCAGTATATCTACGTCGGTTATCAGCTCTAATTTCACATTAGTGTATTTTAGCATAGCATCCCATGTTAAGCCTGGCATGGTGTAATAATGTGCTGGATCTAAATTGTATGTCTTCATGCACATTTCTCGAAAGTTCTCAAACACATCGGCCAATAGGAGAACATCAGTCTTAAGGTATAGATCTGAATATTCACCAAGTGTTTGTATTTCAAATTTTTGCCAGACCTCTTCAGCATGTTTGTAATCCTCAGGAGATATAGCACTGTCAGTCAGTTTATTGTAGAACGATTCCTGTGTTGGCAAGTTCCGGAAATCCAATTTATCCCAGTCATCAATAAAATTATATGGGAGGACACCCTTGCGTGTAAGAAGTTTGATAGTGTCATCATCCAATCCCTGCCATACTGAACTTGTAGTGTTTAATTTATCCATAGGCAGCAATGATGATAACTTATTTAAAGATTCTGCCATAAAACGGAAGGAATCGATGAATCTGAATTTTATGTGGCTGCCGTCCATGTGCGTGGTGTTTATTTGTTAGATATTAACTTTTCCTGGGAAAGATGTAGTTATATCCTTAATAATGAAGTGGGCATCATATCCAGATAAATTGTGAAAAATTACTGGAACTATGGAGCAATCTTGATACATGAGATTGCATGCAATATGCGCTGGTCCTCGATATTTCCCAGTTAAGTGACAATGATCCCGGACTCGTTCCTCATCGGCTGCAAACGTTTTTTCACATATATGGCGTCAAGTATTTTCCATATGTGAACGCCTTTCCTCTATAGTCAGGGGTTGCATTGGCCTGATGTTGTTGACAATTCTTGCCTCGATATGCTCTGTAATATGAGAGCTTAGCATCATGTTTGCAGTGGAAATAGAATCCTATGCTATGAACTTCATGCTCCTGGATTTGCTGTGTATTTTGATCGTTTTCCTGAATCGTCTTCAATATTGACTCAAGAGCTGCATACACACAAAACGGGACTGGATTCTTTATAGTTATAGTTCTTGAATTCTAGCCATTTCTGCAATCATTTTGCTTCTCGCATTAGGGTGTGCGTGATGCTAATTTTTCCGCAGAGTAAAAGTAGAACAAACGTGTGTCGCATATATACACTCTATAGTTACATTTTGAAGTTTGTACAAGGCGCAAAAGATCTTTAATCCAACAGAAATGATATCAGCCCGCATCATCATCATCATCATCATCATCATCATCATCATCATCATCATCATCATCATCATCATCATCATCATCATCATCATCATCATCATCATCATCACCATCATCATCATCATCATCATCATCATCATCATCATCATCATCATCATCATCATCATCATCATCATCATCATCATCATCATCATCATCATCATCATCATCATCATCATCATCATCATCATCATCATCATCATCATCATCATCATCATCATCATCATCATCATCATCATCATCATCATCATCATCATCATCATCATCATCATCATCATCATCATCATCATCATCATCATCATCATCATCATCATCATCATCATCATCATCATCATCATCATCATCATCATCATCATCATCATCATCATCATCATCATCATCATCATCATCATCATCATCATCATCATCATCATCATCATCATCATCATCATCATCATCATCATCATCATCATCATCATCATCATCATCATCATCATCATCATCATCATCATCATCATCATCATCATCATCATCATCATCATCATCATCATCATCATCATCATCATCATCATCATCATCATCATCATCATCATCATCATCATCATCATCATCATCATCATCATCATCATCATCATCATCATCATCATCATCATCATCATCATCATCATCATCATCATCATCATCATCATCATCATCATCATCATCATCATCATCATCATCATCATCATCATCATCATCATCATCATCATCATCATCATCATCATCATCATCATCATCATCATCATCATCATCATCATCATCATCATCATCATCATCATCATCATCATCATCATCATCATCATCATCATCATCATCATCATCATCATCATCATCATCATCATCATCATCATCATCATCATCATCATCATCATCATCATCATCATCATCATCATCATCATCATCATCATCATCATCATCATCATCATCATCATCATCATCATCATCATCATCATCATCATCATCATCATCATCATCATCATCATCATCATCATCATCATCATCATCATCATCATCATCATCATCATCATCATCATCATCATCATCATCATCATCATCATCATCATCATCATCATCATCATCATCATCATCATCATCATCATCATCATCATCATCATCATCATCATCATCATCATCATCATCATCATCATCATCATCATCATCATCATCATCATCATCATCATCATCATCATCATCATCATCATCATCATCATCATCATCATCATCATCATCATCATCATCATCATCATCATCATCATCATCATCATCATCATCATCATCATCATCATCATCATCATCATCATCATCATCATCATCATCATCATCATCATCATCATCATCATCATCATCATCATCATCATCATCATCATCATCATCATCATCATCATCATCATCATCATCATCATCATCATCATCATCATCATCATCATCATCATACCGCTAAATGTATTTCAGAATGCAGTCCCCAACCAGTATCTTTCTCTTGGAACTCTTCTAGGTGAGTGAGTATTGGATCGTATATATTTAATTTATACCACTAATTCAAATTATGCTCCACACTGATTGGGGCAGTTCTTGCTTGGAAATACTTAATGTCTTTAATAACTTCATTATCACCAGTTTCTTTAATAAACTCACCGAAAAACGTTGTAACAATTTTAATATGATATTGTTGTTTTAATGTATTCTTAATGCGGCGAGCAACTAATTTGGAAGCATCTTGCATAAATAGCTTAGGATCTAGGTGGCTTATATTCACGATAACACCTGCCCTAATTCTACCTACGAATGCTGTTTTTATTTCTTCCCACTTAACAAAATCACTTCTTATTACTCGTTGATTAATTCCTCCACCTCGATGGGAGCTTTGATTAACACTCTCAACGAGTTAATTTGAGCAATACAGCTGTCCAAATGTCGTTTCATAGCATTCTTATTACACTTCCGAAATCGAAATGCTGCTTGATATTTACGAATGTTTCTGTTGCACTCTTTAATAATATTGTTTTTATTCACAAAAATTGTATCACTTAAACACTTCAACACATTTTCTCGCAATTTCTTAATTAATGAAAAACTTGCATTTACTACTACATTTTTAATTTTTTTTATTAGATACGAACACTGAGATTCACTTAGATTGACTGGCGCTCCCCAAGAGTTTGGTTGCGCTTTTATAGCAACGGTTTGTAAACATGAATGATCCTGCTGCTACAATAATCATTGCACAGGATGAATTCCAACGAATTTGCTTACAGGCTGAGATGATATCGAATTACACGATAAAAAAATCATTCAAATTAATTTGATTACTTTATTCTGCTGGTCGAATTTGCAAATAAGATTGTTTACATATATGAAAATGTGAAAATTTGATAACTTTATGTGAATTCCAATGAAACGTTTCGATCGGTAAAATTCTTGGAATAATAAAATTTTTGGCTGCCTACAGGAAGTGTGGTATCAAATTACTTGAAAAGAATAAACATGAATCATTTGCTGATATTGCTTAAATTTGTGTACAGAAGAATGTGAAAATTTGTTTACGAATTCCAATGAAAAGTTTCGATCAGTAAAATTCTTGGAATTGGGATGCTTACAGGAAGTTTGGTATCAAATTACATGAACATTACAACAGGATGTGAAAATTTGTTTACGAATTCCAATGAAACGTTTCGATCAGTAAAATTCTTGGAATTGGGTTGCTTACAGGAAGTGTGGTATCAAATTACATGAATCATTCAGCTTAATGTGCTGATATTGCAAATTTGTTTTAAGCAGGATTAAACTTGTTTGGAATCATGACTGAGGAGCTGAATCAGATTTGTAATCAGTTTCATTTTGGAGTTCAAACGATAAACAACCAAGGAGAAAGTAATCTGAAATGACAACGCAATGGAGGAACTGAAGAAGCAGGAGCAGTACCCACCTTCTCTAAAGACATCTGAAAAGGAATTTAATAAGGAATACCAGATTTTGGGTGCCAAAAGATGTAAGACTGCATTTGGATCTCGTATCATCCTGGACTTGGAGGACTGTCAACTTTTCCTTCCTGCACGGTACAGCAAAATTACTGACGATACTATACTGGAGATAAATACTGCAGGAGATTTTATGTTATAAATAGAGGTCCTATCGGCCGAACGTTTAAAATAGATTTTATTCGCCATGATGTTAATCTGTATCCAATTAATTATTATAATCGTTAAATAAAAAAATAAATAATGTGAAACTAGTTTTTATTATTAATATTTCTAAATTATTAGTGATAATGAAAGTTACGTTTAGTACTAGTGCTCCACAAGTTTATATAATTGAATATGAGCCCAGAAAAGGACCTTGGGAGACCTATGCTCTGGACCGCTTTCATTTCCAAGATAGGATTCATAGAACTTCACTTAAATTGTTACCAATTTTGAATATAGAACATAGGGAAAAAGTTTAAATAAATAAATAAATAAATAAATATTGAAATTTAATTTGGTTTGACAAAATTATTTTCAGCAAAAGAAAATGTATCAATACACCTCACAGCAACCATATTTTTACCTTAAACTTGTAGTTTCCTATTAAATATTTACAGCAAGTGTTGATATTACTTTAATTTTTTTATTTCATGAGAATTACGCATCACACCACATTACTAAGTGCCAATTAGCTAATTACCAACCAGGCTTCTAATTGCCAATTAGTAATTATATAATTGCCAATTAGCTAATTGTTTGAACAAATGTCGCTAATATCTCGAAAACCAGAGCCCGTAGAGGATTTCTGATGAAAATTTCATTACCCCCCCCCCCGCTACCACCACACATATCCACAATTTAGAATCCATTGGCATGAACAAAAATTTCCTACTGTTAACTTTAATTATTACTAATATTAATTTAAAAGCAAAGCCTACATTTAGGCGCAACACTTGAAAACAACAAAAGCCTACATATGGGTACACCACAGATCCAAGAAAACCGTAGCATTTTGCTGCTACATATGGGCATAAGTTAAGCAGAAAACTTCACACAACCAAAAAACCGTAGCATGTTGCTACGTGTGGGCACAGAAAACCGTAGCATGCTGCCACGTGTGGGGAGAAGTGAAGCAAAAAACTACACACATCCAAGAGAACCATACCACACAGCCAAGAAAACCGTAGTACCGGCTAATGCCGCTAGGGCGCAGTCAAGACCAAATGACACATCCACACACATCCAAGAAAAATGTAGTAGCGGAGCATGCTGGTAGTACCGGTTAATGCTGCTAGGGCGCAGTTAAGACCAAATGACACATCCAAGGCATAAGCCAGTCAAGGCTCAAAGGTGTATCCAAGACATAAACCACCCAAGAACCAATTGTGCATCCAAGACATAAAACAATACAGTCAAGACACAAATCCACATTTAGCACGGACTCAAACCACATAGCGACGGTTGCGCCATCTGTGGCGAAATCCTGGAAGCTATAACAGTGAGCCAGAACCTGTATAGCGTAACTACTATCTAACAACAATTAATATAATGTTGATAGCTTCACCGCCAACCAATTCCGAGTAAGGTAGAACCAGCAGCCCAAAACCTTGAAAAAAGATATTCCCTAACATAATTCAAGCCAACGCTCTGACATCTAACCTTCATCTAGAATTGATTGCTAATATATTATAAATCCCAATTCCTTTCCGATTTATTTTCAAACAAATAATAAGCCAACCAGAGCTAAATACATCTGAGCACTCTACTGGCGGGAACGGTGAAAGTTAACACCTTTCAAATGCCGGGCCTTTGCACAGTTAGAGTTGCAAACAATAGGGTTTAAAGTTTTGGTAAAAGAACAGATCGCATTCTGTATAATACCATTTAATAAGAGTGGTGTACACGAGGAGCAAAACCTACGGCACGCCCTCCACGTTGAGGTAGCCAGATTAGCAAAAGAAAAAAAAATTTAACAGGAAAGAGTTTTTTTTTGGAACTTGCTGCGTATGGCTTTGAGAATAATAAAATATATATATATATAAATAAATCAATCGGACCACTTTTCTCAAACATGGAGGAACAATGTCGGAATTCTATGTGTTATCTATAAATGTTTTTTTTTATTTTAAACAAGGTGAACTAGTTCTGCCCCGCCGAACTAAGCAAACGCTACGACAATTTTAAAGATTTTTTTATATGCGGGAATTCAAGGTTGAATACTCTCGCACTTTCCGTGAATGCACTCAACTTAAGAGATAAACATTTTCATCACGGATAACAAACGACTGCCTTTAGATAACCATCCTACTGACCCTATCCCAAACCCGGAAAATTATTATACTCCCATTACTTAACTTCAGATATACTGAAAAAAAATTATGACAGTAATCTCAAGTTAGACCAAACCAATTATTAAATTGATTTCATTACCTGCAAACGACTATTTCTCTAGAGAAAAGCGCCTGCTGATAACAATCTTATAGCACATTTTGATTTTCTGCCTACTTCAGAAACAGAGTACACTCCTCTCCACTCTCTAAGGAATCCGTCAAAACACCCTGGTTTTACGTAATAAAACCAAACGGTATCACTAATTACAACACGTTCCAGTATCCATGGAA
The DNA here is from genome assembly GCA_963930735.1 of Dioctria linearis. Taxonomy (NCBI): domain Eukaryota; kingdom Metazoa; phylum Arthropoda; class Insecta; order Diptera; family Asilidae; genus Dioctria; species Dioctria linearis. The sequence goes on from OZ005740.1 coordinate 97,948,969, forward strand.
GATCCGAATTCGCCCGTTACCAAAGTTCTTTTCAATCGATTCATACGATTGGCTGTCTTCCGAATTCGCCCGTTACCAAAGTTGTTTACAATCGATTCATACGATTGTCTGTCTTCCGAATTCGCCCGTTACCAAAGTTGTTTACAATCGATTCATACGATTGTCTGTCTTCCGAATTCGCCCGTTACCAAAGTTGTTAACAATCGATTCATACGATTGTCTGTCTTCCGAATTCGCCCGTTACCAAAGTTGTTTACAATCGATTCATAGGACTGTCTGTCTTCCGAATTCGCCCGTTATCAAAGTTGTTTACAATCGATTCATACGACTGTCTGTCTACCGAAATCACCCGTTACCAAAGTTGTTTACAATCGATTCATTTATTGATTCATACCACTGTTCTCTCGAACAAGTATTTTGCCATTGGGCCCTACCTACAGCTGCTCTCACACTGCGAGGGAATATTGTCGTAATATCGCTAAGAGAATTAGGAAAAAACTAACCTGCCTGCAATGCCTTCGCGAGAGATCTACAGGTGTAGAGAAGTAATCCTCTCTATTTGGGCAGTTCTTGCTTGGAAATACTTAATGACTTTAATAACTTCCTTATCACCAGTTTCTTTAATAAACTCACCGAAAAACGTTGTAACAATTTTAATATGATATTGTTGTTTTAATGTATTCTTGATGCAGCGAGCAACTAATTTGGAAGCATCTTGCATAAATAGCTTAGGATCTAGGTGGCTTATATTCACGATAACACCTGCCCTAATTCTACCTACGAATGCTGTTTTTATTTCTTCCCACTTAACAAAATCACTTCTTATTACTCGTTGATTAATTCCTCCACCTCGATGGGAGCTTTGATTAACACTCTCAACGATTTAATTTGAGCAATACAGCTGTCCAAATGTCGTTTCATAGCATTCTTATTACACTTCCGAAATGCTGCTTGATATTTACGAATGTTTCTGTTGCACTCTTTAATAATATTGTTTTTATTCACAAAAATTGTATCACTTAAACACTTCAACACATTTTCTCGCAATTTCTTAATTAATGAAAAACTTGCATTTACTACTACATTTTTAATTTTTTTTATTAGATACGAACACTGAGATTCACTTAGATTGACTGGCGCTCCCCAAGAGTTTGGTTGCGCTTTTATAGCAACGGTTTGTAAACATGAATGATCCTGCTGCTACAATAATCATTGCACAGGATGAATTCCAACGAATTTGCTTACAGGCTGAGATGATATCGAATTACACGATAAAAAAAATCATTCAAATTAATTTGATTACTTTATTCTGCTGGTCGAATTTGCAAATAAGATTGTTTACATATATGAAAATGTGAAAATTTGATAACTTTATGTGAATACCAATGAAACGTTTCGATCGGTAAAATTCTTGGAATAATAAAATTTTTGGCTGCCTACAGGAAGTGTGGTATCAAATTACTTGAAAAGAATAAACATGAATCATTTGCTGATATTGCTTAAATTTGTGTACAGAAGAATGTGAAAATTTGTTTACGAATTCCAATGAAAAGTTTCGATCAGTAAAATTCTTGGAATTGGGATGCTTACAGGAAGTTTGGTATCAAATTACATGAACATTACAACAGGATGTGAAAATTTGTTTACGAATTCCAATGAAACGTTTCGTTCAGTAAAATTCTTGGAATTGGGCTGATGGTATCAAATTACATGAATCATTCAGCTTAATGTGCTGATATCGCAAATTTGTTTTAAGCAGGGTTAAACTTGTTTTGGAATCATGACTGAGGAGCTGAATCAGATTTGTAATCAGTTTCATTTTGGAGTTCAAACGATAAACAACCAAGGAGAAAGTAATCTGAAATGACAACGCAATGGAGGAACTGAAGCAGCTGGAGCAGTACCCACCTTCTCTAAAGACATCTGAAAAGGAATTTAATAAGGAATACCAGATTTTGGGTGCCAAAAGATGTAAGACTGCATTTGGATCTCGTATCATCCTGGACTTGGAGGACTGTCAACTTTTCCTTCCTGCACGGTACAGCAAAATTACTGACGATACTATACTGCAGATAAATACTGCAGGAGATTTTATGTTATAAATAGAGGTCCTATCGGCCGAACGTTTAAAATAGATTTTATTCGCCATGATGTTAATCTGTATCCAATTAATTATTATAATCGTTAAATAAAAAAATAAATAATGTGAAACTAGTTTTTATTATTAATATTTCTAAATTATTAGTGATAATGAAAGTTACGTTTAGTACTAGTGCTCCACAAGTTTATATAATTGAATATGAGCCCAGAAAAGGACCTTGGGAGACCTATGCTCTGGACCGCTTTCATTTCCAAGATAGGATTCATAGAACTTCACTTAAATTGTTACCAATTTTGAATATAGAACATAGGGAAAAAGTTTAAATAAATAAATAAATAAATAAATATTGAAATTTAATTTGGTTTGACAAAATTATTTTCAGCAAAAGAAAATGTATCAATACACCTCACAGCAACCATATTTTTACCTTAAACTTGTAGTTTCCTATTAAATATTTACAGCAAGTGTTGATATTACTTTAATTTTTTTATTTCATGAGAATTACGCATCACACCACATTACTAAGTGCCAATTAGCTAATTACCAACCAGGCTTCTAATTGCCAATTAGTAATTATATAATTGCCAATTAGCTAATTGTTTGAACAAATGTCGCTAATATCTCGAAAACCAGAGCCCGTAGAGGATTTCTGATGAAAATTTCATTACCCCCCCCCCCCCCCCGCTACCCTCACCCATACCCACAATTTAGAATCCATTGGCATGAACAAAAATTTCCTACTGTTAAATTTAATTATTACTAATATTAATTTAAAACCAAAGCCTACATTTAGGCGCAACACTTGAAAACAACAAAAGCCTACATTTAGGTACACCACAGATCCAAGAAAACCGTAGCATTTTGCTGCTACATATGGGCATAAGTTAAGCAGAAAACTTCACACAACCAAAAAACCGTAGCATGTTGCTACGTGTGGGCACAGAAAACCGTAGCATGCTGCCACGTGTGGGGAAAAGTGAAGCAAAAACTTCCCAAACCGTACCATGCTGCTACGTGTGGGACAAGAGTGAAGCAAAAAACTTCACACATCCAAGGGAACCATACCACACAGCCAAGAAAACCGTAGTACCGGCTAATGCCGCTAGGGCGCAGTCAAGACCAAATGACAGATCCACACACATCCAAGAAAAATGTAGTAGCGGAGCATGCTGGTAGTACCGGTTAATGCTGCTAGGGCGCAGTTAAGACCAAATGACACATCCGAGGCATAAGCCAGTCAAGGCTCAAAGGTGTATCCAAGGCATAAACCACCCAAGAACCAATACATAAACCAATACAGTCAAGACACAAACCCACATTTAGCACGGACTCAAACCAAATAGCGGCGGTTGCGTCATCTGTGGCGAAATCCTGGAAGCTAAAACAGTGAGCCAGAACCTGTATAGCGTAACTACTATCTAACAACAATTAATATAATGTTGATAGCTTCACCGCCAACCAATTCCGAGTAAGGTAGAACCAGCTGCCCAAAACCTTGAAAAAAGATATTCTCTAACATAATTCAAGCCAACGTTCTGACATCTAATCTTCATCTAGAATTGATTGCTAATATATTATAAATCCCAATTCCTTTCCGATTTATTTTCAAACAAATAATAAGCCAACCAGAGCCAAATACATCTGAGCACTCTACTGGCGGGAACGGTGAAAGTTAACACCTTTCAAATGCCGGGCCTTTGTACAGTTATAGTTGCAAACAATAGGGCTTAAAGTTTTGGTAAAAGAACAGATCGCATTCTGTATAATACCATTTAATAAGAGTGGTGTACACGAGGAGCAAAACCTACGGTACGCCCTCCACGTTGAGGTAGCCAGATTAGCAAAAGAAAAAATATTTAACAGGAAAGAGTTTTTTTTTTGGAACTTGCTGCGTATGGCTTTGAGAATAATAAAATATATATATATATAAATAAATCAATCGGACCACTTTTCTCAAACTTGGAGGAACAATGTCGGAAGTCTATGTGCTATCTATAAAGGTTTTTTTATTTTAAACAAGGTGAACTAGTTCTGCCCCGCCGAACTAAGCAAAAGCTACGACAAATTTAAAGATTTTATTATATGCGGGAATTCAAGGTTGAATACTCTCGCACTTTCCGTGAATGCACTCAACTTAAGAGATAAACATTTTCATTACGGATAACAAACGACTGCCTTTAGATAACCATCCTACTGACCCTATCCCAAACCCGGAAAACTATTATACTCCCATTACTTAACTTCAGATATACTGAAAAAAAAAATTATGACAGTAATCTCAAGTTAGACCAAACCAATTATTAAATTGATTTCATTACCTGCAAAAGACTATTTCTCTACAGAAAAGCGCCTGCTGATAACAATCTTATAGCACATTTTGATTTTCTGCCTACTTCAGAAACAGAGTACACTCCTCTCCACTCTCTAAGGAATCCGTCAAAACACCCTGGTTTTACGTAATAAAACCAAACGGTATCACTAATTACAACACGTTCCAGTATCCATGGAAGATCCGAATTCGCCCGTTACCAAATTTCTTTTCAATCGATTCATACGATTGTCTGTCTTCCGAATTCGCCCGTTACCAAAGTTATTTACAATCGATTCATACGATTGTCTGTCTTCCGAATTCGCCCGTTACCAAAGTTGTTAACAATCGATTCATACGATTGTCTGTCTTCCGAATTCGCCCGTTACCAAAGTTGTTTACAATCGATTCATAGGATTGTCTGTCTTCCGAATTCGCCCATTACCAAAGTCGTTTACAATCGATTCATTTATTGATTCATACCACTGTTCTCTCGAACAAGTATTTTGCCATTGGGCCCTACCTACAGCTGCTCTCACACTGCGAGGCAATATTGTCGTAATATCGCTAAGAGAATTAGGAAAAAACTAACCTGCCTGTAATGCCTTCGCGAGAGATCTACAGGTGTAGAGAAGTAATCCTCTCTATTTGATAAATAATCCAGGGTAGGCTCATCTTTCACTACTTTATATACATTTTAACTACGTCAACTCACGTTTGTACTATTTTCAACGGAATCCCTTTTACGTTTCTCCAGATGGCAGTCATGTTAATACTAATCTTGATACTCGCACCTACCAGAGCGCATGATACGAATGAACCATACACGGTGACATCACTAAGTAACTCAGGAATATTCTTTGGGGATTTAGGCAATTTATGGTTATATACTTGTATGTTCAGTATAAGTACTCCTACATAAGCATAAACATGTAGTACAAAAGTGTTAAGAGTATTTTTACCGCCCCCTTCGGGATGGAAATTTTTTTTTATATACAATGTCAAACCGAACGGAACGCATAACCACCACAATCTTCCCCGTAAATTATTCCTCTACAAAGAATAATTTACTTTTTTATAGGGGGAAGGAATTGTTACATAAGCCAAAAGGCTTAATTAAAATATAAGCAGAATGGCTTATACGTAATTAGACCGGCTTCAGTACGAAATTTTCCCACAAAATGCAAAAGCACTCAGTTTTGTCATCTGAAAGTATTTTCCCACAAATGGAAAGGAATTCAAATTTCAGCTGAAAAATACTTTCCCACAAAATGCAAAAGTATTAGTTTATCATCACAAGAACATTTTTACGGAAAGACAATTAAATCTGAGAAGTCTCTACTTTCAACAAATTCAAGTCAAAGGAAAAAATATTCATATTTCATCAAGTGCACACGTGCTTGATACAGTTTTAATATTTCCCACGAAAATATACGCGCACCATATATGCCATAAGAGTACTCTGATAAAAACTCGGCATAAGCACTTTACTTAACTTCGAGATATTTTTCGCACAACAAGTGCAGCGCATGAGACTCATGTTACGAGCAAACATCTAGCCGTACATAATTGTCTCAAATCTGAAAATATAACTTGAGAAGGGTCTGATTTCGGACAAGTGTCCAGACAGTATATTACTAATATACATGCGCCAATGATATGCAACGTAAGATGCATAGGTGACATGAGCATTTTTGATTGTGGGAACGTCTTCGCGTAATATTGGACATGAACATTTTTTGACTGTGGGAATGTTATCGCGTAATACTGAAATAATGCCGGGATCTTGAATTTAAATAGAGCGATCGGTGAACGATAGAGGAAGTTAATTTCAAATCGTCAAAGTGGAAAGGTTGTGTGTTCAAGTAATAAGTTTCAAATCATAAGTTTGTAAAAAATAGTAATCAGTGTAACTTGAAAACAAGATTAAATAAAAAAGTGTTAAGAATAAAACAAAATAAGTGATCTTGTCTTATTAAAACAAGAGTTGTAAAAATATATACAACACGACACTTGTGGCTGAACTTCCAACACTTCAATTTTCACATTTTGTGTGTCTAATGAATTTTTCAGAAAATTCTTCTGTTCCTCCACACAAGTTTCTAGACAATTCTGTAAAGATATCTTTTGTTCATCCCAACGGGATTCCAGAGAATTCGTTTGTTCCTCCAGAGATTTCTTCTGGTCATCTAAACGGGATTCGAGAGAATTCTTTTGTTCCTCAAAAGCATTGTTTTGTTCCTCCAGAGATTTCTTCTGCTCATCTAAACGTGATTCCAGAGAATTCTTTTGTTCCTCCAGGGATTTCTTCTGATCATCTAAATGGGATTGGAGAGAATTCTTTTGTTCCTCAAGAGCATTCTTCGCCTGCAGGGTTGAAAGCTCCATTTTGCTCATTAAAGTACTCAAAAGCTGTTCTATGTTCATCGCAGGCTCTTGTTCAGCTCGACTAGAACATTCTTTAGGCCTGTCGTTTGCATTGACCGCTTCCCTAACTCGACTTTCAATTCCTGTATTCGAAGCTCCTCTAGTTTGCGTCCCATTCTTGCGTCTTTTGTAATTCACTCACAGTTTAATATAAAATTATCTTTCGGAATTTTTACACACGATTTCACAAAATTAATCACTCTTTGAATTTCAAAGTCAAATTCCACCACTTTATTTCGCGATTTTATTTTACTTCTGACACCAGTTGTTACGAGCGTGGCCTTAGTTCGTTATTTAAAACACAATATTTCAAATATAATTCAAAAGTTCTTTCTTTATTTAACTTTACTGTTCACTCTCACAATTCACAAATAATTATCAAATCAACTCTTTATAGTTATCGCTAGTACTATACTTCTAATTATCGCAATCCAAATAGTTTACTTCACTGTCTGAAATAATACTGCCTCCTGGATATGAGTAGCGCCGTATTTATACTCTACAAATTATCGTAGAACCTTCCTGAATATTCCGTTCTCCAAACCCAGTTTACTAAGATGTCACTAACCTAAAATTGTTTCCATTTCCAATAGATGTCGCTTGTATCACTTTGTGGCGCGTAACAATATCTTTAACTTATTACTGAATTCTTTATTATTAATAGTAATGCTACAATTCTTGAAATTTATAAAATAGCTTCCTTTAAGTATTATGATTCTTTCGTCACAAGTACTTTTTAATTTACCTGATTTGATATTGCTAACAATAATTATGATTTCTTCAACTAATGGTATTTCTTCTTCTTCTTTATTAATAAATTTACAATTTTTTAAATTAATAGAATTCCTACTTTTGGTTAGTTTCTATAATGTTTTCCTTCGAAATATGTGAGGGCCTGATCATTATTTCGTATTATATATTCAATATCAGAGTCTACTTGCCTATGTTGAGAATTTCCTATTGGTATAAGTAAGTTATTGTTGGTTATAATAGTGAGTCGGAATCTTAATTGCGAAAATTATAGAATCATCTATATGTTTTGCAAAGCTAAACGAATATTAGATAGCTTGTTAAAATCAATATTATACGTATTTATTTCTTCATCGGTTAGTATGTTTGGATGCAGAAGTCCTAACCGTTCTGACGCTATATTATCTTGAATGTGTTCAATTTGCTTCTCTATATAATCTAATTTAAACATTTGTTCTAGAAAAGCAGTTTCAGAAAGAATTTTCATATCTGTAAGGTTAAGTTTGTTTAATCTGTCTAACATTTTTTTCTGTCTGCTTCAATGATACTTTTAATTTGGATTAAGGTTCTGTTAAAATTATCATTAATTGATATTTGTTAATTTAAGTTCGTAAATAAGTTATGGTTATTTTGATCTATAACGGCTAAATAATTTTCAATATCCAGCCGGTCTTCGTTGTCCATTGTTCCAAAAATCCATTTGATCAAAGTTCTTCCTACATTTATAATTCCTCTCTTATGTCTGGGTGGTATGAGAGTCTTTATTTGTTTTTATCCTGGTTATCCTATTTCGTGTTAAATCTATATGATTACCTAAATCTAACATTTGTAGTGCCGATTCTAAATTGTTAACTAAGTTTAATATTTCATTTGGATATATTCTGTGAAGAGTTATTTCAAATTTGTCGGCTATTTCCACAGTACTTACTTTTGTTTCAGTATACCCTAGTTACGTTTCTATTTTCTCAATAGTCATTGTTTGATGAGTCATTATGGGTGACAGTAAAAGAGTATCCATAGTAGTTGTAACAATCGCTTCAAGCAAGCGAAACTAATTTTTTGTTACCGACTAGCCTGTAAACGTAACCTCGAACGTTAATAAATTCGGAACGCACTCGAGTATGATAGGCCGAATTCGAACGTCAATTCGAGCAAATGAACGCAGCTATAATCACGACATCACTTGTTGTCACGCGCGAATGTTCAAGAAGATTAGCGGGAACTCACGAGGTATCGCAAGCTATTCAATCTTTTTAGTTGAGGAACTCTTGAAGCGCGCGGTTAGCATAACGCGGCTCGGGAAGTGATATTGAGAGAAAGTTAAGTGTACTGTACTAAGCCAAAAGGCAATTGGAAGTGAGGCAGTAAGCCAAAAAAATACCAAGAATTATTAGTGTCGCAATTGCATGGAAGGAAGAAAAGAACTCAGCTCCTACAGGGAAAGCGCAATTTGTGGGATCCCAAGTAGTATATAAGGGTGAACCAGCGCCAGTGGGAGTCTGGGGAAGAAATCAGCAAAAGAAAAAAAAAATTCTTTAACACGTTGACGTAAATGAGGTCTATAGCCGTCCAACGCTAGTGCTTACAGATGCAAATGACTGGTATAGCCGTCCTATATTCTTAGCATTTTAAATAAATGTTTAAACTGTATATCAGTGTTAAATCCATTTGTTTCATATTTCTTCAATCTTGTTCTAAGAATGAATCATGAAATATTTCTTAATAATTGATATAGTCTTCTTTTTCAGTTATTCTCAGAATTAGAAAAAGATTGGGAAAAAGGTGCTCGTAGAATTTAACGACGTTCATAGCCGCAAACATTTCATACATTTTATCTCAGTCTCTTTTCAAGTGTGAAACTGAATTTACGAATAATTAAGTTGGTTTGTCAACAGAAACAAAATAAATCACGAAATATTTCTTAATAATTAATATAGTCGTCTTTTTCAGTTATTCTCAGAATTAGAAAGAAGAGATTGCAAAAAGGGTATACATATAAGATAATCAAACAAACATTTGGCAGCAACTTACATGAATTTTGTTGATGAGGATCCATCCCCAGGCGCCTCTGAGAGGTTCCACTGTGGCACTGGATTCTAGCTAGCCAGTCTTAAAATATGGGCCTCATCGCTGCAGGCGCCCAATGTGTGACTCGACCCACGACCCATGAAAGCATTTCCTATCAATAATGCCAGGCGAATGAGACGGATTGTCCAGGCCGATTTGATCTACTTGAAGTGTGCCGAATCGGAGATACATCCCTGAAGTCCCATCAATCTTTGATCAGACCTCGACATGATTTTCCGTGCTGGAAGTCAGAGGTGTACCGACAAGCTGCTAACCTAAAAAATCCAGTCGGCCAGTACCCCTCTGCCTTCTTTCACCGAGATTAGACGAGGGAACCCCGCGGTCAGTAACCTAACCAACTAATCGCAAAGCTTTCCTAGCCCTAACATCTCACTCTGATCTCCGACCGACGCTTGTTCAAAGGTGTGTCTATAAGGCGTGCGTCGTTGAGGTATCGTCGTGCCAGATTTTCTTCCTTAAATTTGCAAAGGCTTTATGGAAGTGGAATTCCTACGACAAACTATCCGCCGTAGGGTACCATGTAGGAGGGGTTCTGGCGCATTGTCAGGCGAGGGATTGGGGTAAAACGTGTCTATTTTCCAAAAGGTATGCCGACCGCTAGGCTGGGAGGGAAATTTGCACTAGACCTTCAACGTCCCAGAAATATGGATATCACGGCCTCACGTCCTTGGCGTGATAGACTTCTAACGTTTTTCCCTGAAGATCTTCAAGCTCATCTAAGGAGTTTCCTCTCTTTTACTTAACCAGTACCAGCACAGCGGATGGAAAAAGACAGGAGGTGTTAGGTTTTGAGTATCTACCTGTAGAATTTAATCAGCAAGTCCAATAGATAAAGTTTTTTATTATCCCAACAATCATACGTCAGATCATCCTAGGGGTAGACTTTTGGTCCGCCTACAATATATTCCCTGCAATTATATCAGAACTGCAACTAGACCTCGATTCAAATAGAGACCATCACCAGCTAAGTCCCGAGCAACGACTCGAGGAAATACTGGCTGCATTTCCTTCATACGATAGACGTGGGCAATAGTGAGCCTATCCGGCAGCGACATTACCCTCTATCTCCCCCGATGCAAAAACTATTAGATGAGGAGGTTGACAGGATGCTCCAGTTGCGAGTTATTGAGTTAAGTAACAGCGAGTGGTCATCTCCACTTGTTATGGTTATGGGTTTGCCTGGACTCGCTTAACTTAATGAGGTAACCCGTAAAGATGCCTATCCCTTACGCAGATCAATGGTATTCTAGGTCGAATACGGGGCACAAAATACATTTCGAGTCTAGACTTGAAGGATGCGTTTTAGCAGATAGAACTCGAACCTGCTTCACGCGATAAGACAGCCTTTGTATTTCCTTGGAGGGGATTGCTCTAATTTGTCGTTATGCCATTTCGTCTGATAAATTCCCCGAAACGTATGGTTTTGATGGACAAGGTTATCCCTTATAACCTACGACGTATTTGTCTATCTGGATGATCTTTTGATTTTATCAGAAGATTTCGATACACATCTCCAAGTGCCGAGTAAAGTTCAAGATTGTTTGCGGAAAGCCGGCCTGACCATTAACGCGGAAAAGAGCAGATTCTGTCAAAAAACTATTGAATACCTCGGCCATATCATTATCGAAAAGAGAATACAGACGGACCCTGAAAAAATTGCAGCCATTCAAGACTTCCCGCATCCTAAGACCGTGCGGCAGACTAGACGTTTTTTAGATCTTTCTGGTTGATACCGTAGATTCATTGCAAATTATGCTAGCCTAATCAGTCCTATAACAGATCTGCTAAAGAAAACCACTATTAGCCTATGGTCCGATGAAACCGAAGTTGCCTTAAACAATGTCAAAGCTTGCATTACTCAAGCTCCGGTACTAACAAGTGCTGACTTCGAGAAACCTTTTATGATACAATGTGACGCGTCGTCCGTAGGAGTTGGCAGCATACTACGCCAGACAGATGAGGATGGGAATGAACACCTTATCGCATTCATGAGTCAAAAACTTAATTCAGTTCAGAAGAATTATAGTGTGACTGAACTTGAGTGTTTCGCGGCTGTATTAAGCATCAAGGAATTCCGTCCTTATATAGAAGGCTCTCACTTCACGATAGTTACAGATCACGCTAGTTTAAAATGGCTGATGACTAAGAAGGATTTATCTGGTCGCTTTGCAAGATGGAGTCTGAAATTACAAGCTTTTGTCTTTAAAATAATACTCCGGAAAGGCTCCGAGAATGTGGTAGCAGATCCGCTGTCTCGTACAGATGTTGCAGAGTTAGGCAATTTAGACGTACCATCCGGGCTGAACTTAGACCATCCGGCGTTTAAAAGGGAAGAGTATTTGGACAGGGTAAAGACTATCCAAGCTAGTCCAGACCAGTTTCCTGACCTGCGCGTGTCCAATCGGCTAATTTTCAAGTTGGTAGTAACCGCGAGCACAGTAACTGATGTTCCGCAATGGAAGATCTGGATTCCGGATGAGTTAGCCCAATCAACAATAAAGGATGCTCATGACTTTCCCCTGTCCGCACATTCTGGCATCGAGAAGACCGTCGAGAAACTTCAACGTAAATATTATTGGCCGCAAATGTCTCAACAAATCCGAGACTATATCCTGTAATGCCAAGCCTGTAAAGAATGTAAAACTCCAAACGAATGTCTGCGTCCACCAATGGGGAATCCTATTATTCCACAAGTTCATGGCAATTCTTCAACATAGATCTCCTCGGTCCATATCCATGCTCTAAATCGGGAAATACCACACTTATTTTGTAATAGACCAGTTTACTAAGTTTGCTGTTCTTAAAGCTATACGTAAGGCCACAGCTAAGGCAGTAATCTCCTTCTTAGAACAACATATCTTTCACCTCTTCGGGGCTCCCGAAAGCGTGACTTGCGATAACGGCTCACAATTTACAGCAAATGAATTTAAGGTATTCCTCGAAGCTTATGGGGTTAAACACCACAAGACAGCCTTCTATACTCCTCAAGCGAATGCATCGGAGTGAGTAAATAGAAGTATACTAGCCGCGATACGGGCCTACATAATCGTGGATCTTCGGACCTGGGATGAAAAGATCTCTTCTATAAGCTGTGCCTTAAGGAAGGTTGCCCATCAATCTACCAGGTTTACTCCATACTACCTAACCTTTGGACGTAACGTAATTACTCACGACTCCACGTATACACTTCTACGGAACTTAAACGCAATTGAATGTGGAGATCTCTCAATTAGTGCGCCCAATCCGGCTATGATCAATCATATGGGAAGGTTATTTATCAGTAACTTAAGGAAGGCTCAGCAACGTCATCAAAAGCACTAAAAGTTACGTTGTACAGAGCGGAAATATTCGGTAGGGCAGGAAATTTTTAGGAGAAACTTTAACCAGAGCAGTCTTATCAACCATTACAGCGCAAAACTTGCTAAGAAATTTTTAAAATGTCGCATACTCCGGATAGTAGGTTCCTCCTGTTATGAGATCGAGGACATGAAAGGCAATTTAGTGGGAATATTGCATGCTAAGGACCTTAAGCTCGGCTAGAAAAATTCAGGGAGGGTAACAGTTACACCATCCCCTTGTAAGTCAAATTCACCCTGGTAGCCTAAAAGGGCATCCAGTCAGCTTAACTAGTAGACATAGGATACCAATGTACCGCTTAAGACCTCCCCAACCTAGCGGTCGATATACCTGTTGTTATTAACTCCACTTTTCCCCTTTCCCTAGCTTGACAATGCGTCGAACCCCCTCCCACATGGTACACTGTGGTGACCAAGTCACGGCAGTTATTTCAGTTAATAATTCGTCTCTATAAATTACATAGTATTGTACTGGCCTTGATTATTCTGGCCTGCAAATTTAAGTGGACGCTTGAAATTTCTATCGTGAACATTGGTAAGATGATATTTCCTTAATTTAGATTCTTCCTTATGCCTAAGTGCTTTATAATTTTTAATGAAACCGATTTTCCTGTTTTCTTCATAATCTTCTCTATATTCTTTTCTCTTATGGATAAAGCTGCTTTTGATTTTAATAACCTTTCATGAATAAGGTTGAAATCTAATTCTTTGTATTGCACGGTCAAGGTTGTAGTCTTAATCGTGGAGTGATATATATATTTCTACTACCTTTTTTGCGTTCTGATTGATAATTTTTCCTCTAAGTTTAGTGTCCTAATTTTTTCAGTTAATGTACCGTTAAGTCTCTCAACGTCGGCGTTACCTGTGTGGTTATTGGGTTTGGTTGTATGGTATTCAATACCTTCCTTTCCGCAAAACTCTTTTATGTATTTTGAACCGAATTCATTGTCAGAAATTATTTTTTTCATTTTGTCCCTAATCGCTATAGTTTTTCTTATTTTCTCCAGTATGGTAACATGACTTCTATCTTCGAGGTGTAGACTTATAGCATGCTTTGAAAATCTATCGATTACATTAATAAAATTGTTTTTATTGACTTGAGGGTTTCCGTAAGCTCGAACTTCTTTTTTATGGGGTTCCTATCGTACTTCGCTCCTGTACAGATGTGGCAATTATCTATAATCTCGTGAATTGTAAAGTTTAACTTGGGATGATAAATTTTAGTTTTGAGATCCTCATATGTTGCTACTATTCCACAGTGTCCTGACTCTTTCTTGTGAAAGATTGATATTTTTTTCCTTAATTCCTCATTATTTTCCAGATCTTTCGCGAAGTATTTGCATTTAATGAATTTTAGAACATCTTTGTTAGGATATAATTCTAGTAATTCTTTTTGGAATCTATCATATTCCTGATTGCTCAATTGGGAATATATGCCTATTTTGTCTTTCTGTATGTATCTTCCAAAAATATCTTTGTCTTGTTCTAAGCCGTTTTTGTCTACATATATTCTCCTAATACCAAAAACTTCTTCCGATTCTTTCTCTTTTTCTTCTACGAATATTATTTGTAATTTGAATCTATTAACTACAGTATCGAGTGCAAGTACGTAGTTACTAAGAATATCTTCCTGCGAGTGAGCAGTTTGTATTTCTACTGTCTCCGAAGTAGTACTAAAATTTTCAGTATCAGTTTGATATTCTGAATTCTCCTCCAAGTGATTAATACTCAAAACTTTCATATTTCTAGTTCTTTCAAGATTAGTGTTTGCACTTTCTTTAGTTTCCTTTATATATCCTTCCTTCTTAGAATCTTTTGTCTCGAATATATTAATTTCGTTTGTTTCCGTATTGATTCGGCTGAGAAAGTCGGGAACTTTATTTTCCTTTCCCTTAATGTATTCGATTTTCATATCATATTTAACCAACTGAATCAACAATGATATCTTTACCTGTATGTTTCAATCGTAACCGTTTGATTGGCTTGATATGTTGCAGATCAAACTCTTTACCAAACAGATATGGTCGGAAGTACTTAGTTCCCCATACTATCGCTTACAATTCCTTGTCGATTGCTGGGTACCGCTTCTGATGGTCGTTGAGTGTTCGATGCATAGCAAATGGGGTGGCCTTCTTGTGTAAGAACGGCTCCAACTGCTAAGTTACTGGCATCTGTGATGAGCTTGAACTTTTTGTTGAGATCAGCATTTCTTAGAATAGGGTGTCTGGTGATTATTTCCTTAAGTTTATCAAAAGCCGTAATGTAACTAGCGTCGTTTGGATTGACTTTCGCCTCTTTCTTTAATTATTTAACCATAGTCTTTACCAAACTTCCTGTACTACCCTGTTATACCCAAAAACAATCTGTTTTTGAGTGGTTGGCAGTTTATTTAGTATAATCTCGATATTAGGAATGGGGAATTTGTCCTCTACAGTAACTTCATTTAGTTTCCTGTAATCGATGACAATTCTCCACTTTTTCTGACCAGAATTGTCCAGTTTTTTTGGTACAACCCATAACGGGCTATTGTATGCGGAGTTACTTTCCTTAATGATCCCTTGTTCCAGCATTTCTTGTATTTGATGCTCTATTTCTTTTTCGTAAACTTGAGGGTATCTATATATTTTAGAATAAACTGGGGTTTCAGTAGAAGTAATGATCTCGTGTTTAATTTCATGTGTTGAGGTTCGTTTATCGCCCTCTTTAAAAAATAAATCTTCATCCCGTTTTAGTAATTGGATTATTTGGTACTTCTCTTCAACATTTAAGTCACCTAATTTTATTTGTTTAAGAAACCATCCGTCTGGCAACGCCTTGTAGAAAATGCAAGCTAAACCCGCGTGTGACACCGAGAAAGTTAAGAATTTAATAATTAAAATAAACTACCGGTGAAATTTTGATATCACCCGCTCGGTTTAATAACGCTGAAGCTACATAAATAAAAGTTTGCTTGTAGATCTTCGCGTCACGCTGAAAATTCAAAAAAGTCCGACAAAGTGAGCATAACCTAATCACAGTGGATCAATTATGTAACGAAGAGCTTGTCAGCCGGCAGATATACCTACATTCAGTTGTACCTGAATGTAGATACATACTGCATCCGACACCTCTTTGTTACAAAATCATATCCAGGATATATGTGGGTGGCTGCACAGCAAATATGCCGCTAGCGATCAGCCGGCTTGGGGTGGTTCTTGCCACCCACATCCCTTCAATGCTTGTTAAGCTGTGCAAAATCGTCAACATAACTGATCAGACAGACGGACGGACAGAAAAAAAAAGATCTAATGCAGGCTTCCTTCTCTTGGTGGAACCTGAAAGCCTAAAAAGAAGAAAATTGATTTTATTTATATGCTGCAAAAAGAAGGAGAATAGAAGACCTCAGCAACGCCGAACAAGTGTTAATTCACCCGGAGAGTTTACAACGCTGGCAAATGAGCGATTGAGAGAGAGTGAGAGAGCTGAAAGGGGTCTCTGATGTTGTTGAGACTCCGGCTTTGGGTAATGTTGGGCCCAATCGTCCCCATCCACCCTGGCTAAGACTCCAAAGCCGTTTCGAAATGCTCAGCCCCATCTGTACGTGTTTTACATCTATTGCCGTGTGTGTGTGGAAACGACCTCCCTCCTGTCCGCGACCATCCCCCTTATGGGACTACTCACTCCATCGCTCTGAATTCGTTACCCACCTGTAAATAAAAGAAGAAAGCAACTTGGAGAAGGGCGGCCAAAGGTGGCCAAACTAAATCACCCAAAAGAAGAAGGAAAGCGTATCAAGAAACTCAAAATTTCATTAAGTCCAAATCAAAATAATTTATTTATTGTGGTCGTTCAAGCATATGAATCACTTACGAGGGAGGAAACCCGATCACAAAAAGACCAACATGGTATAAATAAAAAAAAACTAAAGGAAACAAAGTCTCCGGTTAAGATTAATCTAGATCTGAATTCTTACGACTAGCCCTAATAAGCGCTTTCCTATTATGTGACTTATCGAACCCTGTGATCGACGCCTAAACTTAGATGTACACTAATTGATTTTAACACTGTAAAATTAGGAACAAAAGAATACAAAGCAAATAAGAATACTTATAGAAAATTTGAACTAACCTTGTGGTCCGCTATGGACTTACATGACTTACATAACACCTGATTCAATCATATTCGGGGTTTCCTCCTGCACCAAAATGGTTGGACACTGGTTTTTTCCAACTATCCACTAGCTGCTTCAGAACTACGTTTAAGTCTGAGTTTACCTTCTCGCTTCCCTGCTCCCTCGGATATGTAAGAGCAAAATGTCTTGCCGTGTCTTCTGCCACAGGGGTACTCCCTTGCCGATATAAATCCAACTTGCCGTCACGCAGGACAAATTTTCAAAATGATCTTTGTTACGTGCTAGGAAACTTTTCCTCAAATTTTCTCTCAGGTTCGCCACTACTATGGTATATAAGACTCACCGTCGCACAGGTAAATATTTCAAATAATGCAAATTATATATGCACAGCATTAATACTAAAATTTTCTTTCAGTTCACCAGTAGAAGGATCTTTAGGAAAATCACTGTCGCACAGGTAAATATTCCATTTAATTCAAATTATGAGTGCACAGCAATAATAAACCAAAATTTTCTTTTCAGTTCACTAATAGGAAGATCTACATAAAAAAATCACTGTCACAGGTAAATATTCTAATTAATACAATTTATGAATGTGCAACATTAATACTAACATTTTTCTTTCAGTTCACTATGAGAAATATCTATATGAAAAAAATCACTGGCGAACAGGTAAATAATTCAATTAATAAAATTTCTTGAATGCGCAACCTTAATAACAACATTTTCTTTCAGTTCACCATTAGAAAGATCTATATGAAAAAATCTAAATGAAAATCACTGGCGCACAGGTAAATAATTCAATTACTAAAACTTCTTGAATTCGCAACCTTAATAACAACATTTTCTTTCAGTTCATTATTAGAAAGATCTATGTGAAAATCACTGGCACACAGGTAAATAATCTAATTAATATCATTTATGAATATGCAACATTAATAACATATATTTTCTTTCAGTTCACTAAGAGAAATATCTTTAGGACAAATCACGATTGCACAGGTAAATATTCTAATTAACACAATTTATGAATGTGCAACATTAATACTAACATTATTCTTTCAGTTCACTATGAGAAATATCTATATGAAAAAATCACTGGCGAACAGGTAAATAATTCAATTAATAAAATTTCTTGAATGCGCAACCTTAATAACAACATTTTCTTTCAGTTCACTGTTAGAAAGATCTATATGAACAAAATCACTGGCGCACAGGTAAATAATTCAAATACTAAAACTTATAAATGCGCAGTAATACTAAAATTTTCTTTCAGTTCACTATTGGAAAGATCTTTAGGAAAAATCACGATTGCACAGGTAAATATTCTAATTAACACAATTTATGAATGTGCAACATTAATAACAAATTTTTCTTTCAATTCACTATTAGAAAGATTATTAGAAAGATCTTTAGGAAAACCACGGTCGCACAGGTAAGTAATCTAATTGACACAATTTATGAATGTGCAACATTAATACTAAAATTTTTCTTTCAGTTCACTATGAGAAAGATCTATATGAAAAAAAAATCACTGGCGCACAGGTAAATAATTTAATTAATATCATTTGTGAATGTGCAACATTAATACTAAAATTTTCTTTCAGTTCACTATAAGAAATATCTATAGGAAAATCACGGTCGCACAGGTAAATATTCCAATTAATAAAATTTCCGAGCAGAATGAATTAACTAAAATTTTTCTTTCAGTTCACTAATAGAAAGATCTACATGGAAAATCACAGTCGCACAGGTATGTAATCCAATCAATAACATTCATGGATAAAAAAAAATCACTGTCGCACAGGTAAGTTATCCAATTAATAAAACTTAAAAATGTGCAGCATTAACACCAAAATTTTCTTTCAGTTCACCAACAAGATGATATACATGAAAATCGCTGTCGCACAGGTAAATATTCCAATTAATAAAATTTACGACCAGAATGAATAAACTAAAATTTTTCTTTCAGTTCACTAATAGAAAGATCTACATGGAAAATCACCGTCGCACAGGTATATATTCCAATTAATAAAATTTTCGACCAGAATGAATAAACTCAACTTTTCCTTTCCGTTCACCAAAAACAAAAAAAACTCTAAAGACTAAATTTTTAAATAAAGAGGAATCACGACTAAATTTTTCTGCGACCGTTCTCGTTCAAAGCCAAAAGACAACTCCCCGACTACACGCAGTCTCCCTACATTGCCAACGTTCTTCTCAGAAATTTTTTGTTCTTTTTTCAAGCCTGCTGCAACACATTGCATGATGGCATCACGCGATCTGTTACAGCTAGGCGAATTGCCGTTTTCGTCGCTTTGATGTGGTTGACTAGCGGTAAGTTTTAAACGAAAAATTGTATTTTCTGTTCATTTTGCACATTTTAGAATTTTTCGACTGAAAATATTCTGCTGTTATTGTTGTTTATTTTAGACCTGAACTTGTATGCGGGTATGTATGGATATGATTTTTTTCAGGAATTTTTTTTTAATATGAAGAAGTAGCATAGGGCTACTTCTTGTAAATATATTGATTTTATCTTCTGTTTTTCCAGGAATTTTTTGTACTATGGAGAAGTGGCATAGGGCTACTTCTTGAAAATATATAAATTTTATCTTTTCAGGAATTATCTAATATGAAGAAGTAGCATAGGGCTACTTCTTGAAAATATATAAATTTTATCTTTTCAGGAATTTTCTAATATGAAGAAGTAGCATAGGGCTACTTCTTGAAAATATATAAATTTTAACTTTTCAGGAATTTTCTAATATGGAGAAGTAGCATAGGGCTACTTCTTGAAAATAAATAAATTTTAACTTTTCAGGAATTTTTTCATCGGGAGAAGTAGCATAGGGCTACTTCTTGGAAATAACTAAATTTTATTAAATTATATACTCTGGGAAATCATGGGGTTTTCTCTACAGACGTAGAGAAGCCAAACAAAAGTAGCGTAAGGGGGTATACGCTACAATTAACAAATGATAGCTCCGGAAAAAGGCGCCGTAACCTAAAATCGCCAGAATTTAAGCCTGAGAGGAAAAAATTTCTTGCCCGAAAACAAATGGGGACGGAGCAGAAAGTTGCAGAAATGTCCATGAGTCATATGATGCAGTCAATGCATAGCCTGATCGCAGCACAACTATAGGCCCTGTCCGCGACTCTGGCAAAGTTCCCTAAAGACAAGTTAAGAAGCTGTAGAGCAAAATTGGAAAATTTCTGGTATTTTTTAGAATGAAACAAGTAATTTCAAATACTTTAGTCTTTTGAATTAACATGGGAAAAGAACTTGGCTATGCACTATTGTAAAGCAACTGAGACAGCGAGTTAAAAGCAGAAATCGAGAAAACGTAGGATTACCCGAACCACAAAATCTTATTAAATCCCTCAAAATACTTTCAACCTGTTCATAGTAATGTACATCAGGTCACACTACCTCCCATTCTGGCCCAGATGCTGAAAGGAGATGTAAAATTCCTCTGAAATGAAATTCTCATTTTTACCGAAAATATCGGAGAATCCAGCAAGAATTTCTTCCACTTGATCTCTTCACAGCAAAACGAATGTAAACAGAAGCACGTGCTGCTCAATTAGCATAGAAATTACACTAACAAACATTGGCCATGCTATAAAAAACATTGGTCCATTCTCAATTTTTCAGCAAAACCCGGTTTTCACAAAAGCGCGGGAGCATTTTATGAGAGTAAAATGTGAAAACTCCGCCCCTTCTTATTTATTTACGAAAATGAAACATTTGCCATTCTGTTTCGTTGTATGCAACTTGCGCTTTCACATTTTTTTATCTTTATTCATAAAAGTTTTAAAGAGAGTTTGATTTTTTTTTCGATTTTTTTCTTTCTTTCTTCCTTTTCTTGCCGTGTGCATTTTAAATGTAAAAAGTAAAACACCCGGTAAATCTCACCAGCTTCCTAACTTCTCATTAGGTAAACTTTTGACTCTGGCCACAAAAGATGATATCCAAGATATAAAGTACGAACTGCTGGAGGTGAAGAAGAACTGTGCTCATCTGTCAGCTACTACCTTAGAACATAAATCAAACAGGAATGCGGGTATCGTATAAAGTTCGTGTACATGAATGAAGCCTTCTTCTCCTCATAATTATCATCTGTCTAGTGCAGTGAGTATTGTGTTTTCGTGGCAGTAAATTATTTCTGCTAATTAATTGTGATTTCGTAGTGAAAATAAATAACATTTTTTTCAAAACTAATCAAGTGCTTTAGTGTTTTAATATAAACAATTTGAAACAATATTTAGTGCTAACAAACAAATACAATTTGAACAATGAAGTGCTCAGCAAAGGATGCCGGAGTTATAGAGGAAAATCTGGGCTATGGAAAGTATTTCTTAGGAAAGTATATTCACAAATTATTTCTAATCAGTTTACTTTTAACTATTAACACCAAATATTGTTGATTCATCTTCAAGCAAATGTAAAAATTTGATTTTTGTTGTGCACTTACTTGTAAGAAAAATTTTTGTTTACGAGAAAAGACAACTGTCTAAGTCGAACGGCAACAAGTCAATGGCGGTGGGTTAAAAATATTTTCAGGGGACATTTGGAAAATTATTTGAATATCTGGATTTGAGTCGATAAAACGATTAAAAGGTAAATGTGAAATAACCTATTTAAAAGTAATTATTAAAATTTCTTTCCTGTGACAAATTTGTATTTTGATTTGGATGGTGAAATTTGTTCCTTTTGTAAGACAAACTGCTGGAAACTGCTATAAAATTTTCTCAATTAGATACAATTTAAT
Organism: Dioctria linearis; assembly: GCA_963930735.1. Lineage (NCBI taxonomy): Eukaryota > Metazoa > Arthropoda > Insecta > Diptera > Asilidae > Dioctria > Dioctria linearis. The sequence goes on from OZ005740.1 coordinate 97,970,885, forward strand.
TATTTTTAAATTAAAGCTTTTCAACATATAGTTTTGTTAATTTGCTTAAGACGTTTCCAATAAATGTACTTATTTTATGCTTTTAGGTTTCCAAAGGAGGAAATTTTAAGAAAGAAATGGCTCGATGCGATTGGCCGGCCAGAGTATAAACCAGCTCACAGACACTCTCTTTATGAGGACCACTTTTCAGATATTGATATTGGCTGGAGAGAAATGCGATACTTTCTCTTAAAACAGAAGTGGTAGGTGGATTAAACTGAATTATTATAATTATCTTCTGATTAAATTAAACGATTTTATTTGTATAGGATCACGAGGAACTAGTGGAGCATATCCCTGTGAGAAATACTGTGGAGAGCGCATCACACGATGAGGAAGAAAGTGTTGCTATAGTTGACTTCCCCTAATTGAAGTGGGGGAGATGTATATAGAGGAATCAGTAACGGTAAGTTTATATATGAAGGAGTGGTAGTAGTGGTTCCTTGTTACACTTAATCTAATTAAGTTAAACGATTAAGATACATAATATTTTCCTAATTTTTTTGTACAGGATCACGCGGAACTAGTAGAGCACATTCTTGTCAGAAATGTGGAGAAAAGTGGTGTTATCGTTGGCAACCCATCAAGGTCTTATATAAAATCACAGCTATCAGCTGTAAGTAAAAAAAGAAATTTAAGCTTTATTTCTAGTTAATGTATATATGTATTTTTTGATTGTTTCAAATGCTACCGAGGGAAAGTTGGAACGTTAAGGTGCGGGTTAGACGCTTAAGCTTGTATCGATATATAAAATTTTCACACCAAGCGGTGTTGTATAACTTGGACTGAAATTTCTATCAGTAACCTTATAAAGTATGGTTAGAAATTAAAGTCCAATTTGTGCTTATATCACTTGGCACACAAGGCCCTAACCCGATTAAGGATTTGGAACTTATGCGCCTTTGATCATTTAAAAAGTTGCAGTGTAGCAGCGTGCAAACACGTCTGGGCCGGATCTTACGACATGAAATTAATCTGTATATATTTATTTACAATATGTATTATTTTTCCATCCAATAAACGTGATCTAGCATTATAGTTATTATTTCTTTGCATGAAAGTTTCCAATTGTTTAAAAAAAAATAACAATTATCTTACTAACATTTTTAAATTGTGTCGTCGCCAACAGTAGTCTTGAGGTTCAGTAGAGTATACTTCTTACACGTGCCGTAAGAAGTACTCCCAGAGTACAGCCCATCTATAACAATCAATATTCAATTGCTTTTGAATACACAATAGATCGTGTATACTAATTTGAAATGAAAAGATTAAAACAAAATTTTCAAATTTTCCCGCTACGAGGATTCAATGTGCCCCCAGTTATGAATATGATATTTACCGTCCGCACTGCGGTACAACTACAAAGGAGACATACTCCAACGCTTATGGGCTCGGCTTAACTAGACCGAAGTTATCAGCATTCCTGTTTGATATATGTTCTAAGGCTACTACCAAAGAAATGGAGAAACGTGAATGGCAGTTAATCGATAGATTATAAAAACAGGTGTAATCAATAGGAATGAGCCAGTGGCAGCTGTCCAAAGTAATAGGCTGACCTGCTTCGGCTATCGCCCCCACCTAAGATACAAGAGGCAAGAGTATTCAGTCAGCCTGTTGATAGGAGATACATATTCTGGGTCCAGCTGGAAAGTGCAAGTGATATACGCCCAATACTGAAAGAAACCGGAAAACTGAAAGGAACAAAGGTATTTATAAATAAGGATCTGCCAAAAACAGCAAGAGAAAATCGAAAGAAGCTAGCCCAAATAATGCATCAAGTGAAAAAAATGAATCCGGGACTGAAAATTAAACTGCGGGAAGATAACTTGATCATCGATGAATCAGCCTTTAAATGGAAGAATGGCGAACTGCTCTGTGGATACAACTGTGGAATAGAGGAGCTGAATAAACTGATAAATAAAAATTTCAATAATATCAATGAATAACTTACTTAGTTATAATGATTCTCTTAATTTGTAGAAAGAAAACGTCTGCCTGGATGTGAACAGAGTAGTAGCGAATGAATACTAAGATGAACTGAGGATATTGTCGTACAATGTGGCTGGCATAGCGAACAAAATGCTTTTTCCTGCCTTTTTTAACTATGTAAGATTATTTTTATTATTATACTTTGGTGGCTATATAATGCATTGTATTCCTGCGACTGAATTGGGCATATCTTAACCTTCACGTGGTCCCCTCTGCCAGCATCCAAAAGAATGTATTACCTGTATAGGCCAAGTACAATTCTTTTAGACACTGCTAATAAGATCTAAGCCCGAACGGAGTTACCAGTACCGTTTAAAAAAGATATCTAGCATGAAAGATTGAAACTGGGAGTATTCATGGTCCGTTGATCATGCTTTACGAAAGCCATACCAAATGGGCGGCCCGACATTGGCTAACTTGGTACTACGGGGTTAGAGGAGCCCTGGATAACAACGTTTTATCCACCTCAACTTGGGATGGCCTCTTTATAGGAGCATCGTAGTGGCTGTGGTCTAAGGTGCCGGACCTGAGATCGGCATAGATGGGATAGGTCTCGCTTCTACCAGTAAGTTGATGTCATGTCATGCAATCTTGGCATACTGGTACTCGTTGTTTCGACACGAGGAATTTGATTGATCTTTACAATCCGTGCATGAAGAATGCCGTGAGATTAAGCCATACTTGGCAGGTGCTCACGTAAAATCCTGACATATTTCTGTATTCCTGCGACTAGAACCTATGGATATGGTAGAGCAAAAGGGGAAATTTTATAGGAATAAAAACTGAATTAAATGATAAAATCAAGATAGTTAGAGTAAACGGGAAATATGTAATTGTTGTGGAACATAAGTTGGGGAAAGTATATGTATTGCCAGTATATATTAATTGCACCCAATGGGAGGTAGACTTCCAAGAGTTAGTAACATTCCGAGACAGTTTTAATGAAGACATAATAGTAGTTATTGGCGATGTAAATGCCCTCATTGGAGACATGCAGGAATTTGACAAAACTCAGATAAGCTATTTTAACTTAAGGCGGGCTTCAAGGGACACACAACTTAATGAAAGGGGAAGAAAGTTGCTAAATCTTACGGATGATGTAGGATTAGTTGTGTTAAATGGCTGAACAGAAGGCGATAAGGAAGGACATTATACCTATATAGGTGGCACCGGAGCCTCTGTTATAGATATAGCAGCAGCTTCATTCGAAATTCTAAAGATAGTAAAAAACTTTGAAGTAGATAGCGTCAATTATTCTGATCATATGCCGATAATACTTAAACTTGACATGTCAAACAAAAACATATGTCACAAAAATATGTCCTTGTTACCGAACTTAAATTGCAAAATTCAAAATGTCAGTGAGTACCAGAGTAAACTAGATTTTGAAATAAGGAAACTAGAAGAACATCTGGCAGACGATGCGATAAATTATGATCAACATTAGCACAAGCAATAGCAGATTCAACAGTGAAGAATGTCTTAGGTAAAGCTCCTTCATTCAAGCAAAAATGGTTTGATGGTCAGTGTATGAAAGCTCGGAAAACATGCTTCAAGCTATTAAACAAATTTAGGAAAACTAACTTAGACTTTCTAAAAGTTCTATATTTGAAAGAAAATGCTAAATATAAAAGGCTATATAGGGAGAAAAAGTCACTTTATTATAATGATTTAGGTACCCGTCTAAATTATATAAAGCATAGAAAAGAATGTTGGGCGATTAGCAGCGAGATTTGTGGCAAGGGATACATTGTTGGGCACTCAATTATAATTAGCGATTTCAACCAATATTTCGAGCATTTTCTGAATCCGCAAATAGATAGGAGCGGCGTCCAATATACAGAACCACTTCTAATAGAACCCATACTGGATAAACAAAATGAATTAGCCGAAATATCTGAAGTGCTTCATAAAGCCCATGACAACAAAGCGTCTGGTTTTGACAGAATAAGTTACGAATTTTATAAGAATGCCCTGGTGAAGCTTTGGAATACGAAGACTAAAATCTTCAATACTATATTCGAAAGTGGCGTTGTTATAACGGGACTTCTTCCTTACTCAGTACTGAAGGACAAGGCTTGGATTAAAATTCAACACAGCACAAAATTTTCTTTTCAAACAATTTAATATAGTATAAGCGTAAATTCACAAACCTGATGGCCATAAGCTACCTTAACCTAATTTTCCTTGAAATTTATGTAACGGCGAATTGGCTTGAATGTGTAACGACTTCAAAACGGTACAAATGCGGCTACCTCCTACGACAGGTCGACCTGGACTTCGTTCCTTCAACATTAGCGCTTACGGCACTTTAAGTGTTATCGGAGCCCTGAGCCCCTTTTGGACTTGTATGGAGCTTCCTGTTATTTTCCAATTCAATTCTTGTTTTTTTTTTTTTTTGTTTTTAACCTTATCGGCCCGAATAAACTGGTTCCTTTAATCCACAAAAGATACAATTAACTTGGTGAGATTGAAATTAATATTTTTGTTTCCTTACTTCCTTAAGTGCTGGATCCTCGTGCTTTAATTTATTTCTCCTTTTCCTTTCCCTTAAGAATTTGTATCACAGCGGTCTTCTTCTTCCGAATCTTTATCTACACGTTTCTTTTGTGTTTTATAGCACACCATTTAATGGTAAACTGAATTACTCCGACACTATTAGTTACTCCTTTTTCAGAGCTTCTTATTTTCCTTCGGTCTTGGTTTAAAATTACTCCGAGATGCTTGCACCTTGACTTTAACATTCAACATGTCTTCCGGAACCCTCTTCGCTCAGCGATTCCTCTTTCGGACTTCGATTCGTACGTCACCACGCGGTCTATACGCAGCTCTTCGCCCTAAGCCGTGCACACATTTACACCACAACGTTGGCCCACTAGCGGGCCCTATACTCTCATCGGATATTCGCTCCTTTTGATCTCATCACTCTTTCGTTTATTTTTAAATTATATACAATGATTCTTACTTATTGAAAAAGATCTCCACCTGTAACAATTTCATATGTTCTCTCTCGCACTAGCTGCGACACTACATGCTTACTCCTGCAACTACGTCTCTGCTCATACAATCATGAAAAAATCTACTACCATCGAGTACCTTACATCTATTACATTATCACCTCTTGCCTATTAAAGCTTCAGTTGACATTTCTTTTTGACAATAATTTCATGACAGTTCTTCTAATATCAACATTAAATGTGCTCGGAATTTTCATTTTCATTAAAAACTAATATAAGTCGTTTAATATCTGTGGAGGTCATTTCGGTTTACCACTCATTACGTGGTTTACTTAAGCTTATTGGAGATCTTAGGTACTTTATATTTCGCTTTTACTAACCAATTTATTTCAAGTTTTATTTCATTAATTACATTCCACATATTGCTTTTGCAAACCAATTTACTTTCCAGATTTTCTTTAATTATTTACATTTAAAACATTCATTTGACCGTATTTTTTTTAGATATTCTTTAATTATTTGCATTTAAAACATTCATTTGACCGTATTTTTTTAGATTCTACTGTAGGCATGCGCCTATGTAAGCATGGAGATCTCTTGGAGTGTTGACTCCCAAAGCTCCTTAGATTACCCTGTGTATGTGAACCGTGCTTGCTACTTCATATCTAAGACTACTCCTTACCATTCATTACGCATGTTCAATTAAGACCGTGCTCTAATCTCGCTACGTTTTAGGAAATATCACTACGCGAGGACATGGAACGACTCCGTCCGTTACATTTCCCCTTCTCCTCGTCAAAGTTTCATTTCTTATAATAAAACTTTCACGTACTCCATCTTTCCTATTCCATTATGACGAGTCCAGAAGAAATTATGGGCCCTATAAATCCCACTATTGCTACCCTGGGCAATGAACAGTAAACTGTTGTAATATTCCCCTTCCTTCTCTATCAGGTTTCTAGTGAGCTCCTATAGAGCTGAACCCCGACCTTTAGGTCTACTTGCTGTTCTTCCCTATACCTACTAGTAAACCACACACTTACACCGCTCAATGGGAGACTTCTCCCGAGCTATACCCTGATTAGTCTCATAATGCTCTTACACCCGCTCCGAACTATTCACACTCTCAAGGAAGGCAGTCTAAATGACTGAGCTTCTCTTGTTCATATCCACTACTTCCGTGATTGTACTCCTTCTACCAATTTGTAACTAGCTATGTTATTTGATTCCTCTGATTTCTCAGTTGGGCTTAACATTAGAAAAGGTGGGATTATAATACTTGGGCCGGATTCTGTAGCACGGAGAATTTGGGAGATGAGAATTTCGTTTTCTTAGAATTCCTAATTCCCTAATTCTCCATTCCCAATTCACTAACATGGTTGGAGAATTAGGGAAAATGTAAGAAATATGAAAAAGTGCGAACCGCCTGGGACGATTAAGGGTATCAATTTTTGTTGTAGAAGGTTAGATTTTTTTCATATTTGAGGTACATCCGTCTATTACCTTCTACTGTCGAAATAAATAGAAATTTCTGTTTCGTAGTGGTAGTTTTTGAGGGATGTAGGAGGGTAGGTTTTCTCGAGTTTTTCCGGGATAACGAGAGAATGGAGAGTAGAAGGAGAATGTATGTGGTATCAAAAAAAATGGGAGCTCAGGGCAAACAAGATATGTTTAGGAAATATGGCGGGAAGAGTGGGGGTAGAAATGGGGCTGATTAACGGAAATTTAAAAAAAATTAAGACAATATCAGGAGCTGTAATAATTCGCAGGGGTAAGCTCAGGATCTGTAAGCCCAATAAAAAAAACAAGAATTCGCTTTGGTAATTAGATATGCATGGGCATTATAGGCTATATTTTATTTCGATTAACGGTAATTTGCAGATTTGAGCGGCCTCGGCGGCAAATTTTGCTATCGCAATATTCACGGGCGCCTAACTCTATGTGGGAGTGCTGTAGATTATTGGGGTTTTTTCTGATAGACTACTGGTTTAGAGTAAAAAAATATAGGTGAAAAATTTTGTAGGGAAGTTGTTTGGGGGTTGGGGGTCGTACCACCCCTCATAGGGGGTTGTCCAAACTACGTTATGTTTCGTACCAAATTAAAGAGGGAGTAGAGGGTAATCGGGTGGTGTAGTTTGTATTTGATCATTTTAACGTGATAGCTGAATTTTGACCGCCGAAGAGCGATTTTTTTGCACTACGGTCATATACACCCCAGTTTCCATATTTTGCATATATTTCTTCCGTTCTTTGTTTCACATCCATTAGTACTCCGTTGTGAACATTTTTGTCATGGGAAGTAAGTTTTCACAACTTACTAGTTCTTCGCAATGATGAGTGGAAAATATGTCAATTTTTGTATCAAAAACGGCCATTTTCTCACCTTAAAATGGACTGATACACTTCTTTTACAGTTATCTCCAAAACCGTTTATCGGATTCAAAAATTAATTACATATTTAATTAGGGGAGAAAATTTAGATGCGATCTCATCCTACACACAAGCTTTATCATGTATAATTAAAAATTTTACAGCATCTCTTCTGTAGTGGAAGACGACCAAATTGATCATTTTCGCGTGATTTATAATTTTTAGCGGGTACCTTGAAAGACAAAATCCATGTTCCTCTGCAAGTCTTGCATGGATTTTCATCATTATTTTTTTTAAGTATAGCCAGGATATGCAGTGAATACATAGCTCAATTTGAAATTCCTAGATACCTAGATACCTTCATAAAACGCAACAAAAGCAGAAAATACAATTTTTCCGCTTACTTTTCCACTAGCAAGACATCGGAGAATTAACAAGTGGAATGGAGAATTCGCGAATTTCGTACTCACCTCTCAAATTCTCTCTCAGTTGAGAATTTTTCGTCTTACTTTCACTTCTCAAATTCTCCGGTGTTTGCTTGTGAAAAAGTAAGACGAAAAATTCTCAACTGAGAGGATTTGAGAAGTGAGTACGGAATTCCCAAATTCTCCATTCCACTTGTTAATTCTCCGGTGTTTTGCTTGTGGAAAAGTAAGACGAAAAATTCTCCACTGAGAGGATTTGAGAAGTGAGTACAGAATTCGCGAATTTTTCGTCTTACTTTCACTTCTCAAATTATCCGGTGTTTGCTTGTGGAAAAGTAAGACGAAAAATTCTCAACTGAGAGGATTTGAGAAGTGAGTACGGAATTCCCAAATTCTCCATTCCAATTGTTAATTCTCCGGTATCTTGCTTGTGGAAAAGTAAGTGGAAAAATTGTATTTTCTGCTTTTATTGCGTTTTATGAAGGTATCTAGGTATCTAGGAATTTCAAATTGAGTAATGTATTCACTGCATATCCTGGCTATATTTAAAAAAAATAATTATGGAAATACATGCAATACTTACAGAGGAACATGGATTTTGTGTCTCAAGGTACCCGCTAAAAATTATAAATCATGCGAAAATGATCAATTTGGTCGTTGTCCAGTACAGAAGAGATGCTGTAAAATTTTTAATTAAACACGGTAAAGCTTGCGTATACCATGAAATCGCATCTATATTTTGTCCTCTAATTAAATATGTAATAAATTTTTGAATCCGATATACGGTTTTGGAGAAAACTGTAAAAGAAGTGTATCAGTCGATTTTAAGGTGAAAAATGGCCGTTTTTGGTACAAAAATTGCCATATTTTCAACTCATCATTGCGAAGAACTAGTAAGTTGTGGAAATTTACTTCCCATGACAAAAATGTTCACAACGGAGTACTAATGGATGTAAAACAAAGAACGGAGGAAATATATGCAAAATATAGGAACTGGGTGTATATGACCCTAGTGTAAAAAAAACCTTTTTCGGCGGTCAAAATTCAGCTATCACGTTAAAATGATGAAATATAAACTACACCAATCGATTACCCTCTACTCCCTCTTTAATTTGGTTCCAAACATGACGTAGTTTGGACAACCCCCTATGAGGGGTGGTACGACCCCCAACCCCCAAAACACCCTGCCCGCAAAATTGTTCACCTATATTTTTGTACTTTAAACCCTTAATCTACCAAAAAAAATTCCAATACTCAACAGCACTCCCAAATAGAGTTAGGCGCCCGTGAATATTGCGATAGCAAAATTTACCGCCGAGGCCGCTCAAATCTGCAAATTACCGTTAATCGAAAGAAAATATAGCCTATAATGCATACCTCATTACCAAAGTGAATTCTTATTTTTTTTATTGGGCCTACAGATCCTGAGCTTACCCCAGCGAATTATTACAGCTCCTGATATTGTCTTTATTTTTTTTTTAAATTTCCGTTAATCAGCCCCCATTTCTACCTCGCACTGTCCCTGCCACATTTCCTAAACTTATCTTGTTTTCCCTGAGCTCCCATTTTTTTTGATACCACATACATTCTCCTTCTTCTGTCCATTCTCTCGTTATCCTGAAAAAACTCGAGAAAGCCTACCCGCCTACATCCCTCAAAAACTACCCCAACAAAAAAAAAATTTAAATTTATTTCGACAGTGGAAGGTAATAGGCAGATGTACCTCACATATGAAAAAAAGTCTAACCCTCTACAACAAAAAGTGATACCCTTAATCGTCCCAGGCGATTCGCACTTTTCACATTTCTTACGTTTTCCCTAATTCTCCAACCATGTTAGTGAATTGGGAATGGAGAATTAGGGAATTAAGGATTCTAAGAAAACGAAATTCTCATCTCCCAAATTTCCAAATTCTCCGTGCTACAGAATCCGGCCCCTGGACTAAAAAAAAATATTTTTTTTTTATATATATTTTTGTTTTTTTTTTTCTTTTTAACTAGACTCTCTTATTTGGGACTGCTCGGCTTTAAATCACGAATGTGCCACCACCCCTAGCATCTCTTAATCTATACACGAGGTTCGATCTCTTATCGGACACCTCGCACCTAATGAATTTTGGCGCAAGTTTTGCTGAGAACTGCTTGCTGGCATCGGATAGGATAAAATTTCGTTTAAACACTTCGTCACATACGTTAAATTCCTTACAAATGACATGTTGATCAAAAATTTTCTTATTTCGTTTGCATGCTTTTTCAATCCGTCCATAAATATAGGAATATATGTTATCCTATCGAGCTGCTTGTTTCTCATTTCAACAGCGTTAACATCATTGCTGTCCTTGCACAGTTTGTGATCAGATCCAGATCCTAAATACTCTCTACCAAAATTTAGATAGAACGGGCTGAACCCTGTCACCTCGTTGACGGCAGTTCTTATTGCAACGCTGATTCTTGCTACATGGTGATCCCATAACTTATGGTTATCTGTAATGTAGGATCTCAATGCTGTGCCGATGACTTTGTTCCACCGTTCCGTAAAATTGCTCTGAGGATGGTATCTGCAATTCAACCAAAACTTATTGATGTCGTATTCTCTCAATAACTTCATAAATAGATTGCCGTTGTCCGTGATAACTACTTCCGGTACACCATATTCAAAGAAAACCCTCTCTTCCAAAATCTGAGTAACTTTCTTGGCGGTTGCATCTCGTAAGGGAAATATGCATACGTATTTCGTAAACCAGTCACATATCAGGAGAAGATAAGAGTTTCCTTTTGTTGATCTAGGAAATGGCCCCATGAGATCTAAGGCAATCATTTGCCAAGGTCTAACTGCCCTGCGGAACTTTCCCATTAAACCAAAGGGCTTATGATTTGGGCTCTTCGAGGCCTGACAAACTTCACATGACTTCACGTATCTCCCGACATCCTTAGAAACTCCAGGCCAATAATACCGCGCTAATACTCTTTGTTTCGTTTTATATATTCCTAAGTGACCGGATCGCGGTGCGTCGTGACACTCACTTAAAACTGCAAGTCGAGAAGACTCCGGTACGACTCTTTTCCACTGGATCTCTGTGAAATTTGGTTGGACATCTTTTATGAATAATTCATCTTCCACCAATTTCCACCTGCTCATTTTCCTCGAGTTGCTCCGTACTAGCTCCACCATTTCGTGATACCACTTATCGCTTACGACTGGGATGCAATCCAATAACTCTACCACAGGAATTCTTGACAGTGCATCTGGCACTACATTTTCTTTACCCTTCACGTAATTTACTTCAAAATCAAAGGAATGTAGTTTCATTACCCATCTTGCCAACCTTCCAGCTAAGTCTTGTTGCCTGAATAACCAAGTCAACGCGGAATGATCTGTTACTACATGGAATCTGTAGCCTTCTAAATAACCACGAAATTTCTCTACAGCGAATACGATACTTAAACACTCTTTCTCGCTGGTGGTATAGTTGAGCTCAGCGCCACTGAGTTTGCGACTTGCGTAAGCTATCGGTTGTTCTTCACCTTCTTCGGATGTCTGAACTAACACCGCTCCAATTGCATGATTGGATGCATCACATTGTACCACGAAAGGCTTGCTGAAGTCCGGATTCGACATTACCGGGGATTCTACCAACTTTGATTTTAAATTCACAAACGCCTCTTCTGCTTCAGTTGTCCACGTTAGGACTTTTCGACTAAGCTTTCCTTTGGTAAGGTCGTGCAAGGGAGCCACAATTGCAGCAAAATTAGGCACAAAGCACCTATACCATGAAGCTAGACCAATGAACCTTTTCATTTCCGTGAAATTCTTCGGCTTAGGGAAATTTAACATTACCTCGACCTTCGCCGGATCCGTTCTCAAGCCTTTGCTATCAACTATAAATCCCAAATACTTTAATGCTGTCCTAGCGAATTGACATTTTTCGAAATTGACCGACAACTTGGCCTCTTCTAATCTATTCGCAACCCAATCAAGCACTTTCACATGTTCCTCAAATGTTTCTGTAGCAACTATAATATCACCTAAGTACGGGAACACTGCCTCCGAGTAACCAAATACCCTATCCATCAGTTGCTGTAAGCTGGCCGCACTGTTACATAAACCGAAAGGCATTACTTTAAACTGATGGTATGCCGAACGCTGTCTTCTCCTTAGACTCTTCAGTCAAGGGTATCTGCTAGAAGGCATCTTTGAGATCAATAGTCGATAAATAGCGCGTTCTATTAAGTCTGGCCAAAACACCATGGATGCGAGGAAGCGGATATGCTGATCGTTTAGTCACTTTATTAAGTTTGCGACTGTCTACACATAATCTATCGGCTCCGTTTGCTTTTTTAACTAGCACCACCGGTGAGCACCATGGACTGAACGATGATTCTATCACCCCCAGATTCAACATACGTTGTATTTCTCTGACATACCTTTCTTGTATGACTCGATATACCTGGTAGCCCCTTTGTACAATCGGATCAGAATCCTCCGTGTATATGTTGTGCCTCAGCAGGTGAGTTCTACCCAGCTTTCCATTGCTCAAATTCCTGAAACGATCCATGCTTGCACGCATTTTCAATGCTTGCCCTTCCATTAAAGTAGCAGCGCTCTTTAAACCACAATCTTCCTGTATCATTACCTCATTAACTTACCATTTGCCGAGACGGTGCTGTACAGAGACTCGAAAGCTTTTCCAAAAATCTACTCCTAAGATGATGCCCTTATCTATAGTCGCAATGGCCATTACTTTCAGAAATTTTATTACCCCTTTGAACTTCACCGTGGATCATGAGTCATTTCACATAGAGGACGCGAATTGAGGCAAGCCTCTATTTGTGCTAGTAGGGTGTTCAACTCTTCGAAGGTTAGTCTAGATTGTCCAGCTACGCGTTTTAAATGAAACTTAGTAGATTTAACGCCTGCCTCCCAAAGTCCACCGAAGTTTGGGGATGCAGGGGGTACAAAGTGCCAAACAACGCCTTCATTCGCGACTGCTGCGGCAATATCTTCATTTAGTGTAGTTATCATTTGTTCTTTCTGCCTAGTCAGCAAAGCGTTAGCGCCTATGAAATTTGAGCCACAATCGCTGTATATATTTGAACATAGTCCTCGTCTTGACACGAAACGACGGAATGCTGCGAGAAACCCCGGGCTGCTAAGATCGCTAACAATTTCAATATGAATGGCCTTAGTGGCCATACAGATGAATATGGCTACATATCCTTTATAGAACTTGGAATTTCTCAATTTTGATGCTCGAATCTCGAAAGGTCCACAGTAATCAACTCCTACATGTTCAAATGGGCGCGACTTTCGAACTCTATAGGCGGGTAGATTGCCCATTAACTGGCTTCGGGTATTCATCTTTTGCTTATGGCAGATGATGCATTGATGTATGAAACTTTTAACTGTGTTTCTGCAATTGAGGATCCAAAATCGTTTTCTGAGTGTTGCCATCATCAGTTGCGGTCCTCCATGAAAGGTGAGGCGATGAGTGTGGGAAATGATAAGGTTTGTCAAATACGAATTTTGTGGCAATATCAATGGATGCTTTTCATCGTAGGTTAAGTCTGCTTCATGTAATCTTCCTCCAACTCGCAGAGTTCCGTCAGAATGCAAAAATGGGTTCAATTTTAATAGTGAAGATTTTGTCGGAATGACCTTTTCAGCTTCCAGACATCGAAATTCGGTCGCAAACTTAGATTGTTGAGTTCTCCTTATCCAAAATTTCAATGCTCGATCGATTTCCATTGACTCAAGATGTGCTGATTTTTGCTTACTGTTAGAAGTAGCGGGTCGTATCTGTTCAATGAATCTGAATAAGTAGGCTGTAACGCGACACAGTTTAAGTAGCGAAGAATATTTTTTGGTGAGATCAAATTCATCATCCTGAACAATATGTAATGATGCAATATTTCTGGTTTCAAGTTGTGTGGTTTGACAATTCGAGCTTTGTGGCCAATGAGACTCAGGTGATTTTAACCAATCTGGGCCTGCCCACCATATTTCATTGTTTTTCAGTTCATCTGGAGACAGACCACGCGTCGCCAAGTCCGCTGGGTTATCCTTGGATCTGATATGTCTCCATACGTTTTCTCCAAGAAGTTCATAAATGTGAGACACTCGATTCGCAATAAAGGTTTTCCATTTTGACGGATGCGCTTTAAGCCATGCAATTACAATCTCTGAATCAGTCCATGTGTAAATGTGAGCGTTTGGCAATTTCATCGATGTTAAAACGTACTTCATTAGTTTTGCCAGAAGAACGGCTCCGCACAATTCTAATCTCGGTAGTGAGACTGTCTTTATTGGTGAAACCTTAGATTTCGCAGTTAACATAGAAATCTTTCTGCCATTCTTACTTTCTATGCACAGATAAATTACTGCTGCATATGCCTTTTGTGACGCGTCGCTGAAACCATGAAATTCAATGGAATCCACACTTTGCTCCATGCCTGTCCATCGAGGAATTCGGATCTTTATGACATCAACTAACTTATTTCGAAATGCTGTCCATTCCTTTTCTACTTCAATAGGAACTTGGTCATCCCAACTCAAGCCCAACAACCAGAGTTTTTGAATCATGATTTTCCCAGGTATCATCACCGGAGCAAGCCATCCTAAAGGATCAAATAATTTGGATACCTCCGATAATATTATTCTTTTTGTCACAAAATCGATGTGAGGATCTAAGTTCAAGTTATACGAAAATTCGTCCGTGGATGGATTCCATTTAACTCCAAGTGCCTTGAAATTTTCTTCCGTATTTACTTCAAGTAGGACGTTCGTCTCTCGATATGCAGGTGGTAAACATTCTAATATGGCGGGACAATTAGATGCCCATTTTCTCAATAGGAAACCTCCTGATTTCATTATGGATACGATTTGATCTTGCTTTTCCAGTGCAGTTTGTAGGTCATTTGCGCCTGATATCAAATCGTCGACGTACATGTCGTTCAAGATCGCTTCGGCTCCAATCGGATATTTTGCTTCTTCGTCCAATGCCAGCTGTTTTAGAGTTCTAACTGCCAGAAAGGGTGCGCTCTTCGTTCCAAAAGTAACCGTCGTTAAGGCATAATCTTTAATGGGGTGATCTGTCGATGTTCGCCACACAATTCGTTGAAAATTTGTGCATTTGGGATCAATTTTCACCTGCCTATACATCTTTTCAGCATCTGCCATAAAGGCTATCTGATATTGTCTCCAGCGAAGTAATAACGTGGGTAGTTCATCTTGGATAGTAGGTCCTTTCATTAAAGTGTCATTTAATGATATTCCGTTTGTAGTTTTTCGAGATGCGTCGAAAACTACTCGCAATTTAGTGGTGGAGCTGCTTTCTTTAATTACTGCATGGTGTGGTAAGTAGCATGATGCATATGATCTCGTTCCATTTGGGCCTAATATCACATTGTCTTCTTCAGATGTTGTTGCTAGTTTCATATGAGCTAGATCTAAGTATTCTTGAATGCAAGTCGAGTAGTGCTTATGTAGCTCTGGATCTTTCTTAAACCGATTTTCCATTTGATGAAGTCGACCGATAGCAATGTCTCGGGATTTTCCTAAATGCAAGTCATGATCCTTCCAGAATGGTAGACTAACCTCATATCGTCCATCTGATAGTCTTCTGTAGGATTCTTTATAATGTTCTTCACATGTCGTTTCCTCTTGGGATAGTATCTTAACATTTTCAATTTCTTCCAACTCCCAAAATTTTTTCAGTTGTTCATTCAAATCTAATGTAGTATGATATGACTGCATTTCCACTAAATTTTGTCTTTTTTCAGAAGTTTCTCCAGACAAAATCCATCCAAGAAGAGTGCGTTGTGCGATGAGATGCCCTGCTTCATCCTTGATTAGTCCATCGAGTATTATTTGTGCAAAAACATCGGCACCTAATAGAAGATCAATACGGCCAGGCTTGTGAAAAGTTGGATCAGCAAGATCGAGACGGATAAGTTGATTCCAGAGAGGAATTTGGATTTTTTGATTTGGCAGCAAATTCGTCAAATTTCGAAGGACAAACCCATTGACATTCAATGATAAATCGTTGTCCTTTGAGGATTTTAAAACAAGTTGAACTTTACTTCTAATGTGGCCGGTATTTGTCTGATTAAGCCCTGTTATACTGGCGCTAACTGTTTCTTTCTTTAATTTTAGCCTTTGTACTGCCGCTTCTGTTATAAAGGATGCTTGAGAGGCTTGATCAATGAGAGCTCGAAGAGTGTGAATACCTGTTATGGACTCGACCTTTACTAATGCTGTCGCCAAAAGTACTTGTTTAGGGCATGGATCATCTTTAACAAAATAATTTCGAAATATATCGCCAGTCGAAGTGCCAGGTACTGGGTTTGATCCGTTTATTTGTGTAGAGTTTAATTGTAGATCATTTGTTCCTGATTTTGAGAACTTGGATTCTTTCACAATGTTTGGATGCGGTTCGTTTGCTGCTTTTAAAACTGTATGTTTCTCTGTCTGACGAACATATTCTCCGCAAGAAGCTGGCTTGGATTCATAAGCGCCATGTTTGTGGAGAAGGGTATGATGTTTTGCTGAACAATATAAACATCTGAATTTGCTTGGACAGTCTGATTGAATGTGTCCTTGAGCAAGGCAGTTCAAGCAGAGACCTTTAGATCTGATGATTTCAAGTTTTTTAGCATGAGGCATTTGCTTAAAATCGTTACATTGTGTGGTAGAATGACTCGCTGGGCATATGGTACATTTTGCCTTTGTTAACGTAAAGGTGTGACCCTTTGTGGGTTTTTCCCTATGAAAACGTTGGTCTCTACTGGATTGGACATTGGTCTTCTTACTCACTATAGCTTCTAGTGTCCTAAAACGTCCTTCAAGAAAATCCCTCAATTCTTTCCAAGTGGGATGATCTTTTCTCGAACTCAAGCTCTGTTCCCAGAGCTGATGCGTTTCAGGAGGTAATTTTTGTACGATTATATAGACCATTAACACATCCCATCCTGTGACATCAATTTCCAAATTTTCGAGGGCTTGTAGACACTCTGAAGTAGTATCAAGAAGACTTTTAACACCTTGACTGTTTTCAGAAGTGACTGAATTTTGAGAAAGGAGAACCTTCAATTGTGCATGTATTAATATGCGCTTGTTATCATAACGATCGATGAGAAGCTTCCATGCAGCGTCGTAATTGTTATCGGTAATTTGAAAATGGCGTAATAGATGTTCTGGTTCACCACTTAAATATGCTTTCAAGTAATGTAGCTTTTGCACTGCGGATATTGTTTTGTTATCGTGAACTAGGGTTTTAAATAAATCATGAAACGATGGCCAAGATCTGTAATCCCCTATGAATTTTGGAAGTTCAATTCGCGGAAGTCTTATTGATTCGTCTTTAACTGGCTGAGGTATAAGATAAGTTTTCACCTTTTCCTTCTCCTGGGTTTGTTCTGGGGTGATAGGAGGAAAATCTCTTTGAAAATGATCTTCGATCGATGCAAAATATAATATGAAATCTTGTTCTATTTCAGGAAACATATCTTCTGCGAAGTAGCCGATCTCAAGCTCTTCCGAACTATCAAGTGATAATTGTAGAATTTCATTATGCCGCGAATTTATGTCATTCCACTGTTCTTGTAAGTTTGCCAATCTTTTTTGATAGTAAGAAAATGTACGTCTGTCTTTACCGTCTTTCTTATAATTTTCCATGAATTTTTTCATTAAATCCTTTTTTGCTAATTGCATTTTAATTAGGCTTTCCATATTTTTATTTAGTTTGTATGTAATAATAGAAAAAAAAAATAATATAATGGAACGGACTCACCAAATTTCCTTCTTTCAAGATAGTTTTTGTTGTGAAATGTTCGCAGCCTATACTGATCCGTAATGTGGCCTATTACACTGTAACCGTTTTTTTTTGAATAATTAACAATTCTGTTCCAAAGTTCACTCTTCGCACTTTCGCTATAACTATCTATTTCGAGTTCAGTTCAATGTTTTCACAAATATCAAATTTCCACTGTCTAAAGTTCACTTTCATATCTTTTTACACAGTTTGTATCCGGCTCGAAGGACCATTAAATGTTCGATAGGATCAAGTTAATGATTTCAAAAAAAGAACACCAGTGATTCTGGTTTTAAACGTTATAATTTCTTTTGTTTCTTATTATATACAAATTCAAATTACAGATTTCAAGTAATGTGTTCAAATTCAAAATAATTCCAGACTTATTCTAAATATCAAAACCACACCGATCGAATTCAAGAGGAATGTGTTTCAACGGTATCAATATGTGCATTCAACCCAAAACTTAACGTTTTATTCTTGAACCGCTTATAATATATCTATCTCATATGTGCCATGAGCGAGAGATCAAATAAATCATTTTCGAACTTTAAGAGTAACCGCTGTAATGAAATATTACATGAAATCAAATGAGAATGTCAAGTGACATTGTGTTTGTGTTAAGTTCAATGACGGAGTAAAGAATGCTGATTGTAATTCAGGTAAGAATAAATAGTTTTCTAATGTCTATATTGGTAATTTTCTTTAGATATTAAGTACTAACTGGTGCTGTTGTGGCATTGACCTTGAAGGCTGGGTTCGTGTGTGCACAAATCGGTGTAGTTTCGTTACATGTTTTCTTTCTAAGTTTTGTTTACATTTGTCTATGTTAAAATATTTTACAATATTTCTTTTAATTCCAGGATTAGTTCACATCGATAGAACTTCAGGGATAGTAACGAGATACTGAGGTATGAAGAACGCTGAATGTCAGATAAGTACCTTTGTAATTTATTATTGATGATCTTAGATTCTTTGAGGTTATGTTTTCCTTTTTAGATGGGAAACTAAACGCAGATGCAGCCTGAACACGCACTGAGCATTAGGTGCTACTTCAGATCGAGACACAAAACTTTGAGCAGTAAAGAAATTCCAACACGTAAATATGTGACTTCAAAATGTTAAGTACAAGCTCTAATACCAACAAAGACAAAGTTTGAGCTGTCCTGGCTTTTAGGTCCGACCTAAAAAATGGATGTCTCAATGTGCAGGGTTAAATTATCGAATTTAGTATCGGATCCGCAAGCTTACGTTATGCTGGGCGCTGCCTAACACCTCGATCTTTTCAGTGAAGATTATTCCAGTGCGTACGATCCCTTAAATCATCGGGTTCCTTACCCACCTCAACGTGACATGCAATCAAATGACGAACACAGGGAATTCGGTAGAACCTCTCCTTAATAATTGTGAGACGTATTTGTTTGGTTTGTTCTGGACTTACAAAAACTCCAAGACCGACTATACTAAATCACGATTTTTAGAAACCCCGGAATATGCTGGTAAACTTATGGGTCTTATTGTAATTATATTATACTAGTACTACTGTTATAAGCAATGATTTAAACCTTGAAGTGCATTCAGTCCCGGTCCTCTTCAAATATGGGGACACGCGGCCAGCATGTATACTTTAATTTAAAGTGAAAGCCAACTGTACTTAATCTTAATAATTCCAGTGTTGTCCACCCTTCTCACTATAGTCTAGTAATTCCTTATTGTTTTTTTTTTATTTTTTTATTCAAGATCAATAACACTGCCTTTTTAGTTTAATGCTTCAGTATGAGAATTAAATTACTTATGGAACTAACTTGTAACATTTATCGAAAATTCTATATACTCCACACCAAATACAGCGAATGTATCTAGAAGTTTATGTTGCGTATATATTTCAAAATAAAGATGTTCTTCTCATATTACACACTGCTATTTATAAAAAAACCAATAGTTAAAATATTAAGACCATCATTGACGCGTCTAATTAGACTCAATGACGTCCGTTCCCACTTTGAGGAACTTGGGGAAACATACAACCCCGCACCGGAGAACACGTCAATAAAAACTTTCTTTCACTCTAGCCCTGCTGCTTCACCTAGCATAAGATCCATCGTAAGGAATAACCAGTTTAATGTCAACGCGCTACTTCCTACAAACTACAATAGAGCGAAACTAATAGCCTCCGACAGCTGAATTAGCACGAACTTCAAAAGAAGATATATGTAAAGCTCATATAAACTGAGACGCCAGTGTCATTAGCAACCAACACAAATTTCCGAATGCAAAGTTAAGGTCACCTGTATGTGTACCTCGAATTATCACTACCAACTATAATGTCATACACTGTGAATATGGATAGACGTAGCCCTAGCTGGCAATCTCTTGAGGTGTATAAACAATCGACTTTAATATTTCGTTGAGAATAGATTTTCTAATTATACAATTGCAAACTGTACTCAAACTTCCTTTATATTATTGTTCCTCTTGACTCTTAACTTACGACAACTTCTCATTCAACCCTACAGTGACTCGTGAACAAAACAAAAAAAAATTGTTTTCTCTTTTATATGACTTTTGAACGATGAAGATAGTCCAAGACAGAGAAACAGTAGATTATGAAATGTTTTGCATAAGCGTTTAGCACCAATATCACCAGCGTCCACTTGGTCTACGTCTGTAAGCCACTCCTCTTCTTGTAGCCTACGAAACTAAAATTATTTGCCACTATTATACACGTTAATGAGTACTCACGAAGCACGATCCACACGACAGGTGATATTATGCCCAAATATGTTTACTTTAATGGTCGATTTTATGCCTGGAGATCTTTTATCTTAAGAGCATGCACTCCCAATGAGTTGCTTTCAATGGTTACTTCACAAAATCTGATCCAATGACCTTTCACCTTACTTGAAAAAAATGTTCCATAGAAAATGAAAATTCCACGCACTTTTACTGACTTAAAGCCTGCGCACTATCCTCCTTAAGCTAGATAAATTGCTCCGGCAAATCCTAATCCAAGCTCAACATGTTCTTCAGATATCCCGGTTGAGCCCCCATTTATAACGGGAATTCTTCCTTACTCAGTACTGAAGGACAAGGCTTGGATTAAAATTCAACAGAGCACAAAATTTTCTTTTCAAACAATTCAATATAGTATAAGCGTAAATTCACAAACCTGATGGCCATAAGCTACCTTAACCTAATTTTCCTTGAAATTTATGTAACGGCGAATTGGCTTGAATGTGTGACGACTTCAAAACGGTTCAAATGCGGCTACCTCCTACGACAGGTCGACCTGGACTTCGTTCCTTCAACATTAGCGCTTACGGCACTTTTAGTGTTATCGGAGCCCTGAGCCCCTTTTGGACTTGTATGGAGCTTCCTGTTATTTTCCAATTCAATTCTTGCTTTTTTTTTTAACCTTATCGGCCCTAATAAACTGGTTCCTTTAACCCACAAAAGATACAATTAACTTGGTGAGATTATTTCTCCTTTTCCTTTCCCTTAGGAATTTGTATCACAGCGGTCTTCTTCCTCCGAATCTTTATCTACACGTTTCTTTTGTGTTTGATAGCACACCATTTAATGGTATACTCAATTACTCCGACACTATTCGTTACTCTTTTTTCAGAGCTTCTTATTTTCCTTCGGTCTTGGTTTAAAATTACTCCGAGATGCTTGCACCTTGACTTTAACATTCAACATGTCTTCCGGAACCCTCTTCGCTCGGCGCTTACTCTTTCGGACTTCGATTTGTACTTCACCACGCGATCTATACGCAGCTCTTCGCCCTTAGCCGTGCACAGATTTACACCACAACATTGGCCCACTAGCGGGCCCTATACTCTCATCGGCTATTCGCTCCTTTTGATTTCAACACTCTTTCGTTTATTTTTAAATTACATACAATGATTTTTACTTATTATTTATACCAGATCTTTTTCTACCTGTAACAATTTCATAAGTTCTCTCTCGCACTAGCTGCGACACTACATGCTTACTCCTGCAACTACGTCTCTGCTCATACAATCATGAAAAAATCTACTACCATCGAGTACCTTACATCTATTACATTATCACCTCTTGCCTATTAAAGCTTCAGTTGACATTTCTTTTTGACAATAATTTCATGACAGTTTTTCTAATATCAACATTAAATGTGCTCGGAATTTTCATTTTCATTAAAAACTAATATAAGTCGTTTAATCTCTGTGGAGGTCATTTCGGTTTACCAGCTACCACTCATTACGTGGTTTACTTAAGCTTATTGGAGATCTTAGGTACTTTATATTTCAAGTTTTATTTCATTAATTACATTCCCCATATTGCTTTTGCAAACCAATTTACTTTCCAGATTTTCTTTAATTATTTACATTTAAAACATTCATTTAACCATATTTTTTTTTTAGATATTCTTTAATTATTTGCATTTAAAACATTCATTTGACCGTATTTTTTTTTTAGATTCTACTGTAGGCATGCGCCTATGTAAGCATGGAGATCTCTTGGAGTGTTGACTCCCAAAGCTCCTTAGATTTCCCTGTGTATGCGGACCGTGCTTGCTACTTTATACCGAAGACTACTCCTTACCATTCATTACGCGTGTTTAATTAAGACCGTGCTCTAATCTCGCTACGTTTTAGGAAATATCACTACGCGAGGACATGGAACGACTCCGTCCGTTACATTGTGTCGGAAGCATTCAAGCCATCAATCATTTTCCCCATATATAAGAAGAAGAACCCTAATGAGGTTTCCAATTACCGTGGCCTTTCCTTTATAAATGTGATAGCAAAAATCTTTGTTAGTATATTAGTTAATAGATTAGCAAGGTGGGAACAACAAAAAGGCATCGTCACTGAATTTCAAGCTGGTTTTAGAAGCCAGTACTCCACTATTGACCATATATTCAGTCTAACAAATATCAATCTAGAATGGAAAGCTGGAGTTAAAAAATATATGCATGCTTTGTAGTATGCGATTTTATAAACTCTTTAATATGGGTGTATATATTAACGACCTTCATGAAGCAGTGCAAGAAGGAATCACTGTTGAAGGTATTCATGTTAGATTGCTGCTTTACGCTGATGACTTGGTATTACTTGCTGAAAACCCGCCCACGCTTCAGGAAATGATAAATAACCTATACCTGTACTCTGCTGTTGTCATTGAGAATCAACCTAAGCAAAACCAAAATAATGATTTTCAGGAAAGGTGGAAGACTTTCTAACTTATAAAGCTGGAAACTAAACGAGGAACCCATAGAAGTAGTAAAGTCGTATAGATACTTAGGTATGATACTCACCCCAGGATTTATCCTTCAAAGAACAAGTGCAAGAAAAACTAGGAAGCGCTAAAAACTATATGCACATAACATGGAAATACTTCCTCTGCAAAAGATCAATTCCACATAGCGCAAAGTTAAGACTTTTTAATGCTATGACAAGAGCAATTATGTGTTATGACAGTGTTGTGTGAGGGTATAATCCTTTTGAAGAAGTTGAAAAGCTCTTAAAGTATTTCCTTAAGAAAATGATCGGTCTTCCAAAACACAGCCCCAATTATATGTTAAGTCTCGAACTGAATATAACGGTCCTATATGTTTATGCACTTCAGAGGCATTTCGAATATATGTTCAAAGTGCTGAATCAAATGTCGGAAGATCGACTGCCGAAAAGGATTGCCAGTAAGATAGTAGAAAAGGAAATGCTATAGTATTCTACATGGAAAGAATTAAGTATGCAATTTGATACCCCACTAGATTTCAACAACCTGAAAAAACCCTGCTCGAGATCTTAGAAAAGGAAAAACAATTTTTATGGGAGCTTAAAATGCAACAAGGGAGACAAAGTATAAGACACGGACTGTATAACACTCTGAATTATAACCTTGAGGACAGATTTTACTTCAAAGACTCCAATAGCTTGGAAAAAATAAGATTTATTGTAAAAAGTAGAGGGGGTTTATATGGCTGAATGCGTCACCCTGAAGAAAAGAAGGCAGCCGCATATACTCTCTATGCAATCTCAACGAAGATGAGGATCCTTTGCATTTCCTTGCAGTTTGCCCTATTATTTCAGAATTCAGGCGACGCTATTTCAACTGTGAAAGTTTCTCTCAAACTGAACTAGTAAACCTTTTAAATGGCCACGACTGGGAAAAGTTATATCGTTTTGCTAAAGCTGCACTCAAATACAGAAGTATGCTGGTTGCGGAATATAGGAATATAGGTATATAGTTAAAATATGAATTTTGTGCGGCCATTAATACTTTAATTAAATTGACATATTGACAGTACCCAGGGCCTTGGTTCATCTCATCATAAATTTTATTTTTATTTGTTTTTATGTTTGTTCCTATATTTAAAATTATTTGAAAACCTGACTGATTCCTTCTTGAACTACTTAACAGTCTTGTTGGTCTTCATGAAGACATTTAAAAGAGAGGAAAAGAAAAACATTTGTTAGCTTTACTATTGCATTTAATTTATAATTACTTCGTATAATACTAGATTCAGGCAGACTACAGTAGTAGTATGCAGTATCAGCTTAGTTTATTTCTTTAAAGTTTTAAGTTACCTTCTAAACTGCGAGATCATTAGTTAAGCGGTAATTCTAACTTTGCGAACTCACTTAAAATATCCGTTAGCTGTTTCACACTTTAGGTATAACCATTTCTATAAATATTTATGTTATGAATTGAGCAAATAATAAGACGATATTAGTCACTGCCTTAGATATCTCTCCTTAAAGCTTTAAGTTTTTTATTATTCTCTTAAACTGAGATAGCATCACTTAAGTGGTAATTGAAATTTTGTGAATACTTTTAAAATAATATTTTTGTTAGCTTTTCTTTTGCATTTTATTTGTAATTGATTTCATAAACGCTTGACTGTAAGAAAACTGATGTATGTCACGAAGTGAGCAATAATTGATATGTGCCAGATCCAGACAAACGACAATTGTCATTGTCTTAGTATATTTTCTCTTAAAGTATTGAATTTTTTTACTATCCTTGTAGACTGCGATAGCATTACTTAAGCGTATAATGTAAGAAAAAGGAGATATGTAACGAACTAATGAATAAACATAATAATTTTTTTTATGTGTATAAGCTCTTTATTTCTTGGCTCTTTGGGTCTTTTCAAAATACCTTAAAAATAGTTGAAAAAGGCTGTACAATATATAAAGAGAAAGACACTAACTAAGCTAAAAAATTACAAACATAACAGTCAATAGGGACAACAAAAAAAAAACTAGACACTAACAGGTAAAAGGACAAAAAGTGAACACAATGTTCTCAAAAGAGGCAATAAATTTGAACAATGTCTAAAAGATGTAAAACAAAAAAAAATTTTTTACTTGCCCCTATTTTGACAATAGGGTAAGTGGCAGTTCCAAAATTCCAAAATAATCTAATAAATATCTTTACCTAAACAAATGAATTATCAACAAAAAATTTGCAATTTAGCACCGAAACCGAGTTTAAAATGACAAATCGAACGAACGAAAAATTTACGCGATACCGTTATAGAGTTCCGCGAGAGCAGCCTGTAGAATCATAGACCTCTACAAACTGCCCCCATCATCCCTCTAGCTTAGCATCTCCCACAGCACGTGCAACGATTCCTAAGCGGGGAGAAGTCCCGTGGACTAGTGTTGCAAATGCTGTGGCCTGCTATCACCAGCGAAAGACAAGAGCGCCGTCCTGCACCGACGATAGTGGCTACCTTGTGAAGTTGAATGTGTCTGCGTTCGTTGCCAGATATTCAAGACGTAAACGTCTCTTCAATCTGTCCGCAAAGTGGCGCTTAAGTGCTTGTGTGTGGTGTTGTGGGTCAGTGCTCTGATTCCCATCTTCGACTCTCATGTAGTACAAGTGAATTGTAGATTTGGCCAGTGTCAACACTAAGCTAATCAAACAGTTCACCCGACTACTAACCTTAGGTCCCCATAGAAACGATGCCCTAGTAATGCTGAGCCCCATTAGATCCTGCAAAGCTGGGCAAGTGAAGAACCCGTGAAACAGGGTACCTTCACCGGCACAAAATGTGTAGATCCTCTGAACTCGCCGGTCAATATGTGACAACTGATTAGGATGCACAAGACTGTGATGCACAAACTTGAATGCTACATCAGCGTCTTTGTAACTAGAAGGATAACTGTAGACTACTCTGCAAGTTATCCCTCCCATCACGCCCATATTCACCCCGAGGTGTGATCGCCATGTGTTGTAAGTATACTAAAAGGTATGTGAGGTGGAATGTTCAGAACGAAAGCATCTTCCAACTTAGTGGCAGGGTCACTGGTCCCAAGTTAGCGAAATCTCTCCCGCGCAAAAGCAGCCAAGTCGTGTAGTTGTGCAGTGTTAGTGTTTATTCGACAGTTTTCAGAGATATCAATAATATCTCCGAGAACTGTCAGTGTATGCGTGTCAGCTTCAAAACCCCGAGCATTACTGAACACTGAATCTATTAATTTCAGGATTAAACCTAATTGGAATTGACGCGAATTGCGTACCGTAGAGCATTCCACTTAATAATTATAATAACTATCCGTAATTCCCTCTAGCGTATATTTCTCTAATAATGAATCGATAATTATTTTCTTCAAATAAAATTCTGTTATTATTTATTTCAATATTTTTTCCTTCCATGTCTATTTTGGCCTTAAAAGGTACTAGGCAGTTTTGACCCATAATTGCATCATAACTTCTACCTTTTAAGTTAATCATTTTCCACGTTACAGTTCCAAGGAGTTTAAACTCTTTTGGTATTGGGGTTATAACCTGCTTGTAATTTTATCGATATCATTGATGGTCGAATAGTAAGCAGGTTCGCTTTAAGTCTGTTTAGAAAATTCAGCGAGGATATATGGTTTGATGACACTGGTAGCTGACCCAGTGTCCACAAGACATTTAACATTTTGGTTACCTATCGTTATGATTATTATTAGAATTCTTGGTTCCGAGGCTCGTACTGAAAATTTACGTCTTGATCGCGATTTAAATTACCAATTTCCATTGGCTCCGGTATAGGATAATTCCTAGCCTGTTCAAAATTCTGTCTTTGCTGGTACGAATTATAATTTTGATTCCGATTGCGATATTGGCCCGGATTGTTATAGTTAAAATGGCTTCTGTAATTATTACTATCACTTCTATGAGGGTTGTTATATTCATTGTATCTACGATTGATATTTCTGTTATTATGTAAATTATCACTATTAGAATTAGATATTTTTCTATTGAAACTATTTCCACTACTACTAATCTTTTCTTTATTTAATTTATTATTAGAAAAATTTTCGATCTTGTTAGTATTATAATTTCTGGAAGAGTTCATTTTAATTTTTCTGCTCCGATTATCTACTGCATCTTCATTATCCAACTGTTTTAATCTATCAAATTTATTGTATACTTCGATAATTGTTGAATTTTCAGGTATATTACCTCTTAAGAAATCATGCACCTTACTACTAACTATGTCTTCTAAATATCTATCGTTAATACTAGGGTGATACTCCTAAACGTTGAATACATTTCTTTGCCTCACCTTGAACTTTATCATTGATGATGATGGCCATAGCATAGTCTCTCAACCCTGGTATATCCTGACAAAGTTGGAATATCCGCTCTACTGAACTGATAAATTCTTGCACCGTATACTCATATTTTCCATTGAAACATTTGTTTACATAGTTGAGAAATTGCTCCGCTGTTAAAGTAAAATGGTTTGGCGATTTGCTGGCACTGGTTGCTGTACTGCGGCTGCAGTTAATTGTTCAACTCTAGCTTGGAGCGCCACGATCTGAGCTTCTTGTTGCTCGATGATGTCTCTAGCCATTTCATTCTCCATCCTCCGATTTATATCAAAGATATTATGTCTGCTATTCCTCATAAAACAATTACAGTTGTACTTTCCTTGTCGCCTTTAGTTTAAAAGCTTTCAGAAGAGAAAAAAAAATTCTTTTCCGTTTCACAGTCACTAAATATTGTAGAATATTTGGTTTCCACAATTTGGTAGATATGTGTAATTTTCACAATTAACTTGTATTTTCCTTTGTACAAAATAAACAAATGTATAAATATTCGATTAATTTTAATTTAATCACTTGGTTTTTTATTTCACTGGATTGCCAATCCTTTGATAGCAATCCTACCGACTGCACCAATTAGATAAATCGTTCGGGTTCTGTAACGAAGAGCTTATCAGGCGACAGATCTACCTACATCCACTTGTACCTGAATGTTACATACCGCATCCGACACCCCTTTGCCACAAAAATCATATCCAGGATATGCGTGGGTGGCTGCACAGCGAGTATGCCGCTAGCGATCAGCCGGCTTGGGGTGGTTCTTGCCACCCGCATCCCTTCAATGCTTGTTGAGCTGTGCATAATCGACAGAATAGCTGACCAGACAGACGGACGGACAGTAAAAGAAAACCGGAATTGCAGGTGAGACTGCGGACGGACCGACAAACAAAAAAAAAGGAATGAGATCTAGACAAGCTTCCTACTCCTGGTGAAACCTAGAATCCTAGGTGGAAGAAAATTTATTTAATTTGAAGTTAGTAAGCAAAAAAAAAACAACAGCGGAAACATCGTCAACGCAGGACCTTGATATTAACACCCGGAGAACGTTCAACGCCGGAGTAGGAAGCGATAAGAGAGAGAGAGCGAGTGAGAGTCTCTGATGATGTTGAGACTCAAGCTTTGGGTAATATTGGGCCCAATCGCCCCCATCCACCCTGGCTAGGCCTCCAAAGTCGTACTGATATGCTTAGCCCCATCTGTGTGGGTGTGTTACGGAATTACCTCACCTTGTTGCCACGCCAGCCTCCACCCTCCAGGTTGCGGTATCTATTTACTCATTTTTTCCTTTTACCTATAGTGTGCTGCAAAGTAAGAGGAACGAAACCAAGGATGAAACCAAGGAGACACGCAGGAAATTGAACTTCTTCGTGATTTTAATTACTTCTTCTTTATTAAATTCCCTTTTTTTCTTTTAATTACTTTTCCGCTTTTCTTTTGACTTTTCGCCCCTATGCCTCTTTACACTTGCTTTATTAACTAAGACTAATCCCTACTAACTGGCTTAAGATTAGCGGAGCTTATCTGATTAAGACCATAACTAATGTGGATATATATACATACCAGAGCCTGTACGTGCTGACACGCGGGCCCTCCTAGAATTAGTTATGCTCGTAATAAGACCTAAGTTATAAGAGTAAAATATATGCTAATACGCAAATTGCAATAAGAAAAGACAAAAAAAAGAAAGTAGTCGTAGACTTACTTAGTTGTGAAAGTGAGACAGTGTGCAATCATGTTTGATAAACATTATGAAAGGTGTCCCTCGCCGGCTGTAGAAGGTGTTGAGGGTGCACCCTTATTTGACCGCATCCGTTTCTTCACAAGTTCTGTCCGGTTCAGCTCACATGTATTTCGGTGGGCACATTGGCCTCTTTTTTTTTTTGTTATAAGTATTTTGTTGACTTTTACTCGAGTATGCACTTTGTATTATTAGTTCACTGAGTCTTACTGAGTCTTAAGATCTTCTATTAGGATTTATTTAATTTATTATGAACTTATCATAAACTTTAAGCTTTACTATTAATTCACTGGGTCTTAACGACTCTTAATATTTCCTATTAGGATTTATTTAACTTATTATAGACTTAATATAAACTTTACACTTTTACTATTAATTCACTGGCAAGAGTACTGAATGTTCAAAAGAAAATGGCCCTTTTGATGAAACTGCTTTTTAGTTCAAATAATCCCTACTGACTCCGCTTCAGTTCATCACCTGGGGCTTTCCCCCTAATTCCATAAATTCCCTTTACAAGTTCAGGAGGAACTATTACGCCAACAACTTAAATTAATGCAGGTAAGTGGACCTTAATTCATGTGGCACCTTCTGCACGAATTATATAAATTAACTTTAAATTTTTCAGGAGGAAATGTTACCGTCCAGAACTGAAATTAATACCGGTAAGCACCTTTATGAGACATGGGGCTTTTCCACTGATCAAATGAATTTCCTTTATATTTTTTTTTAGGAAGAAATACTGATGTCAGCAATTGAAATTAACGCAGGTAAGCGAGTCTGACATAATGTTGCACTTGTCAATTAATTAAATAAATTTCCTTT
The DNA here is from genome assembly GCA_963930735.1 of Dioctria linearis. Taxonomy (NCBI): domain Eukaryota; kingdom Metazoa; phylum Arthropoda; class Insecta; order Diptera; family Asilidae; genus Dioctria; species Dioctria linearis. The sequence continues at coordinate 98,000,623 of OZ005740.1, forward strand.
GAATTACCAGGAAGAAATGTCTATGTCCAACACTGAAATTAAGACAGGTACGCATCCTTATGACACATGAAGCTTTTCCACAAATTTAATAAATTTCCTTTATGTTGAGTTTATGCTGAGAACAGCAATTGCCACTAACGCAGGTAAGCGAATCTTAAACCTTTTAAACTTTTCCACTAATTAAATGAATTTCCTTCTACTTTCAGGAAGAAAGGTCAATGTCCGCAACTGAAACAAAGACAGGTAAGCACCTTTATGGCGCATGAAGTAATGTTGCACTTTTTTAACTAATTATATAAATTCCCTTTTATTTTCAGGAGGAAATGCTAATATCATCGGTTGAAATTAAGTGCAGGTAAGAGAATCTTAAATCTGTTGCACTTTTCCACTAATTAAATAACTTTCCTTTATCTTTCAGGAGGAAATGCTAATATCCTCGATTGAAACTAAAAACAGGTAAGCGAATCTTAAATCATTTTGCACTTTTCCACTAATTAAATAAATTCCCTTTAAATTTACAGGAAGAAATGTTAATATCATCGATTGAAATTAAAAGCAGGTAAGCGAATCTTAAATCCGTTGCACTTTTCCACTAATTAAATAAATTTCCTTTATCTTTCAAGAAGAAATGCTAATATCATCGGTTGAAATTAAATGCAGGTAAGCGAATCTTAAATCATGTTGCACTTTTCCACTAATTAAATGAATTTCCTTCTACTTTCAGGAAGAAATGTTAATGTCCGCAACTGCAACTAACACAGGTAAGCACCCTTATGGTGCATGAAGATAATGTTGCACTTTTCGACTAACTAAATAAATTTCCTTTCATTTTCAGGAGGAAATATTAATGTTCACCACTGAAATTAACAGGTAAGCACTTATATCAATTTCCTCTACAATTTTCAGGAAGAATGTGAATGTCCAACACTGAAGTTAATACAGGTAAGCACCTTACGACGCATGAAGATTTTCCACAAATTTAATAAATTTCCATTATATTTTAGGAAGAAATGCTAATGTCAGCAATTGAAACTAACGCAGGTAAGCGAACCTTACATAATGTTGCACTTTTCAACTAATTAAATAATTTCCTTCTACTTTCAGGAAGAAATGTTAATGTCCGCACCTGCAACTAACACAGGTAAGCACCCTTATGGCGTATGAAGATAATGTTGCACTTTTCGACTAACCAAATGAATTTCTGAAACTTTAACACGACAGCACAGGAGTCGACATGCGCTTTTCACAACCACGCTTTTCAATTCCTCGATCGACTCTCCCCCGCGTACATCAAGTAACCGCGATTTAACAGACAAAAACTTTCCAAAAAAGAAAATCTCAAAAAAAAAACGGCAAAAAAAGAAAGCGCGACGAATTTTACCCCGGCGTTCATGTACAACAACTTAATCTCGACCGTCCGACTACCTCGCACTCAATCACTCGATTCCCTTTCCAGCCACAATCAACCGATAATTCCCCAAATCAGCCACCGGCAGACGACCACCATTCTCGTCGAGTCGCACACAGCTCGAATTCCAAACCGATTGCTAGCGAGTGTACTGCTGGCCATATGTGGGAGTGTGTGTGTGAGAATTTTCTAGGAATTCTCGGCGTGCCTGCTGAAATACATTGCGTGGTGTATCACGCGATGTATTACAGCTACGCGAATTACAGTTTCTTTCTTGGAATTGTAGCTGACTAGCGGGAAGTGTCGACTGAAAGATTCCAATTTGTGCTCGTTTTTGCACAATTTAGAGTTTTTTTGTTTGAAAATGATTTATTATTTTTTTCTTTTTCGTTGTTTTTTAGATCTGGACTTGTATGCGGGTATCTATAGATATGTTTTCTTTTAGGATTTTTTTTTCTTTTATTTGTAGGATTGATAAAATATGGAGAGGAAGCTTGGGCTTCTTCTCAAAAATGTATGACTTTATTTTTTCAGGGTTTTGTTTATATGGAGAAGTAGCATAGGGTTACTTCTCAAAAATATGTACTTTTGCACCCATTTTCAGGTACCCTGCGGAGGTTTCTCTACAGAAGGTAGAGAGGCCGACAAGAAAAAAAAAGAACGAAGAAGGGAAAGAAAAGGGTAGCGTATGGGGAATACGCTACAGCGTGGGGACGACCCACGGAGATAAGAGTCTCAGGCCGGACTTTGCCACGAGACATAGGTCAGGATCTGCAATAAAGTAAAATAGGTTCACCCACAACGCGCCCAACGTGGGGACGACCCACCAGGGTCTCAAGCCGGCTGCTACCTATCGTTTTGTGTTCTACTGAATCCGGTCGCAGCACCCCGGAAATCCCCCATCGCTTCGTAACAGATAGAATTCCTCTATCAACTCACTCAGGACGACGGAAATCCCGCAGGATGCAGCAAGCGGGTTCCAGCTCTAAGGAAATTGAAGAAAGGACAGGAAAGTAAAATCCTTCAGATGAAGGCTAACCCAGAAGGGGTTAGTAACAATGGCTGAGATCATCTAAACTTGATAGTTTAGAGATAATACACAAAAAAAACTACCCTCCGCTGGAACTTCATCCACACAGATCGCCGCTCGGAAACGCACACTAGGGAGAAGAATGAAGAAAAGACAGGAAAGTAAAATCCTTCATATGAAGGCTAACCCAGAAGGGGTTAGTAACAAAGGCTGAAACCATCTAAACTGGATAGTTTAGAGATAATACATTATAAAAGCTACACTCCACTAAGGCTTCAGCCACGCCAACCACCTTTCGGAAAACTTTTAGTTGGAAGAAAATTGAAGAAAGCCAAGAAAATAGAATCCTTCCGGTGAAGGCTAACCCAGAAGGGGTTAGTAACAAAATGAAAGAGGTTTATCACCCACCACTGAAGAAGTAGTAAGAGGGTTTGCGATAACCTGTAGTTCACAAGTGAAGCTTGCCGGATGCCTTCTTAGGGCTACCGAGATCTAATCGACTCTGATCAGGACTTTATATCCTGAGCATGGAAAATTCCGATTGAGGGACCCATATCATTCTGCAGACGATATGAAACACGCCCGATTCGTTCTACAATAGTAGCTTTTATGAACTTAGGTGCCAATTTGGCAGCAAAGCGATCGACTGCGCTACTTTGCACAAAGTTTCGGACGTACACAGTCTGTCCAGGTATGCAGGCCTTTTCTCGAGTTCGCAAGTTGTAACCAGCGGCGTACTTTCGATACGCCTCCGTAAGACGAAACTTTACTTCATCGCGCAACAGCTGAAGCTTTTGGTTGACAGGTATACACTCAATGGCTCCATCGAAATCTGCCCTTAAATCTCGCAGAAGTTGATATGAGCTCCCGCTTGTTACCGGATGTCGACCGAAAAGCAGGAAATATGGCGAGCACTTAGTTGACTCATGCACGACATAGCGGATGGCGAAGCCAATCTCGCTCAGATGTTCGTCCCAATTTCGATACTCTGTGCCGACGTAGGCGCGATTCGCTGCCAGAACTGACTGGTTAACACGCTCAGAGACGTTGGATTGAGGGGAGTAAGCTGGTGAGAAGATGTGTTTCACCCCATAACGATCTAACAATTGGGCGAATATCTTTGCAATGAACTGACTACCATTATCTGAATGTACCATTTCCGGAACTCCGAACATTAAGAAAACCTTTTGCTCCAAGAATTTGACAACCCGCGAGGCTGTGGCCTCGGGCATTGCTTCCAACAACACAAACTTAGATAAGTGATCCAGTACGATGAAGATGTAACTATTTCCGCCTCGCCTACGCGGGTATGGTCCTAAAAAGTCACAGAAGATGCGCTGCCATGGCAGCTCGGTAGTCCGTATCGTGTCCAGTGGAGGTCTTGAAGACACATTGGTCGGCTTGACCAGTTTACACGTTTCGCAGGTGTTTATGAACAGTCGTACTTCTGAAGCCATGCTCGGCCAGTAATACTGACGACGTAATTTCTCCAAGGTTTTTGCGAAACCGAAATGTGCTGCTATAGGAGCACTGTGCTGGAACCCATAGCTTCCACTGAACCCGCTCCTCTGAGACGTTGTTATTTGGAAGCGAAAATGAGATATAGACCCTACCACCGCTAATGCGTAAATTCCGAACCCCGCTTGGATTGGAAGTGATTCGCTGGATTCTTTCCACATACGTTTTCTCATGGAATGCGGGTGACTTCAAATCAAGCGAACTGACTTGCGCCGGGTAAGCTAACTTGTCTGTGAGTTGTTCCGCTGCCTCGTCAGCAAATGACCTGGAAAGAGCATCAGCCACCACATTGTCCTTACGTTTACGGTATTCAATGTGAAATTTGAAGGCCTGTAGTTTGAGGCTCCAACGAGCCAGCCTGCCGCATAGATCCCGTTGGTCCATGAGCCATTTGAGGCTAGCGTGGTCAGTAATGACCGTAAACTCCAGTCGTTCCACATGCGGCCTGAACCTTTTTATACTCAATACAGCGGCCAGACACTCTAACTCGGTTATGCTATAGTTGGGTTGAGCAGCGTTCAGCTTCTGTGACATGTTAGCGATGGGATACTCAAACCCATACACAGAACGCTGAAACAAGACGCTTCCTACCTCTGTAGTGTCAGCGTCGCACTGGATGAAAAAAGGCTTGGAGAAGTCAGGGTTCGCGAGCACTGGTGCGGTCATCAGACACTGTTTTAGCTGTTGGAATGCCAGTTCAGCTTGTTCGTTCCACTCAAACTTGATGTTTTTCCTAAGAAGATCCGTCAGCGGACTAGCGATGGTAGCGAACTGTGGAAGGAACCTCCTATACCAGCGGCATACTCCGAGGAAGCTACGTATTTTCTTGACAGCTGTTGGCCTTGGCAAGCTCTGAATAGCAGTGACCTTTCCCGGATCAGCTCGCAAGCACCCATCCCCAACTACAAACCCAAGATATCTGACCTCTCTCATACCGAACTTACTTTTCTCAAAGTTGGTCGTCAGGCCGGCAGCGCGAAGCAACGACGCGACTTCCACCAGAAGCCTTAGGTGTTCGTCAAACGTAGAGGAAGTAATGAGTAAGTCGTCAAGATACACAGACACTCGATCATGCAGTTGGTGAGGGATGACTTTGCACATCAGCTTGCACATTGTTTGCGGAGCATTTCAAAATCCAAACGGAAGCACCTTGAATGGTATAGGGGTCTTCCCGGCACTGCGAAAGCCGTTTTGTTTTGATCCCACAGCGAGAGGAATCTGCCAGAACACATCCTTAAAGTCTATGGCAGAGATGAACTTTGTCTCCTGGAGTCCACTGAGGAGTCTATCTATAAGAGGCAACGGAAAGGCATCTGGGACTGCTACGGAGTTTAATTTTCGGGCGTCCAGACAGAGGCGCACTTTACCGTTAGCCTTCTTAACTAAAGTGACTGGTGACGACCACGAACCTTGGCTCTCCTCAATGACTCCTAACGACAACATTCGGTCGAGCTCATCATATAACGATTCCTGCACTGCCGGAGACACTGAATAGAAACGCTGTTTAATGGGTTTCGCCAGACCAATGTCTATTTCATGCTCTACCAACGTGGTGAGACCTAAGCCTTGCTGGCTGAATGATGGAAAGGAGGTGATCCCCTCCTGCAAACGTTGCGAATCGTATTCTGACAGATCGTGCTGTTGCGAACAAGAAGGTGAGGCTTTTGGTAAGGAATGTAGCTCACTTACCATGGCAGGTCTTAAACCAAATGCTTTCCAATAATCGATTCCTAGGTACAGACATTGCTGAAGAGAGGGAACTATGTGCGGTCTCATCATACGCGTCTTTTCACCATATTTTACGAGGACCCGTATGTGGCCCAGGACCTTTTGTTGCTGCCCATCAGCGGTCGAGATAGACGAGGGCATCGAGTGAAACGAAATCCCCATCTCATCCAAGAATCTCTCCGCTCCAGCCCCGAGCACACTCACATTAGCACCGCTATCCAATAAACCTCTTATCTTTTGTCCCTGAATGTGGAAATCGGCGTAATTCCGAGGATCCCAGGGATCCTCTTTATCATATACTACTGTTTCGGCGATGGCAGCCTTTAAGACTCTGCGCAGGCTGAGGTACCTATGTATGCGTGGGACAGTGCTGGAGGAGAAGGACCCCGAAGCCGATGGTAATCCGCTGACACAAAGCGATGCATCCTCTATATCCGAGGTGGAGAGTGAAGTGTTTTCATCCGAGAAGGTGCAACTACAATTTTCTGAAGGAACGGATTCCGAGTAAGTGGTAAAATTTGAAGTGCTTTGCGTGCTGGAATTCTCTGTCTGAGTGGAAGAGCTAGACATGTTTACTTTAAGACTGTTAGCCGGTTTAAAAATAGCTGGGTTCGCGAGTTTTGTGTTTTGGGAGCGCTGCGGCATCGCTGAGAGCTCTACGCCGTGCAGTTAACGGTAGCGATCGGGCTCCCTGTTGGTAGCCGCTTCTTCTGTCGTGCGCCTGCAGGTTTGGCTTGGAGTCAAACGGCGCTGACCACCTACAAAATTTTGACCCCTGCCAAGCTCTACATTGCGTTTTGATTACCCCCACTGCACCGCATCCATAGCAGAAGACCCTCTGTGGACCTAGTGGACAATTGATGTAGACGTGACCTTCAGCCGAACAGTTCCAACACGTCACTCGAGATCTAGCGGGTCGGTGGATGTCTCTCGGACCATTATTTTGAACACCTCGTGGTGGAACTTCAATGGCGTCTATTTGACTGGACAAAGTGTGATTCAGATATGGCGTATCTGAAAAAATTTCATGCACAGCTCGTCACGGGGCGACCACCCGCGGAGAGCCTATATCGGACCATAATTTTTCAAATCGATTGCATAAGTCCCTCAAATCTAGCACTTTGTCAGTCTGATAGAGAAGTAACGCCTCCTGCAATGCCGGTTTCATGTTACGTCGCAATATTTCCAACAGCTCAGCTTCTGGAATCGGTATGCTCATTTTGGACACTAACGCATGAACCGCTAATCGGAAATCACTGAATGACTCGTTAACTCCCTGCCTCCTTGACTCAACTAGCTTGAGAATTTCGTACTCAGTTTCCTCGCTGCGGAATTCGCGTAGGAGTGCTGAACGTAACTCTTGCCACGAGTGCGTACGCTGATTTCGCAGTTATAGCCAATACCAGTTGGCAGCGTTCCCGGTAACGAGTGTATGAAAACCAGCACACAGTTCGGGGGCGGATAGTTGTTATAGTATTGCCAGAGATTCTACCCGAAATATGAACTCTGTCACATCCAAGCCGGATGTGCCATCAAAATTTAACTTCCAGCGGAAGATAGGACTGTGAGATACGCTGCTACGGTCCCTCGCTACTGGCTGTCGAGTGTGAGTTGGATTGTTACGCGGAGAAACGAACGAACCTGGTAAAAGAGGTACACGAGACCCAGTATTACTTTGTCTCGGCAACGGAGGTACTCCAGTGACTGGACCCCTATTCAAACCCTTCAGCCGATCGTTGGTCGAAGGAATACGCGACCTACCCGAAATTGGGTCGGCAAACGTGGATGGTATGTCAGTGGGAGCTGCTGGAGCCCTCTGCTCTTCGAATATTGAGAAGTCCAGGTACGACTCGGCAGGATTGGTGTGGACGTTCCCCAAGTTAGGTCCTGGTAAGCCCAACGCAGCGCCTTCCGTGATCAAAACTGTTTTCGGCTTAACACCTGTCAGCGTGTTGGACCCTTGACTGTATGTGCTAGTCACAGGAACTGTGAGCGTTATGCCTCCAGCGCCCTCAGCCGCGGACACTGTCGTAGACTGGGAAGATTCGACACGGCTCAGGATGTCCTCCAAGGTCTGGACATAAGATTGCGCATCGGACTGGACAGAGGTTGACGCATTGTACAACCGCCGGGCTCTGTGGAGTACATGGAGCATCTGACTCATTTAACGCGTACGATCTTCGTTGGTTCGGATGGGATCCGAGCTCAAATCATGGTTTAGAGCGTCGACCCGACTAATAATATAGTATAGACAATTCACCCGAGAATTATACTGAATAGTTTAATAAAAGGACGCGTCTATAGTAGTGCCAAGAGTAGTTCAACTAACGATTGTACCCAATACAATAGGGAAACAATGATGTGACTACTCGCGATACTTCAACTGAAAGGTCCGCCAAGTATGGTAAACAATAAAAAACCCAAAGTGCGTTTACGACTAACGATGATACTGCGACCGAAAATTGTGCCAAATATCTAGGTATATATATAAAAAAAAAACGCAATGCCTTTATCATAACGCCAAAGATGATTCCCACAAAAATTGTGCCAAATGTATAAATAAAAGAAAAATAGATGTGTTTATACTAGTGCTGAAGCTGATTCAGCTGGAAATTGTGCCAAGTAAACCTAACGTATAGAGAAAAAAGTGCTCTGATTTGAGATTATAAATTCTGCGTGTTCTACACAAGCAATGTATTTATACTATTAACGTTTTTCATTTGTAAGGAGGGGTGTTGACATGACGGTTCAGCGAGGACAGTACGCCCGTTCAACACACAAAAACTTCTTCCTCTCCAGCCCAGCTGGATTTAAAAAGAACTCTCTCTCTATCTCTCTTCGCCGCAGAATATTGCTCATCGATGCACCTTCGGTCAGTCTATACTATGGGCTAACGCTTGTAGAAAATAATAAAATTGTGGGACCGGAGCCAGAAGGACTGCCGTCCCTTATTAGGATGATCAGGACGAACGCTCTCTTACCAAGAACAAAAATCATAAAAGAATGGACAACGTCCATCAACTTGGCAGGGGAGTGAAGCTGAGATCAAAAGCGGATGTGAGTTGTCAGTAATTCAGTGGCTGTAAGTACTCAGGAGAGAAGCAGTAGCCGATTGTGTATATTAATAACTCAAAATATTTAAGCAGAAAAAAAACTGAATGCTTATGTATGCCAATTGTGACAATACAAACCTCAAAGCAACTTTACAAAAAAACAACAACCCAAAACTAAAATGACTCACAGCCTGAAACAACATAAAAATCTAATAATATACTGACTTCTCCCTGGAACTAGCAGATGTAAGCGGAACTAATTTCAAAAACGTATGCATCGCATACAACGCCGACTAACCACTGCAAACCGAACAACTCACACTTCCAACAAGGAGCATCAAGAGGGATCACAGAATTTAACAATAAGGGAAGAAGGGTTTGAACAAAAAAAAATGTGGGGCGAGGTTGCACGCTAGAACCGGTAAGCTGACTCCAATGCCCAGACAAGGACAGAATCCGAAGAGAACATCGTTCAACAACCTGCCAGGTTTGGGTCAGCTGACCAGCTCGTCATGCAAGTAAAACCGTCAAGTGGTCGTCATCTCGGCGTCCACGAACCGAAGATTGGCTTCAAAGATGGTACGCCTCGCGAACAAGACTCGCTTGTTGCCGAGGAGAAGAGCACTTAAACAATGAACCTGTTAAGTTTAAGGTAGAAATTGACTTAGACTTGACCGAAGGCAATTTATCATCGCACATGCAGCCAGAACCATGGTCGAGTGACCCAGCCGCGATAAAAAGGCCGGGCCTAACGAGAGCCAAAAAGGAGCTATCATGGAAGTAGCGCACTCCTCAGAAGCAAGAAGAGCTCTGCGTAGACTCAGCACCTTGTATCCGCCAGGCAGCCGGCGACCGATCACGCACAGTTGCAAACAAAAGATAGCATGAGTTTCATCGACAAACCAGTTTGAAGTAAACCGAAATCACTCGCGTCAGGCTAAAACATACTGAGGTCTTACAAAACAAAGAAAAGTTCTAATAGTGGTAATAACAAAAAAATTAAGAAAATATCATTGAAATAGCAATTGCATTTTAGTCAAGAGAAGCTTGACTAAAGGCCGAAATGTAAAACCAAATTGGACGCCATTTGTAACGCAAATGGGCGACCAGAAAAATCAAAAATTAAAATTTTACAGCAAAACCTGAATCCAAAGTTTGAATAGCAATAATTAATAGTAATTGCATAATTGCACTTTAGTCAAGAGAAGCTTGACTAAAGGCCGAAAAAAATCAAAGATTGGGCGCCATTTGTAAAACAAATGGGCGACCAGAAAAAAAATCAAAAACAATTTAATCTGAACTTGTGCTTACTCTTTAGTCAAGAGAGGCTTGACTAAAGGCCGGAAAAGAAACCAATAATTGGGCGCCATTTGTAACACAAATGAGCGACCAGAAATACAACAAAGGAAAATGTAATTTAAGTCAAAGTTTGACCAGGAATGATTTTCGACAATAGTAATTACAATTTAGTCAACAGAAGCTTGACTAAATGCCAAAAAAAAACCTAGCTTAGGCGCCATTTGTAACGAAGAGCTTGTCAGGCGACAGATCTACCTACATCCACTTGTACCTGAATGTAGATACATACCGCATCCGACACCTCTTTGCCACAAAAATCATATCGATCAGCCGGCTAGGGTTGGTTTTTGCCACCCACATCCCTTCAATGCTTGTTGAGCTGTGCATAATCGACAGAATAGCTGACCAGACAGACGGACGGACAGTAAAAGAAAACCGGAATAGCAGGTGAGACTGCGGACGGACGGACAGACCAAAAAAAAAGGAATGAGATCTAGACAAGCTTCCTACTCCTGGTGAAACCTAGAATCGTAGATGGAAGAAAATTTATTTAATTTGAAGTTAGTAAGCAAAAAAAAACAACAGCGGAAACATCGTCAACGCAGGACCTTAATATTAACACCCGGAGAACGTTCAACGCCGGAGTAGGAAGCGATGAGAGATAGAGAGCGAGTGAGAGTCTCTGATGATGTTGAGACTCAAGCTTTGGGTAATATTGGGCCCAATCGGCCCCATCCACCCTGGCTAGGCCTCCAAAGCCGTACTGATATGCTTAGCCCCATCTGTGTGTGTGTGTTACGGAATTACCTCACCTTGTTGCCACGCCAGCCTCCACCCTCCAGGTTGCGGTATCTATTTACTCATTTTTTCCTTTTACCTATAGTGTGCTGCAAAATAAGAGGAACGAAACCAAGGATGAAACCAAGGAGACACGCAGGAAATTGAACTTCTTCGTGATTTTAATTACTTCTTCTTTATTAAATTCCCTTTTTTTCTTTTAATTACTTTTCCGCTTTTCTTTTGACTTTTCGCCCCTATGCCTCTTTACACTTGCTTTATTAACTAAGACTAATCCCTACTAACTGGCTTAAGATTAGTGGAGCTTATCTGATTAAGACCATAACTTATGCGGATATATATACATACCAGAGCCAGTACGTGCTGACACGCGGGCCCTCCTAGAATTAGTTATGCTCGTAATAAGACCTAAGTTATAAGAGTAAAATATATGCTAATACGCAAATTGCAATAAGAAAAGACAAAAAAAAAGAAAATAGTCGTAGACTTACTTAGTTGTGAAAGTGAGACAGTGTGCAATCATGTTTGATAAACATTATGAAAGGTGTCCCTCGCCGGCTGTAGAAGGTGTTGAGGGTGCACCCTTATTTGACCGCATCCGTTTCTTCACAAGTTCTGTCCGGTTCAGCTCACATGTATTTAGGTGGGCACATTGGCCTCTTTTTTTTTGGTTTTGATATAAGTATTTTGTTGACTTTTATTCGAGTATGCACTTTGTATTATCAGTTCACTGAGTCTTACTGAGTCTTAAGATCTTCTATTAGGATTTATTTAATTTATTATGAACTTATCATAAACTTTAAGCTTTACTATTAATTCACTGGGTCTTAACGATTCTTAATATTTCCTATTAGGATTTATTTAACTTATTATAGACTTAAAATAAACTTTGCACTTTTACTATTAATTCACTGGCAAGAGTACTGAATGTTCAAAAGAAAATGGCCTTTCCGATGAAGCTGCATTTTAGTTCAAATAATCCCTACTGACTCCGCTTCAGTTCATCACCTGGGGCTTTCCCCCCAATTCCATAAATTCACTTTACAAGTTCAGGAGGAACTATTACGCCAACAACTTAAATTAATACAGGTAAGTGGACCTTAATTCATGTGGCACCTTCTGCACCAATTATATAAATTAGCTTTAAATTTTTCAAGAGGAAATGTTACCGTCCAGAACTGAAATTAATACCGGTAAGCACCTTTATGACACATGCGGCTTTTCCACTAATCAAACGAATTTTCTTTATATTTTTTTTCAGGAAGAAATGCTGATGTCAGCAATTGAAATTAACGCAGGTAAGGGAGTCTGACATAATGTTGCACTTGTCAATTAATTAAATAAATTTCCTTTGAATTACCAGGAAGAAATGTCTATGTCCAACACTGAAATTAAGACAGGTACGCATCCTTATGACACATGAAGCTTTTCCACAAATTTAATAAATTTCCTTTATGTTGAGGTTATGCTGAGAACAGTAATTGCAGCTAACGCAGTTAAGCGAATCTAAAATCTGTTGCATTTTCCACTAATTACATGAATTTCCTTCTACTTTCAGGAAGAAAGGTCAATGTCCGCAACTGAAACTAACACAGGTAAGCACCTCTATGGCGCATGAAGATAATGTTGCACTTTTTTAACTAATTAAATAAATTCCCTTTTATTTTCAGGAGAAAATGCAAATATCATCGGTTGAAATTAAATGCAAGTAAGCGAATCGTAAATCTTTTGCACTTTTCCACAAATTAAATAACTTTCCTTTATCTTTCAGGAGGAAATGCTAATATGCTCGATTGAAACTAAAAGCAGGTAAGCGAATCTTAAATCATTTTGCACTTTTCCACTAATTAAATAAATCCCCTTTAAATTTACAGGAAGAAATGTTAATATCATCGACTGAAATTAAAAGCAGGTAAGCGAATCTTAAATCATGTTGCACTTTTCCACTAATTATATAAATCCCCTTTAAATTTACAGGAAGAAATGTTAATATCATCGACTGAAATTAAAAGCAGGTAAGAGAATCTTAAATCTGTTGCACTTTTCCACTAATTAAATAACTTTCCTTTATCTTTCAGGAGGAAATGCTAATTTCCTCGATTGAAACTAAAAGCAGGTAAGCGAATCTTAAATCATGTTGCACTTTTCCACTAATTAAATAAATCCCCTTTAAATTTACAGGAAGAAATGTTAATATCATCGATTGAAATTAAAAGCAGGTAAGCGAATCTTAAATCCGTTGCACTTTTCCACTAATTAAATAACTTTCCTTTATCTTTCAGGAGGAAATGCTAATATCCTCGATTGAAATTAAATGCAGGTAAGCGAATCTTAAATCATGTTGCACTTTTCCACTAATTAAATGAATTTCCTTCTACTTTCAGGAAGAAATGTTAATGTCCGCAACTGGAACTAAGACAGGTAAGCACCCTTATGGCGGATGAAGATAATGTTGCACTTTTCGACTAACTAATTAAATTTCCTTTTATTTTCAGGAGGAAATATTAATGTTCACCACTGAAATTAACAGGTAAGCACTTATATCAATTTCCTCTACAATTTTCAGGAAGAATGTGAATGTCCAACACTGAAGTTAATACAGGTAAGCACCTTACGAGGCATGAAGATTTTCCACAAATTTAAAAATTTCCTTTATATTTTAGGAAGAAATGCTAATGTCAGCAATTGAAACTAACGCAGGTAAGCGAACCTTACATAATGTTGCACTTTTCAACTAATTAAATGAATTTCCTTCTACTTTCACGAAGAAATGTTAATGTTCGCAACTGCAACTAACACACGCTTTTCAATTCCTCGATCGCCTCTCCCCCGCGTACATCACACATCAGATTTAACAGACAAAAACTTTCCAAAAAAGAAAATCCCAAAAAAAAAACGGCAAAAAAAGAAAAGCGCGACGAATTTTACCCCGGCGTTCATGTACAACAACTTAATCTCGACCGTCCGACTACCTCGCACTCAATCACTCGATTCCCTTTCCAGCCACAATCAACCGATAATTCCCCAAATCAGCCACCGGCAGACGACCACCATTCTCGTCGAGTCGCACACAGCTCGAATTCCAAACCGATTGCTAGCGACTGTACTGCTGGCCATATGTGGGAGTGTGTGTGTGAGAATTTTCTAGGAATTCTCGGCGTGCCTGCTGAAATACATTGCGTGGTGTATCACGCGATGTATTACAGCTACGCGAATTACAGTTTCGTTCTTGGAATTGTAGCTGACTAGCGGGAAGTTTCGACTGAAAGATTCCAATTTGTGCTCGTTTTTGCGCAATTTAGAGTTTTTTTGTTTGAAAATGATTTATTATTTTTTTCTTTTTCGTTGTTTTTTAGATCTGGACTTGTATGCGGGTATGTATAGATATGTTTCCTTTTAGGATTTTTTTTTCTTTTATTTGCAGGATTGATAAAATATGGAGAGGAAGCATAGGGCTTCTTCTCAAAAATGTATGACTTTATTTTTTCAGGGTTTTGTTTATATGGAGAAGTGGCATAGGGTTACTTCTCAAAAATATGTACTTTTACACCCCTTTTCAGATACCCTGCGGGGGTTTCTCTACAGAAGGTAGAGAGGCCGACAAATTAAAAAGAACGAAGAAGGGAAAGAAAAGGGTAGCGTATGGGGAATACCCTACAGTTAAAAAAAAAAACAATCTTTAGATTGATATACATTTATTTATTACTTTTATTACTTTTGTAACCAAGGTCAGCCTTTGCCAAACCTTTTCCGTCAAAAATTAAGTTAGACTAACTTAATTATTCGTTCATAATAATTATCTACAAATCATCTTTACATATTTGTCACGTACAAAATGAAATCTGATCGCTAAGAACGGCAAGGCAAGGTATATTCATAAGAAATATATTGGGGAAAGCTGGAATTAGATCGGAGTTATGATGTGGGAAATTAAATGTTTTAAGTTTGAAATTATTTAAGTGTGGGAAATTGGAATGCTTTAAATTTGTTCTGCTTTTGCTGATTCTACATATTTCTTTAGAATTTCTTGGAAATTGGTCTCTTCTATTTTGTTAGAATCAGACCATGATCTAACTCACGGGTCACCACATGTGGGCCAGTAAAAGCACTAAGAGAAACTCCTATTCACCAAGGAAGGATAACTAGTATTGCAGCATTAAAACTAAAAGTTGGAGAAAATTAAAAAAAACGCAAGAAGACGGAAGGAAGACCTGAGAAGGAGTCCCGGCAGTAATCAGAAGAAAGGCAAGAAAACAGAAAGTAAAACAAGAGCAAAGGGACCCAAATAAGAAGAGAAGAGGAGTGAAGGAAAACCCGAAGAGGGCGACCTACAACAGGAACTCCGATTGCTCCTTGGGAGAATATAGGATTAAATTACTAAGGAATAGAAATTAAGGTAAGAAATTTGTCCTTTTCACCACTGTAGGAGGATTTCAAAAATGCGCAGTGTAACCCTTATATAACAGTTTTGCAATCGTTGCGGGGGTACCTGATTGGAAGATCACGCCTCCGACTTTAAAGGGCAGCTACTCAGAGAGAATAAGGAAAATTTGAAGAAAGCGGAAGAAGAACAAAAGTTGAGGAATACGTGCAAGGAGTTCTCAAAATCCATCGAAATTTAACCGGCAAGAAAAGCTGTCATAATTGGTGCGGCGAGCAGGCGTCTAAATGAGTTAATACGACCCCATAATTTAGATGAGGGATAGTTAAGGCAGCTAATTAACTGTAACGAATTTGTTAAGGCAAATGAAGTGTTTTCCCCACGTAGGTACTCTTACACCTCAAGACAAATGCGTTTGGATTGTTAGGTAATAAGTGCACTGACAAAATGTTAACTATATTGAATTTTTTTAATCATATTCCCTACTTAGTTCTAGTTATATCCATAGATATAAGTCTGAATATCCAGAAATTTTAGTATATTTTTATTTGGAAATTGAATTTATGTATAGCCTTAGTAGTAGTCACATAGGGTAACCAAACTTTCTTTTGAGTATGTAATTATTGGTCACGAGAAAGAAAACTTTTTTATTTTCTCTAAGTTAGCGTTAGAATATTATGACTTTACCTCTAGATACCAGTGCTTTAGTTATCAGAATATTGGAGTAGCTTATGGAAGATCTGTCATCAGCTGATAATCACACCTTTGCGTATGCATTCATTTATTATAAGCAAGTAGTTAAGAAGAGGAAGATAACAAGGGTAAGCCCCTTTGTTGTCGTTGTTTAAAATTTGGTTGATTGACAAATGTAGATTGGAAAAAAAATGAATTCTCATAGCAAACCTCTCTAAATGTAGATTGGCCACGGGCCGCTTGAATTAGAAGGGAACATTATAGTTACTAGTGTTGATTGTTAACCAGACTTCTTGTCATTGATGCGGCGCGTAGAGTTATAACCCTAAAGAATCTTTGTTCCTTCTGTTATTCTCTAATTGGGCTGAAGTACTTATGATTATATTGAATTAAAATTAAACACAATAAAAATGAAATTTAAATTTATATAGATTTTTTTCTTGTGTGGTGCACCCGTTCCCTGTCTCATCATCATGTCATTAAACTCGTAGTAGTCCTTGAGACAATGATTACGATGAATTGGCTGGAGGCGGAAAAGAGGCTCAGTGGCCCGGACTGGCGCCTTGAAGATATTACTAGCTAGGTGGAATCAGTAACAACACCACTAGGAACGGATACCTGACCTTAATTTAGTTTACCCCCCCCCCCCCCCTCAGACGAGCTTTAGCCGGCCGCTCAAAACGAGGTAGCGGACAAGTAAGCGCGAGCGTCGTCGATTCAAATCGGAAGATTTCAAACTGCGGACGTGGCGCCCAGAGCGCCTTAAGATAATTCGTCGGCTCTCCCGACTGTAGAGTACTTCCGATACACCAGGACGCATCCGTGCCATTCCTATAGAGATCACATATTCTGCGCCCAGCGTGTTACAAATTTGTGGTCAATATAATTAAGAAGGAAGAAATACGTGTCTTACCAAAATTCAAGGTTATTAATGATCCGTGGTTAGCTGATTAAATTGATTGATTGAACAGATATAAATTAACCACTTCGAACACAAAGGCTATTAAATTTGTAAGCAATACATATAGCTCTATCAGCAAGGATAATTATTGTTCTAATACTTACACAACATCAGTTGAAAGAGGAATTATTGTTAATCAGATCGGTATTAGTTACCCCTTAAATCAACCTGAATTCCACAAACGCATTGAAGCTCAAGAATACGTCTTGGCGGTAGCATCACACCACATACATACATAATATGTATAACTATGGTGTGTAAAGACATGACCACCGTCAAGAATTATAAACAAAAATCAAATAGAAAAATAATTGAAAACAAACAAAGTTTGCTCGACCTCAAGAAGAATCCGCTATGCAAGCGTAATTCTTCATTGAGAAAAATACACACCAGAGGTCATTGCTTCATTCAAAAATTGTGTGATCAGAAATGCTGACACTACAATTTCTAATTTTCAATTTTAAGTATCGCAATTCTGCAATAATCCCCACCTTTAGAATTATAAAGAAATACTGATTCCTTTGTAATCATTTTTACATAAATAAGCAGTTATTGTTCAATAAAAAATTAGAATTTATCTGACCATAGAAAGGTGTCTTTTATTCTATAAAAACATGGGCATACTCTGCCATCCAGAATAAAGCGGCATACTCTGCCTCTAATATAAAATATCGACATATTCTGCCACACACTTTACATTGGCATACTCTGCCTTTATATAATATTATAACAGCGGCATACTCTGCCATAAAGAAGAACTTCTGCCATTTAAATACGTACCAAGGGATATCATCATAACAGCGGCTTTTTAGCCATCGGAAGTAAGTTCGGCAGTCTTCTGCCTTTTCAAATATATACTTGGTACAATTCATGACGAATAAATAATCATGGATAGATGCTTGCGTGATATCAGAACAATCATATTATTACATGACGACCCTACAGGTGTATATTCTAATCGCAGCTTTTGTGCACTCATCGAACAAGTTTTTAAAACACTGGGTAAATCTAGAGAAATGACATTTCTCTGACAGTTCTCCTGAACATAATTTAACTTCTAATTTCCAGTGATTTGAGAAAATTTATTTATAAAATAGGTGAAATAATTAAAAATTTAAGAATAAATAAATATTAAAATGCACAAAAAATATTTCCCAGTTTTTCTTAATTACATATTCTTTTATTAGCTTTTTTACATCGATATTATCGCCTTTTCTGTAACTTTACTTTGAAAAAATAACAATTGGTTTATCTGTGACCAGATATAGCTCCATCATTTCTGCAAGAAACAGTTGTGCTACACTATTTTCACTTTTATCATCAGAAGTTTTGTCACTAGATATAAAATTACTGTTTGGATGATCAAAATCAACAGAAATGATTTTCTCTATCCCAGTGGCCTTTCCTGACATCTCATTTAAGAATTTAGAGAACCTACTTGCTTAGTAGCTGCAGGGATAACGTGAAGTCTATAAAACTTACTTGTTAATAATGGCAAAGAAACATTTTTACGATCAAATTTCTTACTAGAAAGGTAGATCTTAAGATTTCATCCATGTTCTTCGACCTTAATCGCCTTCTCAAATATTTCCTTATAATTTTCATTCGAATTTCCTATGTGCATATTATCGATGGGTATTTTGTGATCTAATTTCTTATATAATCTGAATTTGGTATGAGCTCCACGACTTTTTCACTTTTATATACAGCACTCAACCGCAATCACCGAACAAATTCCATGTGACAGTTCACAAATGACAAATGTCAAACGTTTACCCCTAGAAATTTTTAGTGCAAGTTCGGGGCACGAAATCAAAAACACCGGACTTTCATCGAACAAGTTTCTGTAACCCCGTGTAAGGGATTTCAAATAACAAGATAGTACAGCCCGGTGTAGCCCGGGGCTTACCCGGTGTTTTCATCGAACAAACCTAATATATTTAAGTGTCAATTTTCCAACAAGGACATCTTTAGTGGTTTTATGTTTGATGAGTTGACGGCAAATTACTTTCTGCTGCAGGACTTCGCTTTGCATTAAAGTAGGATTTACATCAAACAGAATTTATTTATAAGCCCCTGCTTGAAGTAACGTACAACGCTGGGCATCACGACATTAGTAGCTTAGTATAATAGCTTAGTATTAACAGCAAAATAACATAAATCAGAGTAGCTGGTCAGGCCATAGGCCGTCCCGATATTAGACATAAAGAAATAATAAGTGTAAAGAATATGAGATAGCCTTTTGAGATAGGTTGGACGGTAAGAAGTCCTTACAGGTAATTATATGAAGATACTAATATGGATACTTATAATATATATAATACATGAAATTAGACAAGATTAAAGTTAATAAATGAATGAGAGTAATTAATGAATTAAATGCTATAAAATGAATTGAAATTAGCTTATTAGGCTTTCACAGTTGTAGTTGTTATTATTTTACTGATTCTTACCTAGTGATGTTATGGTCAAAGTTATTGTAAAAAGTCCTAACAGGTAATTATTTTATGAGGATACTAATATGGATACTTATAATGTATATAATACATGAAATGAGACAAGATCAAGATTAACAAATGAAATGAATGTGAGTTAAATTAATAAATTAAATGCTATAAAATGAATTGAGTTGAAAGAGCTTATTAAGCATTCATTGCCTGTACATAGTTTTAGTAGTTGTTATTATTCTAGATTCTTACATAGTTTTTTTTTTTTTTTTTTTTTTTTTTTTTTTAATTCAAAATATTCAGTATAATTTAAATTTTAAGAATTAATTTTATTACTAAACCAGAGTTGTATTGTGACGGCCTTATGAATAGCAGTTATTGGTGTTTAGACATTAGCTGTGTTTAGATATATAAGATTTTTTCAACGTTATGAACCCTACGACATTAGCAATTACCACATCAGCAATATATCTTAGCTATCAAATGGTAACAACAGATTAGGTACAACAGACATTAGCCATTAGCGACAGTTCAGGCCTCTCTCAGAGAGCACATACCTTTATTTTTGAATTCTTTTGTGGATCCAATTTCTCTGATGTCACCTGGTAGGCTGTTCCACTTTGTAACCCCCTGGGAGTAGATATTTCTGCTGCTAAACTGAGTGTTCACCCTAGGGTATATCAGTCTGCGGCCGTCCCTGTCACTCCACGAAAAGCGATCGCACACGTACCCTGGCAATAGACCAACCCTGGCCTTATGTATAAAGGACAGTGCTGCAAGGTCATATATTCCTTGTAGCGATCCGGGGAGGAGGATTTCCACTAATGGACCCAGATGCGTCCTGCGTCTCAGATTGAATACGAATCTGGCACAAGCCTTGAGAGCACGCAGCAGCTTGGATAGTTCGGATTGTGAGAATGGATAGAGTACAATGTCCGCATAACGAAAGTGTGGTAGTATAAGTGCATTGAATTAACGTAATCTTGTGGTCTCATCAAGAGGAGGGGAAACTGCGTAAAGGGAGCGGAGTCCATAATATATTCGAGAGCACATCAAATTTATATGTGTCATCCAGGAGAGGCAGGGATCAATAAGGAGTCCCAGGTTCTTCACAAATTTCGGTGTCAGAGGGATGCTATGGCCCAATATAATTATGGAGGGAATTTGAGATAATAGATTAGCGATTCTGTTGGGTCTAATAGCGTACCCAATGGCCTGTGTTTTGGTTGGGTTAAGTGCTAGGCCATTAGCAGCTGCCCAAGATGCGATATCAGCTAGAGTATCGTTTATAATTTGTATTGATTCGTGCAGTCTATCTGCCGGAGAACCGATGTATATCTGGATGTCATCTGCGTA
The DNA here is from genome assembly GCA_963930735.1 of Dioctria linearis. Taxonomy (NCBI): domain Eukaryota; kingdom Metazoa; phylum Arthropoda; class Insecta; order Diptera; family Asilidae; genus Dioctria; species Dioctria linearis. The sequence continues at coordinate 98,021,295 of OZ005740.1, forward strand.
TATGTGAAAATTAACATTATTGAGAATTTCCCCTACGTCATTGATGTATAGAGAAAATAGGATGGGGGCTAGGACCGCTCCTTGGGGAATGCCCGATCGTAAGGGTCTTATATTGGAATATGTTTCGCTTGATTTGACCATGAAAGATCTGCCTGCTAGGTAGTTGCCAATCATCTCAGCGGCGGAGGGGGGGGGGGGGAGCAAAGCTTTGAGGTTAGTTTTTCGTGAGGCACTGAGTTGAATGCCTTGCTGAAGTCAAGAGAGACCCCTGTCACCCATGTCTCGGATGTCTGCTGTCACTTCGAGCAGCGCAGTGCTGGTTGAGTGAAAGCGTCTAAAGCCAGACTGCATTTTAGATAAAAGATTGTTTTCGGTGACGAAGGTTGATATCTGATCAGCAATGAGGAACTCCAAGACTTTTGATATTGCTGGCAGTATAGTGATTGGTCTCCATTCTGAGATATTGGCAGGAGAAGCCTTCTTTGGAATAGGCGTGACCAATCCGAGTTTCCATCGGTCAGGAAAATGTGAGCTTGATAAGAGCCGGTTGATGAGATGGGTAGCAATTGGAATTATGAACGGTAAAATGAATTTTGATGATGATGACATGCATTTTTTACGGAAATTGTGGGAGATAGTTAATTGAAATTTAAATGCTGCGGAAGCAATCATTACAATAGTTCACACGTACGCTCCCCACTAGTTTTTATGGTAAAAATCGCAAACTGTAAAACTGTCTAATTGGAAATTGTCAAGTTTTTACTGGTTTTTTCGTAGATATTCAAAGACGTATCATGAAAAGAAGTATAATTTTACAATTTCTAAAATATTGCATGAAAAGACGAAGGAGGTCGAAGCAAAGGATGAGATTATATCGAAAAAATTTGTCGCAAAATATCAGGTAGTACTGTAATTCAGTTCTACAATCATCATTTTGTACGATAACGAAATTTTTATTCATTATTTATTTCGTATAGTAAACAAAAAATACAGTAAGTAATCTGCTAATATGTAAACGTCAATCCACTTCATCCACTCAAGTGCTGACATGAAAATATTTCCACTCCACTACCGAACTAACGGCGGTGAAGATAATTCCAGTCCGGTTCGTGTTCACATGACGGATTATCTCAAAGGCGGAATAATTCTAGCAAATTATAAAGGAAAAGGACCACTGTAGTCAATTTGTGAACGCACTAGTCCCAGCTTGTGGATAGAAAACTACCTCAGAAATAACTTCAATATTTTCTATAAAGAAATATTTAATTACTTTCAATTTCGCAAAATTTAATAACAAACTCAAAACTTACTTTTGTTTATTTCGACAAATAATTTGACTTGACAGATATGTATATGTCATAAAATTATAGTAACAACAACAATATGGCAGCACGAGTAGTCGAAATTGACTAATTAGGGTTGCCAAAGCAATGGTTTAGTTTCAGTAACTATAAAAACTCCCTATGCTTGAGATCTTTTTATAGTTCCGGACACGCACACATTCAGTACGTTTACATGAATACTTGACTTGAAATCCACTTGAAGCTTAGGTAGGGCGGTTGATTGAAGTAATTCCAATTACTTGACTTGAGTTTTTCTTGAATTTAATTTTCCAATTACTTAAGTTGAAATTTACGCGTTGAATGAGCCTTTTCAAGATATTTTGATTACTTCAAGCATACTTCATCTTCAAGTATTCATGATTGACAAATCGACGTCCGGAAAAAATGCAGAACGCGTTCGCTTCTGTCGTCACTCATAAATAAATTTCCATATACGATGTACTATCTCCCTCACAATTTCTGTAAAAATTGCATGTCATCATAATGTAAATCCTCCTTAATTCATTAGTTTCTTCATTCATTTCAACTGTGGAAGCTAGTGAATTTATTAATTTTTTCTGCTCCTGTTATTTCTTGTATTAAATCTGTAATGAGAGAATAATATTGTGGTATTAGTTTTGTCAAATACAATATATACGTACCTTCGCTTCCTTAAAGGATTAGTGTTCACATGTGAACAAATAATATCAACCGAACCACCGTAACCCAATTCTGATGCAATGGTCAAATCATCAATTTCTACCTTTGACGCAATAATTAAATTATTTTAGGTGCATTTCCCCATAACACGATTGTAGGTCACTTGCCCAGCAATTTCTTTTTTACACAATGGAAATGAAATTGCCGAAATCGCTAAAAATGCTGATCGACATTCTTTTTACTGTTCAGTGTTATGAGGAAATGCACTACGTAGAATAACTCTTTTTTGATAAGTAAAAATTGTATATAAATATGCTAGGGCTACAAATAAAGTTTCAGTGATATTTTAATAACCATTTCAAGTCGTTTACTTTCACTCAAGTATTAAAAGGCAGGAAGGTATTAATTTAAATGCATAGTCTACTAACACAAATTTATTTTACATTTTACATCAGATGTTTATATATATGCGTATTCCGTGCCGCTCACTCGATTCGCTCCTCGTCTGTAAGACAAAAGATATATTTAAGAAATAAATCCCAGTGGGCGATCTTACACACACACACTAGCACACACGCACTGGCTTACTTTCCCTTATTCCTTACCGCGGTGGCATACACCGACACGGATAGGTACAAGGGATATCGTACAGGCAGATTCACCGTGACACATACACCGTCGCGAATCTGCCTCACCCGCAGCCTTCTGGCACCACCATGTCGCACACCGACATGGGCAGGAGGTAGTGTAACAATCGTCAGCAGCGTACTCACCGTGGCGCACACCGACATGAGCACCGGCTACGAAAATTCACTTACGCAGGTCCTCAAAATACAACACTCACCCCACGTATACACAAATTCCTACGAATTTACCTAAGCTACGCTACTTTACAATACGCACAACTACTACAATAAAAATTATCTTTTATAACTAAAATTCAACACAAATAACTATATCACCCACCTTGGCTTCCCATTCCACCGCTCGACACTGTTGGACTTAATCCACTACCAGACTACTTTTCGATAACCTGTGATTTTCACGATTACGGCAACTCATGGATCCTTCACAAACAGGACCATAAACCTAGGACCAGTTTTTGTTAGAATTCCTTGAATTCCGGATACCAGTGGATGCATCATGCGGCTAGTGAAGCCCAAGGTTGTGTGAGTAGGAAAGCAGAACCATAAAATTCTACTTCTACCTTCAGACAATTAAATTATTTTACCTAAAAACCAAGGTCGCTTACCGTGACTATTTCATTATTGTGACAACTCGGCCATCCTGAAATCGAGAGCGTCCTCGCTCTCACTTTTGTCATCAATTGATTCCTCATTCAAGCATCGGGGAATCCATTTCTTTATTCTATCCGCTGCTTCCACGTTTTCAAAGGAAGCTCTTTGAGAACGAGTAGAACCACGTATTTCCTGTATAACGTATCGGTCATTCGGTAGTACTTTCTTTATACGGAGCGGTCCCTTATATTTTGGTAGAAGTTTCTTGCTTTCACCCTCGGAATTAACATTTTTCCTCACAAGAACTAGATCTCCCACGATATAACTTGTTGGCGCCTTTCTTTTCTTGTCAAATCTTTGCTTTTCTACATGCTGACTATGTGATATTTGTTCGGATACCCTCTTCCTCGCTTCCTCGTGATGGTTGGTCTGTGTTCATTTATAGCGTTGGTTAACTGTGCATCTCCAGCTGCCCGGGGTCGAAATCCGAAAAGTAGCTCACTAGGTGTTATGTATGGCGTTGTTAATAGAGAACTGAACTTTATCTAATTCCCTATCCCATTTGTTGTCTTCTTTTGCCGTGGAAGATAAAGCTGTCAGTACAGTTGAATTGAATCGTTCCACTTGTCCATTAGCTCTTGGAGTGGCCACAGCGTTTTGTACATGAACTATACCTCTTTGGTTGCAGTATTTGTGAAAAGCTTTCGACGTATAGCAGGTTTCTCGGTCTGTGACTATTCTGTGTGGAGTTCCGAATTGCCCTAAGATTTTATCCAAAAAGGTCAGAACTGGCTGTGTTCTGGTATCCTTTACGGCCTGTAATAGGGTATATTTGGTAAAAGCTTCAACGGCAACTATGATGTACTTTTTCCCGCCGGTAGCTCTCACGAATGGCCCCAAATGATCCACATGAATCGTATGAAATGGTGTCTTAGATTTCTCAATGGGATGAAGGAATCCTTCTGCTTTTCCTTTTGGTTGTTTATTATAAAGGCATGGTATGCAGCTCTTTATGTAATGTTCGACGTAGCTCCTCATATTCGGAAACCAGTAACTTTCGCTTAACTTATTAAGAGTTTTTTCCAAAGCGAAATGCCCAAACTCGTCGGGTGCCGTTCTTACTATTTCTTGTCTCATTCCCTTAGGCACTAACTACTTTATTCCTTTATTTGTCCCACGATATATCCTTTCATTCTCTAATTCTCTAACTTGTAGTCTGCATGAATTTTCTTTTCATATTCACTTCCAGGTTTCTTTTTTAATATTTCAGCAATTAATTTAATTTTATTATCACACAGTTGGCTGGCTAATACCCAATCCGCTACTTCTATTCTCATGATATCGAGCTCTTCTATTGCCGAATTGCCTGCTATCGGATTCCTGCTTAACGCGTCTACATGAGTCATTTGTGTTCCTGGACGATATTCAATAGTAAAGTTGAACTCTTGTAGTGCTAGCCACCATCTAGCAATTCTGGGAATCAGCTCCTTTTTCTTTGCGGCCGATTTAATAGCATTGCAATCGGTTACGAGTTTGAAGTTAATGTCCAATAAATACGTCCTAAATTTCTTCTTTGTCTCCACCACTGCTAAGGTTTCCAATTCGTAGGAGTGGTACTTTTCTTCAGGAAGTGTAGTTTGTCTACTATAGTAGGCTAGAGCATGTAATTACTCGTTATTGTCTTTCTGCGAAAGAATTCCTGCGAGTCCTAACTTACTCGCATCCGTATGAATCTCTGTTTCCGCGAGTGGATTATAAATAGCTAAAATGGGTCTCTGAACGAGTAACGTTTTTAGTTTGTCAAAGGAATCCTGTTCCACATCACTCCATGACCATTTCGATTCCTTTTTAGTCAACTTAGTAAGTGGTTTCGCTAGCATTGAGTAGTCCTTAATAAATTGTCGAAAAAATCCCGTAAGGCCAAGGAATTGTCTGATTTGATGGACATTTTGTGGCACAGGAAACTCCTTAATGCACTTAGTCTTTTCATTTCCTGGTCGGATTCCTTGATGGTCAACTTCAAATCCCAGAAAGGAAATAGATGTCTTGAAGAAATGGCATTTTATTGGGTTTAACGTGAGATTATTATTATGAAGAACTTTCAGTACTGTTTCCAATCGTTGTATTCCATCATCAAAATTTACGGAGGGAATAAGAATATCGTCCAGATATGCAATCGCGATTGTTCGTCTTAGTGGACCTAGGATTTTGTTCACCATTCTCTGGAAAATGCTGGGTGCTGTAGATATCCCAAATGGCATTCGATTAAATTCGTATTGATCATCCGGTGTGATGAATGAAGTTTTATACTTTGATTTTTCTTCCACAGGGATTTGATAGTATCCAGATGTCATGTCCAACGTAGTGAAAAACCGATACCCATGTAGCTGATCAATTTGGTCATCTATTCTAGGTAGTGGGTACCTATCTTGTTTAATTTTGCTATTAAGCCTACGATAGTCCACACATAACCGTTGCTCTCCATTTTTCTTTCTTACTAACAGCACTGGGGATGCAAAAGGAGAGTTTGACTCCTGGATGATGTCGTTTTTAAGAAGGTCATTTATGATTTCTTTAACTTTTCCACGAGCTACTGGAGCGAGACGATAAGGTCTGTAACTAATTGGTTTTTCGTCCTCTAACTCAATTCTTAGCTCTGCTGCCTTGGTGCATCCCAAATCCTGCATAGATACTGCAAACGAATTTTCATATTCTCGTAATAATGCTATTAGAGTCATTCTTTGGTAATCAGTTAGCTCTGGCCCAATATTAACTTCCTCCAACTTGGTTTTACATACCTCGTTTTGCTCATCTATTGTTAAAATCTGTTCCTCATTTTTATTGCATGGTTGTCCTCGTACGAAAATTCTCCTAGGCTTGATGATAACTTCTTGTTCGGTGGAATTGATCAATGGTATTTTGCACTCTAGATCTTCGTTAACATTTATCACGCATCGGGGAACGAAGTATTCATTTCTGTTCTCCAGTATTAAGCTTGATTCGATATAATAAACTCCTGGTTCAGTTGTGCAGCACTGTGCGAATCCTGAGTGCTGAGGAGGTAAAACTAGGGCATCTTTTGCCCAAAATGGCACTTTAGTTGGTGGTAGATCGATAACGGCTGGAAGGCTCTCAAAATGGTTTTCGAATATTCGAAATTTATTTAAATTTTTAAAAATCAGAATATGGGATTGTTCGGTTAGTGGTTGTCCTATAATTGCTGCGATATTTTGTGCATTATTTGGAACGACAATAAAATCGGTGACTGCTTCTGCCTGGTCTATCTTGACATTTACGTTTCTAACTATCCCCAATGTTGTAACTACACCTCCACCAAATCCCTTAATTTTAATTATTTTATTTTCATATCTAAGGTTAGTAATTACTATAGTTTCTTCTCTAATAGTATTGCAATTTGATCGTAAATCTACAAACACTCTCACTCACACCATTAATAAAAGCGTCAAAAAAATACTTCTTACTTAATTCATTGTCCTTCTCTAGGGCCATTATTTGCTTCTGAGTCTGCTTGTAGTTATACTGCTGTCGCATGCATTCACCTAAGTGATATCTGTCACACTTGTCACATTTCTTTGCCCTTTTCGGACAGTTTATTATGATATGGTCTCGCCCACCACATCCGTAGCATTTTCCCCTGTTTGAGTTATGATGATCAATATGTCTCTTCATAAGAAGTTGTGGCTTAGATGGTCTTTCTTTAGCTCGTGTGAATAGGATTCGGCGTAGCGAAATGGACCTCTGGTTAGGCTCAAGAGCTGTAAATAAACGTTAATATTCACTCAAGCTTACCACTGGTGGGGGCTTAAGTGCTGGATACTAGTAAAGCAAAAGGCAGGCTTCTTTACTTTGGAAGTTCTTTACTAAAACTTAAAAATTCTTACATTACTACTGCTTTTATAATGCTTAAAAATTACTAACTAAGCAACTTAGTGTAATGAACTTAAGGTGCTATGTAGTAAGCAATATTTGTCTTGAATTCAATAATTATTGGGGGCAATTGCTTACTTTGCGCAATTTGCCTAGTAAGCAAGAGTTCAATAATTATTGCAAACAATTATTGCTTATTTGTTTTTATGCTATGCGGTTTTTGACCTTTTGTATATCTACAGTCAGATTTATTGTCTCATACTATATATCTACAAATCTGAACAATTTTGCTATTATGTAGATCTACAGTTATTTATGTTCAAGTTTGAACATTCTGCCGGGGGGACGCGATTGGAGGAAGATTGAACTCTGACATACTCTCCACGTCCTCTATGGGTGTTGCCTCAGTACTTGACAACGTGAGTTTTCGCTTCCACTTGCATCTTATGACTGTGATAATCCCTGCTATGATGAGTATTGTGGTGGTTGAGATGCTTGCACCGGTGATGTGGTGATGAATGATCTCCCAGCTTCCCTCAACATGAAGATTGTCACCTTCAGCTTCCAATGCCTCGTAGATTTGGTCGGACGTCTTTATAACTGGTTCCATGTCTGTCGATATTGTTAAGCTGCTAATTGTTGGTAGGGAGACATTGATTGGCACAGGTTTTATAAAGGACGCGATGACTGGTGTTTTCAACGAGTATTCGGATTTGAGTGTATTTCGCTTCGTTTTTATTGAATATTCTTGCGAAATTCTGATGATTCCAGTGCCATTTAAAAGGACGTCCTCATGATTTCCATTACACTGTATTGCTGCTGTGGTGGGTTTGTTGGCAACAAATAACCAGGTGTTGATCATGTGAAGATGCTTCCATAGAACGCTTGTTAGTTTGAATTGTCTGATTGGACATTCATTGCCTTCGTGTCGGTGATTCTCGATGCTTCGTATGACTGTTGGCGTGCATAGTAACATATGTTTTTTTGTATTCACGCAGCTATCCAATTCCATCTCAGTTAAACTAAAGTAAGACTGTGTGTTGTAGTTTATGGCTAGAATAGGAGTCGCAAGATCTAGGACCACGTATTGATTGTCTGATTTTTTTTGAGGTATTGCTGTACATTTTATTAGATTGTACTGGGATAGTTCGGCTATGTTGAGGTATGCTAATACCTTAATCTCTTCTGCTGAGAATTCTAGCTCAATTTTGGCGTTGTGGAATGGCAGAATGTCTAAACTCGATGGCAGATTTCCTTTGGCTTTGGTTCGTATTTCTGATATTTGGGCAGGTTTCAGGAAGTCTATTAGACTTCCATGATGGAAGTAAACCCTAGTGATCTTGTGATATTTTTCTAATAATTCCTCTAGGTAATTAGCTGCAGCATGGTATGCTACGAGGAAGTGTATGTTTAATTTGTTTGTGTCGGGCCCTGCGAACCATTGTGCCTGCATCTTTTTAATTGCTGTCAATCCCTGGTTCAATCTATCGGTGAAAGTGTTTAGCTTTTTCACTGTTCTTGCTTCTGTCTCGTTGGCTGTTGCGATAGTTGTAAGCATGATATTCGTTTGATGGTTGATCGTTTGAAGTAGGAGCTTTTGGTTATGATCTAGTTCGTCAATATTTTTATACACCTCATCGTTGACTCCGAATACCGTCTCTAATAGCCTCCCCAGAATTCCTCTTGTTACCCTTTTATTTGTTTCGGATAGCAACATTTCTATGTGGTTTTGGGTTTCCGTGTGGATTTCCTCGAGATGATGTATTAACCCTTGGCAATGTGTTTCGTCGGATATTTTGTATGTCTCGTCGCAGAGTGTTTTTATTTGATTCATTGTCTGTTTTAACATGCTGCTATCATTACTTATTTCTGCTGAGGACAAGCTCAATTCAATTCTGAAGGTGCCTCGCTTCACTTGGACATCGCCCATTTGCTCAACGTACAAGCCTGCTTTTGGTTGAGTTAGGTTGTAGGAACAGTGCCCTACTTTCACAAATAGGAGTAGCAGGAGACAGAGTATGGTTGGGTGCATTGTTGTCCACCGTCCTCCATGATTAGTCGGCCTTCTATACTCTTCAGAATAGTATCTTTTCGCGAAGTTAGGTAACTGTGTTTTATAGCGCATTTCGTAAGCCTTGACTGCCTGTAATTGTTTTTCTATAGGTACTAAATTTTTGTACCCAGTTGTTACAGGGTAAATTCGAACACCATTACGCTTACGTTGCATATGATCGCGTCGAAATTTATGTACTTGTGCCTTATAATTTGATGCCGTGTCTGTGCAGGTGTCTCTTTTTTCCTGCTTGTCTGCTGTTGAACGCCCTTTGGTTTCATTTCCATTTGCTGCTAGATCCCGATGTGAGGGTAATGCGGGGACATTGACGCATGCGTTGTTTACTGCGTAGAACTTTTGAGTTGGTTTTGATGAAGCTATGTTTCCTAGTGTCTCGTTTTCACCGGCTGACTGGTCTGCGAAGGACATGCTCACTTTGCTTACTTTCATTCTCTTAACTAACCTCTGGTCTGTATGCACATCTTGAGCTGGCTGTCTCCTTCTTAGCGTGCTCATTGAATGAGCAGCTATTTTTCTCTTTACGCAGCTCTGGGTTAGACTATTGTCGTCGTGTTCTTCCACTGGCAAGGGACAAATTTTTGCTATTGGACGTTTTATGGTATGATCACCTTTGTATCTTAGTGTTACTACTCTCACTAAGTTGTCCGATCCTGGGTGTACTTCTGTGATTCTTGCAAGTGGCCAATTTGTGGGAGGTGTACCCTCGTCTTTTATAAGTACAACTTGTCCGATTTTAACATTGCTAGTCTTGCTTTTCCATTTTGACCGTTGCTGTAATTGCTTAAGGTAGTCCTTCGTCCATGCTTGCCAGAAATCTTTACTCATCTTTTGGATATGTTGCCAGCGAGAGAGACTGTGCTGTTCCTTCTCCCATCCCGTTGAATCTGGAGGCACAATTAGTGCTTCTCCCACAAGGCAATGTCCTGGAGTGAGTGTGTTTATGTCTGTTGGATCGTCCGTCATTGGGCACAGGGGTCTTGAATTGAGACAAGCCTCAATTTGACAGAGTAAAGTTGACATTTCTTCATATGTAAGTGTGGTTTCCCCTATAATTCTCTTCAGATGATACTTAACTGCTTTAACACCGGCTTCCCAAATTCCTCCGAAGTGAGGAGCTGCGGGGGGAATAAAGTGCCACGTCGTTCCTTTATTTGCTAGATATGAAGCTGCGCTTTTCACGTTTTCTTTATTAAGTACTTTATTAGCACTAACGAAGGTTGCGGCATTATCACTATAGATATCAGTGCACGTGCCCCTTCTTGCAATGAATCGCTTGTAGGCTGCGAGGAAATCCTCTGTTGTCAAGCCGCTTACGATCTCTAAGTGTATGGCTTTAGTGGTCAGACATACAAACACTGCAATGTAACCTTTATAACTTGTGATTCCTCTGCCTTTAGATGCTCGGATTTTTATTGGCCCAGCGTAGTCCATTCCTGTGTGGCTGAATGGCTTTGATGGTGTGACTCTTGGTGTTGGTAGTGCGCCCATTTGCTGAGATGGGTTTTGCGTCTTAAAACGGGCACAACGAATACATTTGTTCAATACGTTCTTAACAGTATTCTTGCCTCTGATAATCCAAAACTTTCTGCGAATGAATGCTAAGGTTGTCTGGTTTGATCCGTGGAGTGTCAGTGCGTGGGATTCTTGAATAATTAATTTGGTTATGTGATGACTCGAGGGTAGGATTATTGGGTACTTTTCGTTGTAAGGTACGTTGGAATTACCGATGCGCCCTCCTAATCTGATGAGTCCCTCTGTGTCTAAAAACGGGTTGAGTGATAAGAGTGCACTTTTCCTTTCTAAATTTCGATTTTTGCGTAAGTTGTGGATGTCAGAAGTGAATTCATTTTGCTGAATGATACGGACTATGCTATTGAGAGCATTCAATATCTCTGGTGCTGTAATATGCATTTTGCTTATTGGTTTCCTTCTGCCAGCGTTGATAAATCTTTAACAATAAGCCCACACTCGTAAGAGTTTAGGTAACTTGCTGTATTTTAAGAAGATTTTTTCTTGGTACGCGTCCTTCTCTGATATGTTTCCGCATGTGATTTGGCGTTTCATTTCTTCCATTGTCGATAGTTCAGGTGATGCAAGGGATGGCCATTTGGTCTTTTGTTCCATCAGCCATGTAGGCCCATGCCACCATAAATTTAAGCCAAGAAGTCTTGATGGGTTGATTCCTCTAGATGCCACATCTGCAGGGTTATGCTCTGACCGAACGTGATACCAGATGGTAGGTGTTGTTAATTCTACGATTTCAGCTACCTTATTTGAGACAAAGGTTTTCCATTTTTCTGGGCCTCCTTTGATCCAAGCTAATGTGATTGTTGAGTCTGTCCAGGCGTATGTGATAACGTGTTGAAAATGCATGATGACTTTTACCTGGTGTAGCAATTTTGCCAAGAGTGCTGCACCGCATAATTCCAGCCTTGGAAGTGTTTTCTTAAGTTTTATGGGTGCTACTTTGGTTTTAGCCGTTAGTAGTGTTGTTTGAATTGTTCCATCTTGCTTTATAACTCTGCTGTAGACTGCCGCAGCATACGCTTTTTCGGATGCATCACAGAACCCGTGTAGTTCTATTTCTTGATTTGAAAGGGTATGCTGCATCCATCTTGGAATGGAGATTGACTCAATTTGTGGGAGCTCCTTCTTGAATTTTTCCCATTTTTGAGATACATCTGTTTGTACTTTCTCATCCCATGAGTTTCCTTCCATCCAGAGTTCCTGCATCATGATTCTAGCTGTTATCATTATCGGTGCAAGCCATCCAAGGGGATCGAACAGTTTGGCGATATCTGACAGCATGGTTCGTTTTGTTTGTTGTTTTCGATCACAAAGATTGACTTTAAAATGGAACGTGTCTGTTGCAGGCGTCCAATATACTCCCAAAGTTTTAATTGTTTCTCCGTTGCTGATCTCAATTGGGTCTTTCTCCCGTAATTCTTCTGGAATTGTTTTGAGGAGGTTTAAATCATTACTTGACCATTTTCTTAGGTTGAAACCCCCTGCTTTTAGCAGCCCAATTAATTCGAGCATAGTGGTCATACTTTCTTGCATTGAATCTCCTCCAGACATTAAATCGTCAACGTAAAAGTCTTTTAGAGTGGCGTTTACAGCTTGAGGGAATCTGTTATGCTCATCGACTGCTAATTGTTGTAATGTCCTAACTGCCAAGTACGGTGCTGAGGCTGTGCCATATGTAACCGTCGTTAGAGCATATTCCTTAATAGGTTCGTCTTCTGAAAACCTCCACAGTATTCTTTGCAGGTTTTGTTGTTCATCATCGATTTGTATCATCCGATACATCTTCTCGATGTCGGCTTTGAACACATATTTGTGTGTCCGCCAACGTAGCAGGATGTCGAATAGGTTTTCTTGCAAGCGTGGTCCGACGTACATTATATCATTTAGACTCAGTCCGGTATTGGTTTTAGCGGAGGCATCAAACACGACTCGTAATTTTGTCGTGATGCTTTCCTCTTTTATTACTGGTTGATGAGGTAGATAATAGGTGATACCATCCGCTTTTGGTGAAACTTGCTTCATGTGTCCTAGATTTAGGTATTCCACCATAAATTTGCTGTACTCCTTTTTTAAAGTCACACTCTTCCGAAATCTCTTTTCAAGTTGAAGTAATCTGGCCATAGCTATCTTACGGGAGTCGCCAAGATTGTGTGCGTTTTCTTTTAGTGGCATTGACACTGTATATGTCCCATTGAAATTTCGAACGTGTGATTCTTTGAAATGCTTTTGGACAACTTTATCCTCTTCCGATAGGCTGGAATTTGTTGGTAATTCCTCTATCTCCCAGAATTTTGTTAGTTGTTCGTTCAGCTTGACTATTGATACCATGCTAATTACATTTTTTTGCGTTGTTGTCTTTTGAGTTTCGATTTTCCCAGTCACAATCCACCCAAATGTTGTATTTTGAATTAGCAACTCATCTCTTGGTTTCCGTATACCTTCGAGTAGGATAGATCCGTATACGTCTGCACCCAGTAGCACATCAATTGGCCCGGGTGTGTTTAAGGTTGGGTCGGCCAATATAAAATTGTGGTTTTCCCATAACTCGCTAGGTGATATTGGTGTGCAGGGTAACATTTGTGTTAAGTTGGGTAGTACTAATGTTTCTACTGCCAACTTGTAGCTAGAGGGAAATCGAGGTGAAAGGTTTAGCAAAACTTGGCTTCTTGATGTGCTTGCCGTTGTGTTTCCTACACCTAAGATTTCGATTTCAACTTTATTTCTTGGTAGCCCAAGTGTTTGAACTGCTTTTTCTGTCACAAATGAAGCTTGTGATCCTGGGTCTATTAGTGCTCGAAGTAGCTCATAAGTACCCATGGCTGTATGTGCTTTCACCAATGCAGTAGCTAACATTACTTGTTTCTGTAGTTTGACATTGTAGCTTGCCTTCTTGGTTTCTTCTATGCTTTCTTGTGTGGTTTTGGTTAATGCCGCATGTGAAGATACTGGTTGTCTTAACTCACCGCTTTGTCCTGACGTTGCTTGGTGCATGTGTAATAAAGTATGATGATACTTTTTACATTTATTGCATCGTTGTTTGCTTAAGCACTTGATGTCTTCTTTGTGATTTAAGCAATTCGGACATAACTTATTGTGCTTTATAAATCTGCATCTCTCATTCACGTCTATTGCTACAAATTTCTTGCATTTGTAGATTGAGTGAGCTTCATTGCAGTATTTACATCTGACTTCGATTGCATGAAATGTCTTAGTCATTGATCTTGACGTCACGCTTAGTTTGCAAGAGTCATAAGCTTTCTTTTGGTCTTTAAAATTCTCTAAAGACTGAAAGCGGGTCTCGATGAATTTTAAAAATTCATTCAGATCTGGGATTTCTCGTGGTTCTTTGACGCACTGCTCGTACCAGCGTCGTGTTTCTCTATCTAACTTTTTTAAAAGATAGAAAACGATGATCGGTCCCCAGGTATCAGTGCTAATTCCTAAATTATGTATAGCATACATGCATTCACGTGTAGTGTCGTGAATATGCTTAAGTCCGCCTGGAGTTTCTATGTTCTGGTGCTGTTGATTGAAAAGTACTTCAAGTTGACTGAATAATAAAGCTCTTTTGTTGTTGTACCTTTCATTCATTAGCTCCCATGCAGCTTGGTAATTTGAGTCGGAAATTTCCAAGTGCTTTATAATTTTTGCCGCTTCGCCCCTGATATTCGTTTTAAGGTATTGGAGCTTTTCTGCATTGCACAGCCGTTTGTTGCAATGAATAGTTTTTGAGAAAATATCTCTAAAAGCTGGCCAGTTGTTATAATTACCTTCGAATGAAGGTATTGTTTGCCGTGGTAGCCGTAACCCCGCATCTTCAATTGTGTGCGTTTCACTGGGTTCATCTGTTTTTTGTTGTTCATGTAGTAATATCATTACTTCTTATACTGCTGTTTCCAAGTTCTCGTAATCACCTGACTGGAAGTACGGGTCATTGAATTCATTCTCGAATTCGTTAATTTCTTCGTGCAGTTCTGTTATATTGTTGAACTGCTCATGTAGATTCCATATTTTATATTCATAGTACATTTTTGTGTGAGGGCTGTTTTTGTTTCGATGTATGTCTCCTATTATTCTCCTAATGGAATTTATTTTTAACTTTTGTCTTTTGAGTCTGCCTATCTGCTCAATATTGTTTTTCGGGGTGACTAATTTAAAGTCGTCTTCTTCTTCGGTCGTGTCACGGTTTATATTACCATCTATTGGCGAAGTTCCAACTGCAGGTTCTTCATCTTGATCTTTCTTACTTTGATCATCGTCTTCTTCCCCTTCTTCGTTCACATACTGTTTATATGTGCTGATACGCTTCATAGCTTCCTCATAAAAACACTTTACTTGACCGTAAAAGTCGTTTTTTATATAGCTGCGATCGGTTGAAATATTCTCTACCAAAATCTCGTGTCGAGATTTAAATTCCGTCCAGTATTGCAGAAAAAGCTTCTCTTTCTCTGCAATGTACGCTAGTGTTTTTCGAATAGGGCCATCTTTCTTCATGTTGATCAGCGTATCCTCGATAATCCCAGAAATTTGCTTTTGATCTTTCAAAAGCTGCTGTATTTTTGAAGTGTCCATGGCTGGTTCTGGTTGTTCTTCTCGAAGGACCAATCTTTCTTTAGCTCGTGTGAATAGGATTCGGCGTAGCGAAATGGACCTCTGGTTAGGCTCAAGAGCTGTAAATAAACGTTAATATTTACTCAAGCTTACCACTGGTGGGGGCTTAAGTGCTGGATACTAGTAAAGCAAAAGGCAGGCTTCTTTACTTTGGAAGTTCTTTACTAAAACTTAAAAATTCTTACATTACTACTGCTTTTATAATGCTTAAAAATTAGTAACTAAGCAACTTAGTGTAATGAACTTAAGGTGCTATGTAGTAAGCAATATTTGTCTTGAATTCAATAATTATTGGGGGCAATTGCTTACTTTGCGCAATTTGCCTAGTAAGCAAGAGTTCAATAATTATTGCAAACAATTATTGCTTATTTGTTTTTATGCTATGCGGTTTTTGACCTTTTGTATATCTACAGTCAGATTTATTGTCTCATACTATATATCTACAAATCTGAACAATTTTGCTATTATGTAGATCTACAGTTATTTATGTTCAAGTTTGAACATTCTGCCGGGGGGACGCGATTGGAGGAAGATTGAACTCTGACATACTCTCCACGTCCTCTATGGGTGTTGCCTCAGTACTTGACAACGTGAGTTTTCGCTTCCACTTGCATCTTATGACTGTGATAATCCCTGCTATGATGAGTATTGTGGTGGTTGAGATGCTTGCACCGGTGATGTGGTGATGAATGATCTCCCAGCTTCCCTCAACATGAAGATTGTCACCTTCAGCTTCCAATGCCTCGTAGATTTGGTCGGACGTCTTTATAACTGGTTCCATGTCTGTCGATATTGTTAAGCTGCTAATTGTTGGTAGGGAGACATTGATTGGCACAGGTTTTATAAAGGACGCGATGACTGGTGTTTTCAACGAGTATTCGGATTTGAGTGTATTTCGCTTCGTTTTTATTGTATATTCTTGCGAAATTCTGATGATTCCAGTGCCATTTAAAAGGACGTCCTCATGATTTCCATTACACTGTATTGCTGCTGTGGTGGGTTTGTTGGCAACAAATAATCAGGTGTTGATCATGTGAAGATGCTTCCATAGAACGCTTGTTAGTTTGAATTGTCTGATTGGACATTCATTGCCTTCGTGTCGGTGATTCTCGATGCTTCGTATGACTGTTGGCGTGCATAGTAACATATGTTTTTTTGTATTCACGCAGCTATCCAATTCCATCTCAGTTAAACTAAAGTAAGACTGTGTGTTGTAGTTTATGGCTAGAATAGGAGTCGCAAGATCTAGGACCACGTATTGATTGTCTGATTTTTTTTGAGGTATTGCTGTACATTTTATTAGATTGTACTGGGATAGTTCGGCTATGTTGAGGTATGCTAATACCTTAATCTCTTCTGCTGAGAATTCTAGCTCAATTTTGGCGTTGTGGAATGGCAGAATGTCTAAACTCGATGGCAGATTTCCTTTGGCTTTGGTTCGTATTTCTGATATTTGGGCAGGTTTCAGGAAGTCTATTAGACTTCCATGATGGAAGTAAACCCTAGTGATCTTGTGATATTTTTCTAATAATTCCTCTAGGTAATTAGCTGCAGCATGGTATGCTACGAGGAAGTGTATGTTTAATTTGTTTGTGTCGGGCCCTGCGAACCATTGTGCCTGCATCTTTTTAATTGCTGTCAATCCCTGGTTCAATCTATCGGTGAAAGTGCTTAGCTTTTTCACTGTTCTTGCTTCTGTCTCGTTGGCTGTTGCGATAGTTGTAAGCATGATATTCGTTTGATGGTTGATCGTTTGAAGTAGGAGCTTTTGGTTATGATCTAGTTCGTCAATATTTTTATACACCTCATCGTTGACTCCGAATACCGTCTCTAATAGCCTCCCCAGAATTCCTCTTGTTACCCTTTTATTTGTTTCGGATAGCAACATTTCTATGTGGTTTTGGGTTTCCGTGTGGATTTCCTCGAGATGATGTATTAACCCTTGGCAATGTGTTTCGTCGGATATTTTGTATGTCTCGTCGCAGAGTGTTTTTATTTGATTCATTGTCTGTTTTAACATGCTGCTATCATTACTTATTTCTGCTGAGGACAAGCTCAATTCAATTCTGAAGGTGCCTCGCTTCACTTGGACATCGCCCATTTGCTCAACGTACAAGCCTGCTTTTGGTTGAGTTAGGTTGTAGGAACAGTGCCCTACTTTCACAAATAGGAGTAGCAGGAGACAGAGTATGGTTGGGTGCATTGTTGTCCACCGTCCTCCATGATTAGTCGGCCTTCTATACTCTTCAGAATAGTATCTTTTCGCGAAGTTAGGTAACTGTGTTTTATAGCGCATTTCGTAAGCCTTGACTGCCTGTAATTGTTTTTCTATAGGTACTAAATTTTTGTACCCAGTTGTTACAGGGTAAATTCGAACACCATTACGCTTACGTTGCATATGATCGCGTCGAAATTTATGTACTTGTGCCTTATAATTTGATGCCGTGTCTGTGCAGGTGTCTCTTTTTTCCTGCTTGTCTGCTGTTGAACGCCCTTTGGTTTCATTTCCATTTGCTGCTAGATCCCGATGTGAGGGTAATGCGGGGACATTGACGCATGCGTTGTTTACTGCGTAGAACTTTTGAGTTGGTTTTGATGAAGCTATGTTTCCTAGTGTCTCGTTTTCACCGGCTGACTGGTCTGCGAAGGACATGCTCACTTTGCTTACTTTCATTCTCTTAACTAACCTCTGGTCTGTATGCACATCTTGAGCTGGCTGTCTCCTTCTTAGCGTGCTCATTGAATGAGCAGCTATTTTTCTCTTTACGCAGCTCTGGGTTAGACTATTGTCGTCGTGTTCTTCCACTGTCAAGGGACAAATTTTTGCTATTGGACGTTTTATGGTATGATCACCTTTGTATCTTAGTGTTACTACTCTCACTAAGTTGTCCGATCCTGGGTGTACTTCTGTGATTCTTGCAAGTGGCCAATTTGTGGGAGGTGTACCCTCGTCTTTTATAAGTACAACTTGTCCGATTTTAACATTGCTAGTCTTGCTTTTCCATTTTGACCGTTGCTGTAATTGCTTAAGGTAGTCCTTCGTCCATGCTTGCCAGAAATCTTTACTCATCTTTTGGATATGTTGCCAGCGAGAGAGACTGTGCTGTTCCTTCTCCCATCCCGTTGAATCTGGAGGCACAATTAGTGCTTCTCCCACAAGGCAATGTCCTGGAGTGAGTGTGTTTATGTCTGTTGGATCGTCCGTCATTGGGCACAGGGGTCTTGAATTGAGACAAGCCTCAATTTGACAGAGTAAAGTTGACATTTCTTCATATGTAAGTGTGGTTTCCCCTATAATTCTCTTCAGATGATACTTAACTGCTTTAACACCGGCTTCCCAAATTCCTCCGAAGTGAGGAGCTGCGGGGGGAATAAAGTGCCACGTCGTTCCTTTATTTGCTAGATATGAAGCTGCGCTTTTCACGTTTTCTTTATTAAGTACTTTATTAGCACTAACGAAGGTTGCGGCATTATCACTATAGATATCAGTGCACGTGCCCCTTCTTGCAATGAATCGCTTGTAGGCTGCGAGGAAATCCTCTGTTGTCAAGCCGCTTACGATCTCTAAGTGTATGGCTTTAGTGGTCAGACATACAAACACTGCAATGTAACCTTTATAACTTGTGATTCCTCTGCCTTTAGATGCTCGGATTTTTATTGGCCCAGCGTAGTCCATTCCTGTGTGGCTGAATGGCTTTGATGGTGTGACTCTTGGTGTTGGTAGTGCGCCCATTTGCTGAGATGGGTTTTGCGTCTTAAAACGGGCACAACGAATACATTTGTTCAATACGTTCTTAACAGTATTCTTGCCTCTGATAATCCAAAACTTTCTGCGAATGAATGCTAAGGTTGTCTGGTTTGATCCGTGGAGTGTCAGTGCGTGGGATTCTTGAATAATTAATTTGGTTATGTGATGACTCGAGGGTAGGATTATTGGGTACTTTTCGTTGTAAGGTACGTTGGAATTACCGATGCGCCCTCCTAATCTGATGAGTCCCTCTGTGTCTAAAAACGGGTTGAGTGATAAGAGTGCACTTTTCCTTTCTAAATTTCGATTTTTGCGTAAGTTGTGGATGTCAGAAGTGAATTCATTTTGCTGAATGATACGGACTATGCTATTGAGAGCATTCAATATCTCTGGTGCTGTAATATGCATTTTGCTTATTGGTTTCCTTCTGCAAGCGTTGATAAATCTTTGACAATAAGCCCACACTCGTAAGAGTTTAGGTAACTTGCTGTATTTTAAGAAGATTTTTTCTTGGTACGCGTCCTTCTCTGATATGTTTCCGCATGTGATTTGGCGTTTCATTTCTTCCATTGTCGATAGTTCAGGTGATGCAAGGGATGGCCATTTGGTCTTTTGTTCCATCAGCCATGTAGGCCCATGCCACCATAAATTTAAGCCAAGAAGTCTTGATGGGTTGATTCCTCTAGATGCCACATCTGCAGGGTTATGCTCTGACCGAACGTGATACCAGATGGTAGGTGTTGTTAATTCTACGATTTCAGCTACCTTATTTGAGACAAAGGTTTTCCATTTTTCTGGGCCTCCTTTGATCCAAGCTAATGTGATTGTTGAGTCTGTCCAGGCGTATGTGATAACGTGTTGAAAATGCATGATGACTTTTACCTGGTGTAGCAATTTTGCCAAGAGTGCTGCACCGCATAATTCCAGCCTTGGAAGTGTTTTCTTAAGTTTTATGGGTGCTACTTTGGTTTTAGCCGTTAGTAGTGTTGTTTGAATTGTTCCATCTTGCTTTATAACTCTGCTGTAGACTGCCGCAGCATACGCTTTTTCGGATGCATCACAGAACCCGTGTAGTTCTATTTCTTGATTTGAAAGGGTATGCTGCATCCATCTTGGAATGGAGATTGACTCAATTTGTGGGAGCTCCTTCTTGAATTTTTCCCATTTTTGAGATACATCTGTTTGTACTTTCTCATCCCATGAGTTTCCTTCCATCCAGAGTTCCTGCATCATGATTCTAGCTGTTATCATTATCGGTGCAAGCCATCCAAGGGGATCGAACAGTTTGGCGATATCTGACAGCATGGTTCGTTTTGTTTGTTGTTTTCGATCACAAAGATTGACTTTAAAATGGAACGTGTCTGTTGCAGGCGTCCAATATACTCCCAAAGTTTTAATTGTTTCTCCGTTGCTGATCTCAATTGGGTCTTTCTCCCGTAATTCTTCTGGAATTGTTTTGAGGAGGTTTAAATCATTACTTGACCATTTTCTTAGGTTGAAACCCCCTGCTTTTAGCAGCCCAATTAATTCGAGCATAGTGGTCATACTTTCTTGCATTGAATCTCCTCCAGACATTAAATCGTCAACGTAAAAGTCTTTTAGAGTGGCGTTTACAGCTTGAGGGAATCTGTTATGCTCATCGACTGCTAATTGTTGTAATGTCCTAACTGCCAAGTACGGTGCTGAGGCTGTGCCATATGTAACCGTCGTTAGAGCATATTCCTTAATAGGTTCGTCTTCTGAAAACCTCCACAGTATTCTTTGCAGGTTTTGTTGTTCATCATCGATTTGTATCATCCGATACATCTTCTCGATGTCGGCTTTGAACACATATTTGTGTGTCCGCCAACGTAGCAGGATGTCGAATAGGTTTTCTTGCAAGCGTGGTCCGACGTACATTATATCATTTAGACTCAGTCCGGTATTGGTTTTAGCGGAGGCATCAAACACGACTCGTAATTTTGTCGTGATGCTTTCCTCTTTTATTACTGGTTGATGAGGTAGATAATAGGTGATACCATCCGCTTTTGGTGAAACTTGCTTCATGTGTCCTAGATTTAGGTATTCCACCATAAATTTGCTGTACTCCTTTTTTAAAGTCACACTCTTCCGAAATCTCTTTTCAAGTTGAAGTAATCTGGCCATAGCTATCTTACGGGAGTCGCCAAGATTGTGTGCGTTTTCTTTTAGTGGCATTGACACTGTATATGTCCCATTGAAATTTCGAACGTGTGATTCTTTGAAATGCTTTTGGACAACTTTATCCTCTTCCGATAGGCTGGAATTTGTTGGTAATTCCTCTATCTCCCAGAATTTTGTTAGTTGTTCGTTCAGCTTGACTATTGATACCATGCTAATTACATTTTTTTGCGTTGTTGTCTTTTGAGTTTCGATTTTCCCAGTCACAATCCACCCAAATGTTGTATTTTGAATTAGCAACTCATCTCTTGGTTTCCGTATACCTTCGAGTAGGATAGATCCGTATACGTCTGCACCCAGTAGCACATCAATTGGCCCGGGTGTGTTTAAGGTTGGGTCGGCCAATATAAAATTGTGGTTTTCCCATAACTCGCCAGGTGATATTGGTGTGCAGGGTAACATTTGTGTTAAGTTGGGTAGTACTAATGTTTCTACTGCCAACTTGTAGCTAGAGGGAAATCGAGGTGAAAGGTTTAGCAAAACTTGGCTTCTTGATGTGCTTGCCGTTGTGTTTCCTACACCTAAGATTTCGATTTCAACTTTATTTCTTGGTAGCCCAAGTGTTTGAACTGCTTTTTCTGTCACAAATGAAGCTTGTGATCCTGGGTCTATTAGTGCTCGAAGTAGCTCATAAGTACCCATGGCTGTATGTGCTTTCACCAATGCAGTAGCTAACATTACTTGTTTCTGTAGTTTGACATTGTAGCTTGCCTTCTTGGTTTCTTCTATGCTTTCTTGTGTGGTTTTGGTTAATGCCGCATGTGAAGATACTGGTTGTCTTAACTCACCGCTTTGTCCTGACGTTGCTTGGTGCATGTGTAATAAAGTATGATGATACTTTTTACATTTATTGCATCGTTGTTTGCTTAAGCACTTGATGTCTTCTTTGTGATTTAAGCAATTCGGACATAACTTATTGTGCTTTATAAATCTGCATCTCTCATTCACGTCTATTGCTACAAATTTCTTGCATTTGTAGATTGAGTGAGCTTCATTGCAGTATTTACATCTGACTTCGATTGCATGAAATGTCTTAGTCATTGATCTTGACGTCACGCTTAGTTTGCAAGAGTCATAAGCTTTCTTTTGGTCTTTAAAATTCTCTAAAGACTGAAAGCGGGTCTCGATGAATTTTAAAAATTCATTCAGATCTGGGATTTCTCGTGGTTCTTTGACGCACTGCTCGTACCAGCGTCGTGTTTCTCTATCTAACTTTTTTAAAAGATAGAAAACGATGATCGGTCCCCAGGTATCAGTGCTAATTCCTAAATTATGTATAGCATACATGCATTCACGTGTAGTGTCGTGAATATGCTTAAGTCCGCCTGGAGTTTCTATGTTCTGGTGCTGTTGATTGAAAAGTACTTCAAGTTGACTGAATAATAAAGCTCTTTTGTTGTTGTACCTTTCATTCATTAGCTCCCATGCAGCTTGGTAATTTGAGTCGGAAATTTCCAAGTGCTTTATAATTTTTGCCGCTTCGCCCCTGATATTCGTTTTAAGGTATTGGAGCTTTTCTGCATTGCACAGCCGTTTGTTGCAATGAATAGTTTTTGAGAAAATATCTCTAAAAGCTGGCCAGTTGTTATAATTACCTTCGAATGAAGGTATTGTTTGCCGTGGTAGCCGTAACCCCGCATCTTCAATTGTGTGCGTTTCACTGGGTTCATCTGTTTTTTGTTGTTCATGTAGTAATATCATTACTTCTTATACTGCTGTTTCCAAGTTCTCGTAATCACCTGACTGGAAGTACGGGTCATTGAATTCATTCTCGAATTCGTTAATTTCTTCGTGCAGTTCTGTTATATTGTTGAACTGCTCATGTAGATTCCATATTTTATATTCATAGTACATTTTTGTGTGAGGGCTGTTTTTGTTTCGATGTATGTCTCCTATTATTCTCCTAATGGAATTTATTTTTAACTTTTGTCTTTTGAGTCTGCCTATCTGCTCAATATTGTTTTTCGGGGTGACTAATTTAAAGTCGTCTTCTTCTTCGGTCGTGTCACGGTTTATATTACCATCTATTGGCGAAGTTGCAACTGCAGGTTCTTCATCTTGATCTTTCTTACTTTGATCATCGTCTTCTTCCCCTTCTTCGTTCACATACTGTTTATATGTGCTGATACGCTTCATAGCTTCCTCATAAAAACACTTTACTTGACCGTAAAAGTCGTTTTTTATATAGCTGCGATCGGTTGAAATATTCTCTACCAAAATCTCGTGTCCAGATTTAAATTCCGTCCAGTATTGCAGAAAAAGCTTCTCTTTCTCTGCAATGTACGCTAGTGTTTTTCGAATAGGGCCATCTTTCTTCATGTTGATCAGCGTATCCTCGATAATCCCAGAAATTTGCTTTTGATCTTTCAAAAGCTGCTGTATTTTTGAAGTGTCCATGGCTGGTTCTGGTTGTTCTTCTCGAAGGACCAATCTTTCTTTAGCTCGTGTGAATAGGATTCGGCGTAGCGAAATGGACCTCTGGTTAGGCTCAAGAGCTGTAAATAAACGTTAATATTTACTCAAGCTTACCACTGGTGGGGGCTTAAGTGCTGGATACTAGTAAAGCAAAAGGCAGGCTTCTTTACTTTGGAAGTTCTTTACTAAAACTTAAAAATTCTTACATTACTACTGCTTTTATAATGCTTAAAAATTAGTAACTAAGCAACTTAGTGTAATGAACTTAAGGTGCTATGTAGTAAGCAATATTTGTCTTGAATTCAATAATTATTGGGGGCAATTGCTTACTTTGCGCAATTTGCCTAGTAAGCAAGAGTTCAATAATTATTGCAAACAATTATTGCTTATTTGTTTTTATGCTATGCGGTTTTTGACCTTTTGTATATCTACAGTCAGATTTATTGTCTCATACTATATATCTACAAATCTGAACAATTTTGCTATTATGTAGATCTACAGTTATTTATGTTCAAGTTTGAACATTCTGCCGGGGGGACGCGATTGGAGGAAGATTGAACTCTGACATACTCTCCACGTCCTCTATGGGTGTTGCCTCAGTACTTGACAACGTGAGTTTTCGCTTCCACTTGCATCTTATGACTGTGATAATCCCTGCTATGATGAGTATTGTGGTGGTTGAGATGCTTGCACCGGTGATGTGGTGATGAATGATCTCCCAGCTTCCCTCAACATGAAGATTGTCACCTTCAGCTTCCAATGCCTCGTAGATTTGGTCGGACGTCTTTATAACTGGTTCCATGTCTGTCGATATTGTTAAGCTGCTAATTGTTGGTAGGGAGACATTGATTGGCACAGGTTTTATAAAGGACGCGATGACTGGTGTTTTCAACGAGTATTCGGATTTGAGTGTATTTCGCTTCGTTTTTATTGTATATTCTTGCGAAATTCTGATGATTCCAGTGCCATTTAAAAGGACGTCCTCATGATTTCCATTACACTGTATTGCTGCTGTGGTGGGTTTGTTGGCAACAAATAACCAGGTGTTGATCATGTGAAGATGCTTCCATAGAACGCTTGTTAGTTTGAATTGTCTGATTGGACATTCATTGCCTTCGTGTCGGTGATTCTCGATGCTTCGTATGACTGTTGGCGTGCATAGTAACATATGTTTTTTTGTATTCACGCAGCTATCCAATTCCATCTCAGTTAAACTAAAGTAAGACTGTGTGTTGTAGTTTATGGCTAGAATAGGAGTCGCAAGATCTAGGACCACGTATTGATTGTCTGATTTTTTTTGAGGTATTGCTGTACATTTTATTAGATTGTACTGGGATAGTTCGGCTATGTTGAGGTATGCTAATACCTTAATCTCTTCTGCTGAGAATTCTAGCTCAATTTTGGCGTTGTGGAATGGCAGAATGTCTAAACTCGATGGCAGATTTCCTTTGGCTTTGGTTCGTATTTCTGATATTTGGGCAGGTTTCAGGAAGTCTATTAGACTTCCATGATGGAAGTAAACCCTAGTGATCTTGTGATATTTTTCTAATAATTCCTCTAGGTAATTAGCTGCAGCATGGTATGCTACGAGGAAGTGTATGTTTAATTTGTTTGTGTCGGGCCCTGCGAACCATTGTGCCTGCATCTTTTTAATTGCTGTCAATCCCTGGTTCAATCTATCGGTGAAAGTGCTTAGCTTTTTCACTGTTCTTGCTTCTGTCTCGTTGGCTGTTGCGATAGTTGTAAGCATGATATTCGTTTGATGGTTGATCGTTTGAAGTAGGAGCTTTTGGTTATGATCTAGTTCGTCAATATTTTTATACACCTCATCGTTGACTCCGAATACCGTCTCTAATAGCCTCCCCAGAATTCCTCTTGTTACCCTTTTATTTGTTTCGGATAGCAACATTTCTATGTGGTTTTGGGTTTCCGTGTGGATTTCCTCGAGATGATGTATTAACCCTTGGCAATGTGTTTCGTCGGATATTTTGTATGTCTCGTCGCAGAGTGTTTTTATTTGATTCGTTGTCTGTTTTAACATGCTGCTATCATTACTTATTTCTGCTGAGGACAAGCTCAATTCAATTCTGAAGGTGCCTCGCTTCACTTGGACATCGCCCATTTGCTCAACGTACAAGCCTGCTTTTGGTTGAGTTAGGTTGTAGGAACAGTGCCCTACTTTCACAAATAGGAGTAGCAGGAGACAGAGTATGGTTGGGTGCATTGTTGTCCACCGTCCTCCATGATTAGTCGGCCTTCTATACTCTTCAGAATAGTATCTTTTCGCGAAGTTAGGTAACTGTGTTTTATAGCGCATTTCGTAAGCCTTGACTGCCTGTAATTGTTTTTCTATAGGTACTAAATTTTTGTACCCAGTTGTTACAGGGTAAATTCGAACACCATTACGCTTACGTTGCATATGATCGCGTCGAAATTTATGTACTTGTGCCTTATAATTTGATGCCGTGTCTGTGCAGGTGTCTCTTTTTTCCTGCTTGTCTGCTGTTGAACGCCCTTTGGTTTCATTTCCATTTGCTGCTAGATCCCGATGTGAGGGTAATGCGGGGACATTGACGCATGCGTTGTTTACTGCGTAGAACTTTTGAGTTGGTTTTGATGAAGCTATGTTTCCTAGTGTCTCGTTTTCACCGGCTGACTGGTCTGCGAAGGACATGCTCACTTTGCTTACTTTCATTCTCTTAACTAACCTCTGGTCTGTATGCACATCTTGAGCTGGCTGTCTCCTTCTTAGCGTGCTCATTGAATGAGCAGCTATTTTTCTCTTTACGCAGCTCTGGGTTAGACTATTGTCGTCGTGTTCTTCCACTGGCAAGGGACAAATTTTTGCTATTGGACGTTTTATGGTATGATCACCTTTGTATCTTAGTGTTACTACTCTCACTAAGTTGTCCGATCCTGGGTGTACTTCTGTGATTCTTGCAAGTGGCCAATTTGTGGGAGGTGTACCCTCGTCTTTTATAAGTACAACTTGTCCGATTTTAACATTGCTAGTCTTGCTTTTCCATTTTGACCGTTGCTGTAATTGCTTAAGGTAGTCCTTCGTCCATGCTTGCCAGAAATCTTTACTCATCTTTTGGATATGTTGCCAGCGAGAGAGACTGTGCTGTTCCTTCTCCCATCCCGTTGAATCTGGAGGCACAATTAGTGCTTCTCCCACAAGGCAATGTCCTGGAGTGAGTGTGTTTATGTCTGTTGGATCGTCCGTCATTGGGCACAGGGGTCTTGAATTGAGACAAGCCTCAATTTGACAGAGTAAAGTTGACATTTCTTCATATGTAAGTGTGGTTTCCCCTATAATTCTCTTCAGATGATACTTAACTGCTTTAACACCGGCTTCCCAAATTCCTCCGAAGTGAGGAGCTGCGGGGGGAATAAAGTGCCACGTCGTTCCTTTATTTGCTAGATATGAAGCTGCGCTTTTCACGTTTTCTTTATTAAGTACTTTATTAGCACTAACGAAGGTTGCGGCATTATCACTATAGATATCAGTGCACGTGCCCCTTCTTGCAATGAATCGCTTGTAGGCTGCGAGGAAATCCTCTGTTGTCAAGCCGCTTACGATCTCTAAGTGTATGGCTTTAGTGGTCAGACATACAAACACTGCAATGTAACCTTTATAACTTGTGATTCCTCTGCCTTTAGATGCTCGGATTTTTATTGGCCCAGCGTAGTCCATTCCTGTGTGGCTGAATGGCTTTGATGGTGTGACTCTTGGTGTTGGTAGTGCGCCCATTTGCTGAGATGGGTTTTGCGTCTTAAAACGGGCACAACGAATACATTTGTTCAATACGTTCTTAACAGTATTCTTGCCTCTGATAATCCAAAACTTTCTGCGAATGAATGCTAAGGTTGTCTGGTTTGATCCGTGGAGTGTCAGTGCGTGGGATTCTTGAATAATTAATTTGGTTATGTGATGACTCGAGGGTAGGATTATTGGGTACTTTTCGTTGTAAGGTACGTTGGAATTACCGATGCGCCCTCCTAATCTGATGAGTCCCTCTGTGTCTAAAAACGGGTTGAGTGATAAGAGTGCACTTTTCCTTTCTAAATTTCGATTTTTGCGTAAGTTGTGGATGTCAGAAGTGAATTCATTTTGCTGAATGATACGGACTATGCTATTGAGAGCATTCAATATCTCTGGTGCTGTAATATGCATTTTGCTTATTGGTTTCCTTCTGCAAGCGTTGATAAATCTTTGACAATAAGCCCACACTCGTAAGAGTTTAGGTAACTTGCTGTATTTTAAGAAGATTTTTTCTTGGTACGCGTCCTTCTCTGATATGTTTCCGCATGTGATTTGGCGTTTCATTTCTTCCATTGTCGATAGTTCAGGTGATGCAAGGGATGGCCATTTGGTCTTTTGTTCCATCAGCCATGTAGGCCCATGCCACCATAAATTTAAGCCAAGAAGTCTTGATGGGTTGATTCCTCTAGATGCCACATCTGCAGGGTTATGCTCTGACCGAACGTGATACCAGATGGTAGGTGTTGTTAATTCTACGATTTCAGCTACCTTATTTGAGACAAAGGTTTTCCATTTTTCTGGGCCTCCTTTGATCCAAGCTAATGTGATTGTTGAGTCTGTCCAGGCGTATGTGATAACGTGTTGAAAATGCATGATGACTTTTACCTGGTGTAGCAATTTTGCCAAGAGTGCTGCACCGCATAATTCCAGCCTTGGAAGTGTTTTCTTAAGTTTTATGGGTGCTACTTTGGTTTTAGCCGTTAGTAGTGTTGTTTGAATTGTTCCATCTTGCTTTATAACTCTGCTGTAGACTGCCGCAGCATACGCTTTTTCGGATGCATCACAGAACCCGTGTAGTTCTATTTCTTGATTTGAAAGGGTATGCTGCATCCATCTTGGAATGGAGATTGACTCAATTTGTGGGAGCTCCTTCTTGAATTTTTCCCATTTTTGAGATACATCTGTTTGTACTTTCTCATCCCATGAGTTTCCTTCCATCCAGAGTTCCTGCATCATGATTCTAGCTGTTATCATTATCGGTGCAAGCCATCCAAGGGGATCGAACAGTTTGGCGATATCTGACAGCATGGTTCGTTTTGTTTGTTGTTTTCGATCACAAAGATTGACTTTAAAATGGAACGTGTCTGTTGCAGGCGTCCAATATACTCCCAAAGTTTTAATTGTTTCTCCGTTGCTGATCTCAATTGGGTCTTTCTCCCGTAATTCTTCTGGAATTGTTTTGAGGAGGTTTAAATCATTACTTGACCATTTTCTTAGGTTGAAACCCCCTGCTTTTAGCAGCCCAATTAATTCGAGCATAGTGGTCATACTTTCTTGCATTGAATCTCCTCCAGACATTAAATCGTCAACGTAAAAGTCTTTTAGAGTGGCGTTTACAGCTTGAGGGAATCTGTTATGCTCATCGACTGCTAATTGTTGTAATGTCCTAACTGCCAAGTACGGTGCTGAGGCTGTGCCATATGTAACCGTCGTTAGAGCATATTCCTTAATAGGTTCGTCTTCTGAAAACCTCCACAGTATTCTTTGCAGGTTTTGTTGTTCATCATCGATTTGTATCATCCGATACATCTTCTCGATGTCGGCTTTGAACACATATTTGTGTGTCCGCCAACGTAGCAGGATGTCGAATAGGTTTTCTTGCAAGCGTGGTCCGACGTACATTATATCATTTAGACTCAGTCCGGTATTGGTTTTAGCGGAGGCATCAAACACGACTCGTAATTTTGTCGTGATGCTTTCCTCTTTTATTACTGGTTGATGAGGTAGATAATAGGTGATACCATCCGCTTTTGGTGAAACTTGCTTCATGTGTCCTAGATTTAGGTATTCCACCATAAATTTGCTGTACTCCTTTTTTAAAGTCACACTCTTCCGAAATCTCTTTTCAAGTTGAAGTAATCTGGCCATAGCTATCTTACGGGAGTCGCCAAGATTGTGTGCGTTTTCTTTTAGTGGCATTGACACTGTATATGTCCCATTGAAATTTCGAACGTGTGATTCTTTGAAATGCTTTTGGACAACTTTATCCTCTTCCGATAGGCTGGAATTTGTTGGTAATTCCTCTATCTCCCAGAATTTTGTTAGTTGTTCGTTCAGCTTGACTATTGATACCATGCTAATTACATTTTTTTGCGTTGTTGTCTTTTGAGTTTCGATTTTCCCAGTCACAATCCACCCAAATGTTGTATTTTGAATTAGCAACTCATCTCTTGGTTTCCGTATACCTTCGAGTAGGATAGATCCGTATACGTCTGCACCCAGTAGCACATCAATTGGCCCGGGTGTGTTTAAGGTTGGGTCGTCCAATATAAAATTGTGGTTTTCCCATAACTCGCCAGGTGATATTGGTGTGCAGGGTAACATTTGTGTTAAGTTGGGTAGTACTAATGTTTCTACTGCCAACTTGTAGCTAGAGGGAAATCGAGGTGAAAGGTTTAGCAAAACTTGGCTTCTTGATGTGCTTGCCGTTGTGTTTCCTACACCTAAGATTTCGATTTCAACTTTATTTCTTGGTAGCCCAAGTGTTTGAACTGCTTTTTCTGTCACAAATGAAGCTTGTGATCCTGGGTCTATTAGTGCTCGAAGTAGCTCATAAGTACCCATGGCTGTATGTGCTTTCACCAATGCAGTAGCTAACATTACTTGTTTCTGTAGTTTGACATTGTAGCTTGCCTTCTTGGTTTCTTCTATGCTTTCTTGTGTGGTTTTGGTTAATGCCGCATGTGAAGATACTGGTTGTCTTAACTCACCGCTTTGTCCTGACGTTGCTTGGTGCATGTGTAATAAAGTATGATGATACTTTTTACATTTATTGCATCGTTGTTTGCTTAAGCACTTGATGTCTTCTTTGTGATTTAAGCAATTCGGACATAACTTATTGTGCTTTATAAATCTGCATCTCTCATTCACGTCTATTGCTACAAATTTCTTGCATTTGTAGATTGAGTGAGCTTCATTGCAGTATTTACATCTGACTTCGATTGCATGAAATGTCTTAGTCATTGATCTTGACGTCACGCTTAGTTTGCAAGAGTCATAAGCTTTCTTTTGGTCTTTAAAATTCTCTAAAGACTGAAAGCGGGTCTCGATGAATTTTAAAAATTCATTCAGATCTGGGATTTCTCGTGGTTCTTTGACGCACTGCTCGTACCAGCGTCGTGTTTCTCTATCTAACTTTTTTAAAAGATAGAAAACGATGATCGGTCCCCAGGTATCAGTGCTAATTCCTAAATTATGTATAGCATACATGCATTCACGTGTAGTGTCGTGAATATGCTTAAGTCCGCCTGGAGTTTCTATGTTCTGGTGCTGTTGATTGAAAAGTACTTCAAGTTGACTGAATAATAAAGCTCTTTTGTTGTTGTACCTTTCATTCATTAGCTCCCATGCAGCTTGGTAATTTGAGTCGGAAATTTCCAAGTGCTTTATAATTTTTGCCGCTTCGCCCCTGATATTCGTTTTAAGGTATTGGAGCTTTTCTGCATTGCACAGCCGTTTGTTGCAATGAATAGTTTTTGAGAAAATATCTCTAAAAGCTGGCCAGTTGTTATAATTACCTTCGAATGAAGGTATTGTTTGCCGTGGTAGCCGTAACCCCGCATCTTCAATTGTGTGCGTTTCACTGGGTTCATCTGTTTTTTGTTGTTCATGTAGTAATATCATTACTTCTTATACTGCTGTTTCCAAGTTCTCGTAATCACCTGACTGGAAGTACGGGTCATTGAATTCATTCTCGAATTCGTTAATTTCTTCGTGCAGTTCTGTTATATTGTTGAACTGCTCATGTAGATTCCATATTTTATATTCATAGTACATTTTTGTGTGAGGGCTGTTTTTGTTTCGATGTATGTCTCCTATTATTCTCCTAATGGAATTTATTTTTAACTTTTGTCTTTTGAGTCTGCCTATCTGCTCAATATTGTTTTTCGGGGTGACTAATTTAAAGTCGTCTTCTTCTTCGGTCGTGTCACGGTTTATATTACCATCTATTGGCGAAGTTCCAACTGCAGGTTCTTCATCTTGATCTTTCTTACTTTGATCATCGTCTTCTTCCCCTTCTACGTTCACATACTGTTTATATGTGCTGATACGCTTCATAGCTTCCTCATAAAAACACTTTACTTGACCGTAAAAGTCGTTTTTTATATAGCTGCGATCGGTTGAAATATTCTCTACCAAAATCTCGTGTCGAGATTTAAATTCCGTCCAGTATTGCAGAAAAAGCTTCTCTTTCTCTGCAATGTACGCTAGTGTTTTTCGAATAGGGCCATCTTTCTTCATGTTGATCAGCGTATCCTCGATAATCCCAGAAATTTGCTTTTGATCTTTCAAAAGCTGCTGTATTTTTGAAGTGTCCATGGATGGTTCTGGTTGTTCTTCTCGAAGGACCAATCTTTCTTTAGCTCGTGTGAATAGGATTCGGCGTAGCGAAATGGACCTCTGGTTAGGCTCAAGAGCTGTAAATAAACGTTAATATTTACTCAAGCTTACCACTGGTGGGGGCTTAAGTGCTGGATACTAGTAAAGCAAAAGGCAGGCTTCTTTACTTTGGAAGTTCTTTACTAAAACTTAAAAATTCTTACATTACTACTGCTTTTATAATGCTTAAAAATTAGTAACTAAGCAACTTAGTGTAATGAACTTAAGGTGCTATGTAGTAAGCAATATTTGTCTTGAATTCAATAATTATTGGGGGCAATTGCTTACTTTGCGCAATTTGCCTAGTAAGCAAGAGTTCAATAATTATTGCAAACAATTATTGCTTATTTGTTTTTATGCTATGCGGTTTTTGACCTTTTGTATATCTACAGTCAGATTTATTGTCTCATACTATATATCTACAAATCTGAACAATTTTGCTATTATGTAGATCTACAGTTATTTATGTTCAAGTTTGAACATTCTGCCGGGGGGACGCGATTGGAGGAAGATTGAACTCTGACATACTCTCCACGTCCTCTATGGGTGTTGCCTCAGTACTTGACAACGTGAGTTTTCGCTTCCACTTGCATCTTATGACTGTGATAATCCCTGCTATGATGAGTATTGTGGTGGTTGAGATGCTTGCACCGGTGATGTGGTGATGAATGATCTCCCAGCTTCCCTCAACATGAAGATTGTCACCTTCAGCTTCCAATGCCTCGTAGATTTGGTCGGACGTCTTTATAACTGGTTCCATGTCTGTCGATATTGT
The DNA here is from genome assembly GCA_963930735.1 of Dioctria linearis. NCBI lineage: Eukaryota > Metazoa > Arthropoda > Insecta > Diptera > Asilidae > Dioctria > Dioctria linearis. The sequence goes on from OZ005740.1 coordinate 98,054,177, forward strand.
TAAGCTGCTAATTGTTGGTAGGGAGACATTGATTGGCACAGGTTTTATAAAGGACGCGATGACTGGTGTTTTCAACGAGTATTCGGATTTGAGTGTATTTCGCTTCGTTTTTATTGTATATTCTTGCGAAATTCTGATGATTCCAGTGCCATTTAAAAGGACGTCCTCATGATTTCCATTACACTGTATTGCTGCTGTGGTGGGTTTGTTGGCAACAAATAACCAGGTGTTGATCATGTGAAGATGCTTCCATAGAACGCTTGTTAGTTTGAATTGTCTGATTGGACATTCATTGCCTTCGTGTCGGTGATTCTCGATGCTTCGTATGACTGTTGGCGTGCATAGTAACATATGTTTTTTTGTATTCACGCAGCTATCCAATTCCATCTCAGTTAAACTAAAGTAAGACTGTGTGTTGTAGTTTATGGCTAGAATAGGAGTCGCAAGATCTAGGACCACGTATTGATTGTCTGATTTTTTTTGAGGTATTGCTGTACATTTTATTAGATTGTACTGGGATAGTTCGGCTATGTTGAGGTATGCTAATACCTTAATCTCTTCTGCTGAGAATTCTAGCTCAATTTTGGCGTTGTGGAATGGCAGAATGTCTAAACTCGATGGCAGATTTCCTTTGGCTTTGGTTCGTATTTCTGATATTTGGGCAGGTTTCAGGAAGTCTATTAGACTTCCATGATGGAAGTAAACCCTAGTGATCTTGTGATATTTTTCTAATAATTCCTCTAGGTAATTAGCTGCAGCATGGTATGCTACGAGGAAGTGTATGTTTAATTTGTTTGTGTCGGGCCCTGCGAACCATTGTGCCTGCATCTTTTTAATTGCTGTCAATCCCTGGTTCAATCTATCGGTGAAAGTGCTTAGCTTTTTCACTGTTCTTGCTTCTGTCTCGTTGGCTGTTGCGATAGTTGTAAGCATGATATTCGTTTGATGGTTGATCGTTTGAAGTAGGAGCTTTTGGTTATGATCTAGTTCGTCAATATTTTTATACACCTCATCGTTGACTCCGAATACCGTCTCTAATAGCCTCCCCAGAATTCCTCTTGTTACCCTTTTATTTGTTTCGGATAGCAACATTTCTATGTGGTTTTGGGTTTCCGTGTGGATTTCCTCGAGATGATGTATTAACCCTTGGCAATGTGTTTCGTCGGATATTTTGTATGTCTCGTCGCAGAGTGTTTTTATTTGATTCATTGTCTGTTTTAACATGCTGCTATCATTACTTATTTCTGCTGAGGACAAGCTCAATTCAATTCTGAAGGTGCCTCGCTTCACTTGGACATCGCCCATTTGCTCAACGTACAAGCCTGCTTTTGGTTGAGTTAGGTTGTAGGAACAGTGCCCTACTTTCACAAATAGGAGTAGCAGGAGACAGAGTATGGTTGGGTGCATTGTTGTCCACCGTCCTCCATGATTAGTCGGCCTTCTATACTCTTCAGAATAGTATCTTTTCGCGAAGTTAGGTAACTGTGTTTTATAGCGCATTTCGTAAGCCTTGACTGCCTGTAATTGTTTTTCTATAGGTACTAAATTTTTGTACCCAGTTGTTACAGGGTAAATTCGAACACCATTACGCTTACGTTGCATATGATCGCGTCGAAATTTATGTACTTGTGCCTTATAATTTGATGCCGTGTCTGTGCAGGTGTCTCTTTTTTCCTGCTTGTCTGCTGTTGAACGCCCTTTGGTTTCATTTCCATTTGCTGCTAGATCCCGTTTTGAGGGTAATGCGGGGACATTGACGCATGCGTTGTTTACTGCGTAGAACTTTTGAGTTGGTTTTGATGAAGCTATGTTTCCTAGTGTCTCGTTTTCACCGGCTGACTGGTCTGCGAAGGACATGCTCACTTTGCTTACTTTCATTCTCTTAACTAACCTCTGGTCTGTATGCACATCTTGAGCTGGCTGTCTCCTTCTTAGCGTGCTCATTGAATGAGCAGCTATTTTTCTCTTTACGCAGCTCTGGGTTAGACTATTGTCGTCGTGTTCTTCCACTGGCAAGGGACAAATTTTTGCTATTGGACGTTTTATGGTATGATCACCTTTGTATCTTAGTGTTACTACTCTCACTAAGTTGTCCGATCCTGGGTGTACTTCTGTGATTCTTGCAAGTGGCCAATTTGTGGGAGGTGTACCCTCGTCTTTTATAAGTACAACTTGTCCGATTTTAACATTGCTAGTCTTGCTTTTCCATTTTGACCGTTGCTGTAATTGCTTAAGGTAGTCCTTCGTCCATGCTTGCCAGAAATCTTTACTCATCTTTTGGATATGTTGCCAGCGAGAGAGACTGTGCTGTTCCTTCTCCCATCCCGTTGAATCTGGAGGCACAATTAGTGCTTCTCCCACAAGGCAATGTCCTGGAGTGAGTGTGTTTATGTCTGTTGGATCGTCCGTCATTGGGCACAGGGGTCTTGAATTGAGACAAGCCTCAATTTGACAGAGTAAAGTTGACATTTCTTCATATGTAAGTGTGGTTTCCCCTATAATTCTCTTCAGATGATACTTAACTGCTTTAACACCGGCTTCCCAAATTCCTCCGAAGTGAGGAGCTGCGGGGGGAATAAAGTGCCACGTCGTTCCTTTATTTGCTAGATATGAAGCTGCGCTTTTCACGTTTTCTTTATTAAGTACTTTATTAGCACTAACGAAGGTTGCGGCATTATCACTATAGATATCAGTGCACGTGCCCCTTCTTGCAATGAATCGCTTGTAGGCTGCGAGGAAATCCTCTGTTGTCAAGCCGCTTACGATCTCTAAGTGTATGGCTTTAGTGGTCAGACATACAAACACTGCAATGTAACCTTTATAACTTGTGATTCCTCTGCCTTTAGATGCTCGGATTTTTATTGGCCCAGCGTAGTCCATTCCTGTGTGGCTGAATGGCTTTGATGGTGTGACTCTTGGTGTTGGTAGTGCGCCCATTTGCTGAGATGGGTTTTGCGTCTTAAAACGGGCACAACGAATACATTTGTTCAATACGTTCTTAACAGTATTCTTGCCTCTGATAATCCAAAACTTTCTGCGAATGAATGCTAAGGTTGTCTGGTTTGATCCGTGGAGTGTCAGTGCGTGGGATTCTTGAATAATTAATTTGGTTATGTGATGACTCGAGGGTAGGATTATTGGGTACTTTTCGTTGTAAGGTACGTTGGAATTACCGATGCGCCCTCCTAATCTGATGAGTCCCTCTGTGTCTAAAAACGGGTTGAGTGATAAGAGTGCACTTTTCCTTTCTAAATTTCGATTTTTGCGTAAGTTGTGGATGTCAGAAGTGAATTCATTTTGCTGAATGATACGGACTATGCTATTGAGAGCATTCAATATCTCTGGTGCTGTAATATGCATTTTGCTTATTGGTTTCCTTCTGCAAGCGTTGATAAATCTTTGACAATAAGCCCACACTCGTAAGAGTTTAGGTAACTTGCTGTATTTTAAGAAGATTTTTTCTTGGTACGCGTCCTTCTCTGATATGTTTCCGCATGTGATTTGGCGTTTCATTTCTTCCATTGTCGATAGTTCAGGTGATGCAAGGGATGGCCATTTGGTCTTTTGTTCCATCAGCCATGTAGGCCCATGCCACCATAAATTTAAGCCAAGAAGTCTTGATGGGTTGATTCCTCTAGATGCCACATCTGCAGGGTTATGCTCTGACCGAACGTGATACCAGATGGTAGGTGTTGTTAATTCTACGATTTCAGCTACCTTATTTGAGACAAAGGTTTTCCATTTTTCTGGGCCTCCTTTGATCCAAGCTAATGTGATTGTTGAGTCTGTCCAGGCGTATGTGATAACGTGTTGAAAATGCATGATGACTTTTACCTGGTGTAGCAATTTTGCCAAGAGTGCTGCACCGCATAATTCCAGCCTTGGAAGTGTTTTCTTAAGTTTTATGGGTGCTACTTTGGTTTTAGCCGTTAGTAGTGTTGTTTGAATTGTTCCATCTTGCTTTATAACTCTGCTGTAGACTGCCGCAGCATACGCTTTTTCGGATGCATCACAGAACCCGTGTAGTTCTATTTCTTGATTTGAAAGGGTATGCTGCATCCATCTTGGAATGGAGATTGACTCAATTTGTGGGAGCTCCTTCTTGAATTTTTCCCATTTTTGAGATACATCTGTTTGTACTTTCTCATCCCATGAGTTTCCTTCCATCCAGAGTTCCTGCATCATGATTCTAGCTGTTATCATTATCGGTGCAAGCCATCCAAGGGGATCGAACAGTTTGGCGATATCTGACAGCATGGTTCGTTTTGTTTGTTGTTTTCGATCACAAAGATTGACTTTAAAATGGAACGTGTCTGTTGCAGGCGTCCAATATACTCCCAAAGTTTTAATTGTTTCTCCGTTGCTGATCTCAATTGGGTCTTTCTCCCGTAATTCTTCTGGAATTGTTTTGAGGAGGTTTAAATCATTACTTGACCATTTTCTTAGGTTGAAACCCCCTGCTTTTAGCAGCCCAATTAATTCGAGCATAGTGGTCATACTTTCTTGCATTGAATCTCCTCCAGACATTAAATCGTCAACGTAAAAGTCTTTTAGAGTGGCGTTTACAGCTTGAGGGAATCTGTTATGCTCATCGACTGCTAATTGTTGTAATGTCCTAACTGCCAAGTACGGTGCTGAGGCTGTGCCATATGTAACCGTCGTTAGAGCATATTCCTTAATAGGTTCGTCTTCTGAAAACCTCCACAGTATTCTTTGCAGGCTTTGTTGTTCATCATCGATTTGTATCATCCGATACATCTTCTCGATGTCGGCTTTGAACACATATTTGTGTGTCCGCCAACGTAGCAGGATGTCGAATAGGTTTTCTTGCAAGCGTGGTCCGACGTACATTATATCATTTAGACTCAGTCCGGTATTGGTTTTAGCGGAGGCATCAAACACGACTCGTAATTTTGTCGTGATGCTTTCCTCTTTTATTACTGGTTGATGAGGTAGATAATAGGTGATACCATCCGCTTTTGGTGAAACTTGCTTCATGTGTCCTAGATTTAGGTATTCCACCATAAATTTGCTGTACTCCTTTTTTAAAGTCACACTCTTCCGAAATCTCTTTTCAAGTTGAAGTAATCTGGCCATAGCTATCTTACGGGAGTCGCCAAGATTGTGTGCGTTTTCTTTTAGTGGCATTGACACTGTATATGTCCCATTGAAATTTCGAACGTGTGATTCTTTGAAATGCTTTTGGACAACTTTATCCTCTTCCGATAGGCTGGAATTTGTTGGTAATTCCTCTATCTCCCAGAATTTTGTTAGTTGTTCGTTCAGCTTGACTATTGATACCATGCTAATTACATTTTTTTGCGTTGTTGTCTTTTGAGTTTCGATTTTCCCAGTCACAATCCACCCAAATGTTGTATTTTGAATTAGCAACTCATCTCTTGGTTTCCGTATACCTTCGAGTAGGATAGATCCGTATACGTCTGCACCCAGTAGCACATCAATTGGCCCGGGTGTGTTTAAGGTTGGGTCGGCCAATATAAAATTGTGGTTTTCCCATAACTCGCTAGGTGATATTGGTGTGCAGGGTAACATTTGTGTTAAGTTGGGTAGTACTAATGTTTCTACTGCCAACTTGTAGCTAGAGGGAAATCGAGGTGAAAGGTTTAGCAAAACTTGGCTTCTTGATGTGCTTGCCGTTGTGTTTCCTACACCTAAGATTTCGATTTCAACTTTATTTCTTGGTAGCCCAAGTGTTTGAACTGCTTTTTCTGTCACAAATGAAGCTTGTGATCCTGGGTCTATTAGTGCTCGAAGTAGCTCATAAGTACCCATGGCTGTATGTGCTTTCACCAATGCAGTAGCTAACATTACTTGTTTCTGTAGTTTGACATTGTAGCTTGCCTTCTTGGTTTCTTCTATGCTTTCTTGTGTGGTTTTGGTTAATGCCGCATGTGAAGATACTGGTTGTCTTAACTCACCGCTTTGTCCTGACGTTGCTTGGTGCATGTGTAATAAAGTATGATGATACTTTTTACATTTATTGCATCGTTGTTTGCTTAAGCACTTGATGTCTTCTTTGTGATTTAAGCAATTCGGACATAACTTATTGTGCTTTATAAATCTGCATCTCTCATTCACGTCTATTGCTACAAATTTCTTGCATTTGTAGATTGAGTGAGCTTCATTGCAGTATTTACATCTGACTTCGATTGCATGAAATGTCTTAGTCATTGATCTTGACGTCACGCTTAGTTTGCAAGAGTCATAAGCTTTCTTTTGGTCTTTAAAATTCTCTAAAGACTGAAAGCGGGTCTCGATGAATTTTAAAAATTCATTCAGATCTGGGATTTCTCGTGGTTCTTTGACGCACTGCTCGTACCAGCGTCGTGTTTCTCTATCTAACTTTTTTAAAAGATAGAAAACGATGGTCGGTCCCCAGGTATCAGTGCTAATTCCTAAATTATGTATAGCATACATGCATTCACGTGTAGTGTCGTGAATATGCTTAAGTCCGCCTGGAGTTTCTATGTTCTGGTGCTGTTGATTGAAAAGTACTTCAAGTTGACTGAATAATAAAGCTCTTTTGTTGTTGTACCTTTCATTCATTAGCTCCCATGCAGCTTGGTAATTTGAGTCGGAAATTTCCAAGTGCTTTATAATTTTTGCCGCTTCGCCCCTGATATTCGTTTTAAGGTATTGGAGCTTTTCTGCATTGCACAGCCGTTTGTTGCAATGAATAGTTTTTGAGAAAATATCTCTAAAAGCTGGCCAGTTGTTATAATTACCTTCGAATGAAGGTATTGTTTGCCGTGGTAGCCGTAACCCCGCATCTTCAATTGTGTGCGTTTCACTGGGTTCATCTGTTTTTTGTTGTTCATGTAGTAATATCATTACTTCTTATACTGCTGTTTCCAAGTTCTCGTAATCACCTGACTGGAAGTACGGGTCATTGAATTCATTCTCGAATTCGTTAATTTCTTCGTGCAGTTCTGTTATATTGTTGAACTGCTCATGTAGATTCCATATTTTATATTCATAGTACATTTTTGTGTGAGGGCTGTTTTTGTTTCGATGTATGTCTCCTATTATTCTCCTAATGGAATTTATTTTTAACTTTTGTCTTTTGAGTCTGCCTATCTGCTCAATATTGTTTTTCGGGGTGACTAATTTAAAGTCGTCTTCTTCTTCGGTCGTGTCACGGTTTATATTACCATCTATTGGCGAAGTTCCAACTGCAGGTTCTTCATCTTGATCTTTCTTACTTTGATCATCGTCTTCTTCCCCTTCTTCGTTCACATACTGTTTATATGTGCTGATACGCTTCATAGCTTCCTCATAAAAACACTTTACTTGACCGTAAAAGTCGTTTTTTATATAGCTGCGATCGGTTGAAATATTCTCTACCAAAATCTCGTGTCGAGATTTAAATTCCGTCCAGTATTGCAGAAAAAGCTTCTCTTTCTCTGCAATGTACGCTAGTGTTTTTCGAATAGGGCCATCTTTCTTCATGTTGATCAGCGTATCCTCGATAATCCCAGAAATTTGCTTTTGATCTTTCAAAAGCTGCTGTATTTTTGAAGTGTCCATGGCTGGTTCTGGTTGTTCTTCTCGAAGGACCAATCTTTCTTTAGCTCGTGTGAATAGGATTCGGCGTAGCGAAATGGACCTCTGGTTAGGCTCAAGAGCTGTAAATAAACGTTAATATTTACTCAAGCTTACCACTGGTGGGGGCTTAAGTGCTGGATACTAGTAAAGCAAAAGGCAGGCTTCTTTACTTTGGAAGTTCTTTACTAAAACTTAAAAATTCTTACATTACTACTGCTTTTATAATGCTTAAAAATTAGTAACTAAGCAACTTAGTGTAATGAACTTAAGGTGCTATGTAGTAAGCAATATTTGTCTTGAATTCAATAATTATTGGGGGCAATTGCTTACTTTGCGCAATTTGCCTAGTAAGCAAGAGTTCAATAATTATTGCAAACAATTATTGCTTATTTGTTTTTATGCTATGCGGTTTTTGACCTTTTGTATATCTACAGTCAGATTTATTGTCTCATACTATATATCTACAAATCTGAACAATTTTGCTATTATGTAGATCTACAGTTATTTATGTTCAAGTTTGAACAGATGGTTTGACGTGGATATCACTATTATAATCGAAGGTAGTCTTCAGATATTTCAGCAACTGTTCTGGTTCTGAATATGCTCCAACATTAGCAGCGGCTTGAATATTCCTGTCCGGGATTCCCGCTATTATGCACGAAACTGCTTTGATTCCTCCGATTTCACAATTATTTAGAAGAGTGAGTTTTTGGTAATAGTAATTTAATATCGTCTCTTCCTTCCTTTTCACACGTTTCAACATATTCTCCAACTGTTCCGCATAATTTAATTATACAGGAAAACCTACTCTAAATTTCTCCTTCCACTGTTCCCAAGTGAGGCTAACACTTGGCAGACCTTGGTACCAAATTTCGGCAAGGCCACGTAATCTTGTTGTCGCATAAAAAATCTTTGTTAGTTCATCCCATCCGTAAATAGCACTTAACTCATCAATTTTATTAATCCATCGATTAATATCCTGCGATTTGTTTTCTGGATCGAATTCTGGTACCACTTCACTATTTCCCCGAATTTTAACCGAAGTATTAGTCATCGTATCAACTTTGGATGCCAACGATATTACTAGTTCAGTAAGCTCATTAAGGTGGGATCTTGTACTTGCCGGACTATTATCATCTACCGACCTCATAAGTAAACTTTCTTCACTAGGGGTATCTTCCGTTCTTCGCCGTTTTTCAATCTGTAGCTCTACTACTATCCACGATCCTGATGCCATTTTTAAGTATATATATATATTTAACAAACAAAACTACAGAATATGACAATATTTTGCATGCACAATATGTTACTGCCTAGAAGAGGATAAGCGAAATGAAGTGAGCGGCTTCTGTGTCAAATATTTGCAAAATTGGGCTATCTTTATCCCACTTCTGAGTTATTAAAAGGCAGGAAGGTATTAATTTAAATGCATAGTCTACTAACACAAATTTATTTTACATTTTACATCAGATGTTTATATATATGCGTATTCCGGGCCGCTCACTCGATTCGCTCATCGCCTGTAAGACAAAAGATATATTTAAGAAATAAATCCCAGTGGGCGATCTTACACACACACACTAGCTAACACGCACTGGCTTACTTTCCCTTATTTCTTACCGCCGTGGCATACACCGACACGGATAGGTACAAGGGATATCGTACAGGCAGATTCACCGTGATACATACACCGTCGCGAATCTGCCTCACCCGCAGCCTTCTGGCACCACCATGTCGCACACCGACATGGGCAGGAGGTAGTGTAACAATCGTCAGCAGCGTACTCACCGTGGCGCACACCGACATGAGCACCGGCTACGAAAATTCACTTACGCAGGTCCTCAAAATACAACACTCACCCCACGTATACACAAATTCCTACGAATTTACCTAAGCTACGCTACTTTACAATACGCACAACTACTACAATAAAAATTATCTTTTATAACTAAAATTCAACACAAATAACTATATCACCCACCTTGGCTTCCCATTCCACCGCTCGACACTGTTGGACTTAATACACTACCAGACTACTTTTCGATAACCTGTGATTTTCACGATTACGGCAACTCATGGATCCTTCACAAACAGGACCATAAACCTAGGACCAGTTTTTGTTAGAATTCCTTGAATTCCGGATACCAGTGGATGCATCATGCGGCTAGTGAAGCCCAAGGTTGTGTGAGTAGGAAAGCAGAACCATAAAATTCTACTTCTACCTTCAGACAATTAAATTGTTTTCCCTAAAAACCAAGGTCGCTTACCGTGACTATATCATTATTGTGACAAAAGCAACTAATCTTGTTTTACCCCCTACCAAAGGTAAGGTGATCAAGATATATCTACCTTCTACAGCACATCAGTACACCTTAATCAACACACCGTTCACTATCGTACAAGTAAATGTAATTTAATTTAATTTTTTCCACCCACCTCAAAATTATGAAATTATATTTACTGAAGCACAATTTAATTACCATTTGCGGCAACCACTTTCACTGAAAACCAAGACTCAAATGACTCATTCGAAATGCTAAGTGAAAGCCCAAAATTCTTATGCACCTATGACTCATTTTTAAATGCGGCAAACAAGTTATAAATAAATTGAATACGTTAAGGTGAAAGCCCAATGAACGCGGCAGGCGTCGCGTCGCTTTGACAGTTCTCCGTGGCAGACGCGTGTAGGATTTGAGCAAGGCCCAATGGACATGTCGCGTTGGTACTCTTAAGATTTACTTATAAAAAGAAAAACTGATAGAAAAGCTTGAGTTATTATTTAAAAGTGAAATAGTGGATATATCAGAGTTATTAGATTATTCTTGAATTTGCAGCTTATTAAGCATATAAACAGTTTAAAATCAATCAAAAGAACTGTCAAAGCGTCTGCCGCGCGTTTAAAGTAGAACATTGCTCTACTTTCGCGTCTAATCCGGCAAGCGCGGCAGCCATTTGGCCAGCACGTACTTAAACACGTACATATATTCTATTAAACTGTCAAAGCGACGCGACGCGACGCCTGCCGCGTTCATTGGGTTTTCGCCTTTACCGTTACTGCCTTCTCATATAACAGATGGAATAAGGCGTAGAAAGAGAAAGCGAACTAGAATGTTCTTTGAGGTAATCGCTTCTCAAAAGAAGTACAACTAATATGTCCGACAAAACAACGGCAAATCAGAGAGAACTAAGGTGAAAACTAAAGGACCATTAAGTACAACAAAATTTCAGAATCAGTAGGTCGCCTGTGCAGATCCCTGGGCCAACTTAACTGTACCGCTTAACATTTGATGAATGAAGGTCCGTGTCGTTGTTGTACATACTCTTATTGTATTTTCCATTGCTTGGATCGCGATAAAGTGTCATCAGGGTTTTCCTTTGATCCAACGTGTCGCCACTGATGAATTGTGCTTATTTCTTGAATGACTGAAACTCTGTTCACAACAAAGGGGTGAAAGTGTGACGAAGTTAAGTTCTTCTATGCAAGAACAATTTCAGAATCAGACCACAAAAAGTTGCTTCATTTGGTCCCGGTGGTATGCAACTCCTGTGGCAATGCTGCGTCCTAATCTAGCTTCAGTGCCTGCCTAAAGTTTCTGTAAAAAGAGTTTTTCGGGCACTACAATGGATCGTATATGTGAATGATGTCCGAATAAGTTGTCCTCTATTGTTGTAACAAACCCATGAGAATAGTTTCCGCGAAAACGTGGTTGAGACAGACTGCGACATCTTGCGCTGAAAACTCGGTATCAAGCCTTGGCTTGATGGACGGATCTCAGAGACATGTCGGCTGAAGGCTAAAAAAACTGACTATGGCCCTCACTGTTATTCTGAGAGAACGAGAGTGTCAAGTAGAGGATGACGAAATCATCAAGAGCATGATGAATGACTTAGTGGGCTGACCATGGAGAAGAGTGGTCGTGAAAAAAATGCTGTTTCTTCTGCAAATGAAGATGCAGAAATCGGTGCCGCTTTCACTGGCTTCAGGCGACTAATGTGCGTTTGGCTAAGGTCGGGGTATAGATTTTGAATCTTTAGCGGAAGGAACACCTTACATCTTAAACCCATTTATTTGGTAATTTTTCCTAAAATTTATTTTATTGCACCTTCAATGTACTGGTTTTCGCTCGTGACTATTCTGGAACACTATTCGCTCTCGTCTGGGTTACAAGTGACAAATGTTCATTTGGCTTGCGACGGATTTGTTGTCTTAGTGGTTTTGAAAACGGTCATGGAGAATTTAACTTTTTTTGTATGTGTCTCTTCTCTGCAGTGCCTTCCTCTTACTTAAGTCAAGGGCTGGGTAGAGCAGTGGTTGAATGAGGAGTAGAATCATCGTTAGATATCACAGTTCAATATTCTTGTCCGGAATTTTGGAAGTATTATCTATCCAGTCCGATGCCTGAATTTGAATCATGTGATCAAAACCCCAAGGGAAAGATTATTTTTGTTTTATTATAAATCTAAAACTTTTGTTAATCCCCACTGACGACATTTGATATCCCTTTAACTTTCCCTTATTCCTTACCAATGTTAATGGGCTGCTTCTTCTACAAGGGGAAACAGATGGGTATTTCGCTCTCGTCTGGTTGCAGGTGACTACTGTTCACTTGACTTGCGACGGAATGCTGGTCTGGGTCTTCAGTGGGGGAATCACCGTACATCAAACATTCTTTACTTTTCCATTACTCCTTTTATTTCCTTAACAACTCAGAGGGAGGGAGTGGTCTTCTGTGGTCATCACTGCTGCACCACGTTTCGTTTTGGTTTATGATAAATTTGAAGATTGTATTCGTGTTTGTAATTTGTTCATGTTGATATTCGAAAGTTATAGATTTGCGTACGTTTTAGTAAAAGTGGTTTCCCTGGCGAGAAGTAAATTATCGTGTTTCCTCGTATGTTTATTATTCGGTGTATATGCGGTGTCTTCTTTTAAAAGAACTGTCATTGAATCCATTTCGTTTTTGTGTAAGTCAGTTAGAATTCGGGATTTTGTAGTTTTGGTAATTGGCTTAAAAGCTAACAAAATAATATATAATCATTTATATTCTATTCTATTAATACATAATTATTCTTTTATTGGTATAATACAAATTGGCTCAAAGCTGATTGGTATAAAAATTTAACTGTTTATATTTTTTAAATATATTTTTGTAATATCATTACTATAATATAATGCCCAACAATAAAGGTAAAACAACCCAAAAGGGTACTAGTAAGTCAGCTGAGGGAAATACCCCTGCTTAAAATATTAATAACTCCGATGAGGTTCTGGAAAAGAGCGAATCTCAGCAGACTAAAAACAACATAGCAATAACTTCGGTTGCTAACTCTGATGTCCTATTAACAACAGATCAAGTTTCATTTCCGACTGTATCAGTATCACAGGATGCGATATTCAACAAATTGCAAAAGTGCAAGTAGACTTAGACCAGCTTCGTGACAATCAAGTCCCACCTTCGATTCTCGAACTGAATCAGCCATATAATTCTCGTTCTTCAACACCTTCACCACCACCAAACCCACGTAATGCTTCAAATGATGAAATGTTATGTAGGGCTCCTGTAAGAGCTGCGAACCGCTTCATGACTCCAGCTCGCCATTCTTCTTTGGTTCAACACTGGAACATTCGTTTCCCGGCAAACAATGACCAGCTGTCAGCCGAAGAATTTATAAATCGTATTGAATTGTTAGCTTTAGACTCAGACATTCCATATGAGGAAGTCTGTAGTAATATTGTGTCTCTTCTTCAAGGCCGAGCCTTAGATTGGTATTGGTCTCAATTCAGAAGAGCTTGTCGTCAACCAACCTGGAATGATTTTCGCGGTAGCTTTTTGATTAAATTTTGTAGTCTTAGTAATGACTTCAGCGTCATCAAGTCTATGTTGGAACTCAAACAGGGTTTCGATTCGTTCGACGAATTCTTACACAAAATGACAACATTGCATAATCGTTTAAAAAAGCCGATGAAAGAATCTGAATACGTTGGTATAATAGTTCAGAATCTGAATTCTCGTCTTGGTCCTCTAACTGTAGACCATAATATTGCTTCTGTACAGGATTTGCGCAAAATGTGCATTAAGGCAGAGCAATGGTATATTGGTAACAGACCTGATCGTAGACCAGTGGCACCTTTGCGAGTGCATGAAATAAATGACAACTCGGAAGTGGATCAATCATTTCTAAATATTCCTATTGCGTCTTCACCTGACTTACTTTTATCAATGCCTTCTGGTGTTCAGTATGATGCCCAGGTGCAAGAAGTACAAATTCACAATCGATTAAATTTCCGTAAACCATTAACATGTTGGAATTGTAAATTAACAGGTCATGCTTTTTATGAATGCCCTGCTGAGTTCCGAAATTTATTTTGCTATAAGTGTGGTAAACCTGGAGTGGTTATGCCAAAGTGCCCTAACTGCTGTTCGGAAGACCAGTTAAAGGATGCGAAGTCTTTCAAGGCAACGCATCCACACTAAATTGTACTACTTCGGATGCTTCATCAGTTGGTTCAAGCGGATGTGACGATTCATTACCTATATCTGACTCTAAATTAAATTTTCCTAACGAATCGGTGAAAAATTCTTTCATTCATAGATGGAAAAATTATATGAATGTTAGAGGACAAATATTTTCAAATAATATAAATGTCTTAAACAAAAAAATACCAAAAATTAGATATATAGCGAAGGAAAAGAAGCGATTGGCTAACACAGTCATATCATCGGTATTGAGTAATGCTTCGGATAACAGACCTTATGTGAATGTTTCTCTACAAGGTACAAATTTGATTGGCCTACTGGATAGTGGTGCTAATATTAGTTGTCTGGGGAAGAATGCTCAACAATTTCTTAAACAACATAACAATATTCGGCTTCAATCTTTGCACACCTCGGTTCAGACTGCTGATGGCTCATCCCAGCAAATTATCGGTTATGTCAAAATTCCTATCAGTTATAATGGAATTTGTAAATTATTTACACTGTACGTTATCCCCAGTTTAGTCAAGAGCTCTATTTGGGTATTGATTTCTGGAGAGAATTTCAAATTGCTCCTCATATAATCAGTGAGATAAGTTCAACATCTTTCTCATCAGTCGTGGATAATAATCTTCATCAACTAACTCCGACACAATCGGTTCAGCTCAATACAGTGAAGGTTAAACTTCCGTCATTTGACGTATTAGGTTTGGGAAAAACTCATCTGGAGGAACACGTGATTGATACTGAGGATGCAGTGCCAATCAAACAACGTCATTACCCAGTGTCCCCAGCCATACAGAAGTTAATGTACAGTGCGCTCGACCGAATGTTAGAAATGGGAGTTATTGAAGAGTCTAATAGTCCATGGAATTCTCCCGTTGTTCTTGTACGAAAACCAGGAAAAGTACGTTTATGTATAGATTCGTTAAAAGTAAATTCTGTAACAGTGAAGGATGCATATCCGCTCCCTCACATTGATGGTCTTCTTGGTCGCTTACAAGATACCAGATACATTTCTAGTTTGGACTTAAAAAATGCTTTCTGGCATATTCCGCTGGAAAAGAAATCTCGGGAAAAGACAGCTTCAACAGTGCCTGGGCGTCCTCTTTACCAATTTACGGTAATGCCTTTTGGTTTTATGCTCCTCAGCGCATGTGCAGACTTATGGACAAGGTAATTCCGGGTAACTTGAGAGAAAATGTATTTGTATATCTGGACGAATTATTGATTGTAACACCTGATTTTGAAAAACATTTGCGAGTTTTGGAACAACTCAGTGAATGTCTTCGACGTTCAGGACTAACTATCAATTTAAATAAAAGTAGATTTTGTGTTCGTGAGGTAAAGTGCTTGGGTTTCATTATTAGTGATGGAACTTTGAAAACTGATCCTAGTAAAGTTGCTGCAATTAACGAATTTCCTGCTCCAAAATCGGTCAAGCAAATTCGTCGCTTTCTCGGCATGACTGGTTGGTATCAGCGTTTCATTTCTAATTATGCCAGTGTGGCTACTCCAATTACTGATTGCCTGAAAAATAAAAAATTTATATGGACTTCAGAAGCTCAAGAAGCTTTTGATAAATTGAAACATTTAATGACAATTGCCCCAGTGCTGGTCACTCCGGATTTTGAGAGCCCATTTTATGTTCAGTGTGATGCTAGTAGGCAAGGCGTCGGAAGTGTTTTATTTTAAAAAAGACAAGGATAATAATGAACATCCTATTGCTTATACGTCTAAGAAAATTAACAAAGCGCAGCGTAATTACAGTATCACTGAGTTGGAATGTTATGCGGCAGTCCTGAGTGTAAAGAAATTCAGAGCATATGTGGAGGGTCAAACCTTCACCATCATTACTGATCATTCTAGTTTAAAGTGGCTTATGAACCAAAGTGACTTGAGTGGACGATTGGCTAGAGGGAGCTTGAAGTTACAAGGTTTTCAATTTAGTATCGAACATCGTAAGGGTACACAGAATGTGGTACCAGATGCCTTATCCCGTATCAATTGTGTTGATGAGATTGCTTTAATTTTGGATGTGGATTTGAGTTCTTCAGCTTTTCAGTCTCCAGCTTATAAAATGTTGGTAGAACACGTTGCAAGTAATAAAGATCAATTACCTGATTTACAAGTATCAGAAGGCTATGTTTATCATCGTACTTCTCCTCGATTGGGTGATCCGGTACAAGAAGATCTTACTTGGAAATTATGGATTCCAGCTGAATTAACTGAGTCCTTGATTGAAAATGCTCATCAACCTGCGCAAGCATCTCATGGTGGTATTGGCAAAACTTTGTTCCGATTGAAGACTAAATAATTTTGGCCTGGAATGGTTACTTAAGCAAAGTCATTTGTTTCTCAGTGTGTGGTCTGTAAGGAAACCAAAGCTACTAATAAAATTTTACGACCTCCTATGGGAACTCCCTTGCGTGTCTCTCGACCTTTTCAATCTTTATATATTGACTTTTTAGGGCCATACCCTCGGACTAAACATGGTAATATTCCTGTGTTTGTTGCACTAGATTCTTTTAGTAAATTCGTTTTTCTTCATCCAGTTAAGGCTGAAACGGCTACTGCTGCCATCGAATTTCTGGAGCATGAAATTTTTCATACCTTTGGAGTATCTGAAACAATTTTTTCCGACAATGGTCGACAGTTCATCTCCAAAGAGTGTTCTAAATTATTAACTGACTATGGTGTCAGACATGTACGGACAGCAATATATTCTCCTCACCCTAATGCTTCGGAACGAGTTAATAGATCCGTATTAGCAGCAATTAGAGCTTATCTTCAAGACGATCACCGTGAATGGGATCGCAATCTTTCTAGTATTGCTTGTGCTCTTCGTAGTACTCTTCATAAGTCCATTGGAATGGATCCTTTTCGTGCACTCTTTGGGTGTCACATGAACTTATACGGATCAACCTATCCAGTCCTTAAAAAACTTGAAGTTCTTCAAGATGGAGACATCTTTGTTATGCCTACTGCTGATCGTTTGGCGTTGATACGTGAACGAATTAGACACAACCTTTCTTTAGCTCATTCTCGTCATGAGAATACTTATAATACTCGCTGTAAAAGAGTAAATTTCATTTCTGGTCAGGAAGTTTTTCGTCGTAATTTCCCAGTAAGCAATATGGATGCCTGCTTTATATATATTGTATTAACAAATAAATTTTCTAAAGGTCGGATACGAAGACGTGTCGGTGCGAGTTTGTATGAAGTTGAGGACCTGCAGGGAAATCTCATAGCTACTTTCCATGCTAAAGATTTATGGCAGTAGTTTTATATAGTTTGCTCGGCTGATAAATTCTGTTATTTCCTTTTTTTTTAATACGATAGTTTCTTATGAATATGGTTTCATAAAAGAACCATAAGTCTCAGAATGTTTTTGATTTCCTGTCCTCTTCTTCTTACTTCCGGGTTACGTGAGTTCAGGAAGTTTGGTTATGGATCTGCCGGAAGATTAATGGCCCGGCTAGCTCAGTCGGTAGAGCATGAGACTTTTAATCTCAGGGTTATGGTTCGAGCCACACGTTTGACTTTCATATATGTAACGTGATTCTTGGAGTAGGGTTTTGCTTTCGGCTTCCCTGCCGTCGTGAGCTCTTCGTCAGAGAACCCGCTTTGTAACAAACCCATGAGAATAGTTTCCGCGAAAACGTGGTGGAGACCGACTGCGACATCTTGCGCTGAAAACTTGGTATCAAGCCTTGGCTTGATGGACGGTACTGAGAGACATGTCGGCTGAAGGCTAAAAAAACTGACTATGGCCCTCACTGTTATTCTGTTGGATGTTGTCAGGAGGAAGAGAGAACGAGAGTGTCAAGTAGAGGATGACGAAATCATCAAGAGGATGATGAATGACTTAGTGAGCTGAC
Source organism: Dioctria linearis (assembly GCA_963930735.1). Classification (NCBI taxonomy): domain Eukaryota; kingdom Metazoa; phylum Arthropoda; class Insecta; order Diptera; family Asilidae; genus Dioctria; species Dioctria linearis. The sequence goes on from OZ005740.1 coordinate 98,072,100, forward strand.
CATGGAGAAGAGTGGTCGTGAAAAAAATCTTGTTAAAAAGTATAAAAGTGAATAGCATTAACGAGTAGTAATTGTTTTAAAGTTTTGGAAAAATGGCCGGAAAAAAATCGGAAATGTGAAGTTAAAAATATAATAAAAAAGAAAAGAAGTTTTTATTTTGTAAAAATAAATTAAAGCTGGAAATAAAAAGTGTGTAAAAAGAATTTCTTATAAAAGAACAAATACAAAAAAAATGCAAATACAAAAACAACGAGGGCAAAGACGCATTTGATTAGAACTTTTTTATTAACAATTTTCGGCCTTTTAAATTAACAAATGAAATGAATAAAAACAAAAGAAAAAGAAAAATCATGGTGTAAAGAATTACAGTTTTCTGGAAAAATAAATAGAAATAAAAAGAAGTAAAAATACAGGATTTATCCGGGAGAATTTTATAGTAAAATTCAGAACTGTATAAAGATAGAAATAATAAGTGTAGTATATATAAATGAAGAAATAGAAATCAAGGAAAAAATAAGCTACAGGTATTGTTTTTTTGATAAATTATTATTTGATATTTTTTATATGTGAATTAGAGATACGTATGTATTGAAGGTTGAAAAGAAAAAAACAATATAAATTATTAAAGGAAAAATAAATAAAATGGTGCAACGCTAAGTAGTACTGAAAATTATAACAGGTTGTTGATGTGAGAAAAACAAGAAGAAGATTTTTTTTAAAGTGAATAATGGGAATGGAAAAGCGAAGGGAAAATCTTTAATTTTTTTTATCAGAATTCTGATGTAAGCATTATTGACATTGTTGAGTTGAAGGAAGGAAATAATATTAATTGAAAATCAGATATCTGCATATACAGGGTGTTCCGTAAATGTCTTTAATCCTTTAAGGGGATGAAAGTAGAGGTCATTTGCGTCAAAAAAGTCTCAATACTTTTATATCGAACTCCGCTTGGTTTTCGAGTAAATCGATAATATCGATTTTCGAGATTTTGCATACCTCTTCAGAGCAATTTCGTTATAAGTTCTATTGTAGGTAATGGATTGTGACGTTCAAACCTTTATTTAAAAGAACACATATTGGCCTTTCTAAAAATGTATAATAAGTTATAAATATGCCTTCAATCATTTAAAAAAAAAAAATTTCTCTACAATTTTTTATTTCACCAAAATTTTTGTCGCGCTTCAGTGTACATTTATTCGAAATATCACCATTGAACGAAGTTGGCAAAACTATGAAAAAATTTGCGCATTATGTCCCCTTTCCAAAATGACCTCCCTAAGTGCTATCAACAATAACCATCGAAATTTATAAGCAAACATTTGGAAGATGTGCCCATAGAGGTAATCTTCAGTTTTTTCGTAGGATTCTATCTCCTCCTACAGTTTTTAACCTACGACAACCATTTATATGTCATTGCACGGGAATCTGAACTGGCTATTAGATAGGGTACTTTTCGATTTCGAATTTCGAAAATGGAGGGGGTAATTTCGAAAAAAACACTTTTTTACCAAACTTGATATTTACGTAGATTTCGTTATTCCGCATCTTCATTTTAGCGGAAGGGGCAAGCTCTGGGAGGGGCGGGAGTTCAAAGTTTCAACTTTAACTCCATGGTAACTGTCGACTTCAACGAAGAGTGTGTCACCGAATTCACCCCCCGACGAGCTAGTTAGTGCCCAATATGGAGCATGCCATATTCGACACACTCGCGTGATTTTTTACTTTTTTTTCAAATTTTTTTTAGTAAACAGATTCAGTGAAGCTCAATAGGTACAGTAGATGGCGGTTGAATATGTTATTTCCTTTTTTTCTGACAGTAATAATATTTGAACTTCGGAAATTTTGTTGACTGGATGGTACCTGAATTCGTAGTGACAGAATAGTCGTCATTGCGGTATAGGGACAGTGTTCATTCTGGTGTAAAGGTGGCAGATATGATGGCTGGCTGGGTGCTTATAGGAGCGTGTTGACAGCCGATCATATTTTGCGCAGCAAGGTTAAATGACAGTTACACTGTTTTTACATAAAATGAATCATTTTTAGGAAGCCATATTAACCCCACAGTTTTAATATGTTCGTCGATTTTACTACTACTTGTGGTATATTATGCAATAAGCGCTGATGATCAGAACGCCATTTTCTTAATCTGAAACCAGCGAAATAAGTATGGATTAGAGTTGCTCCTGAATTTCCAGCGCTGTAGTGAGGCTATCAGATCCTGAAGAACATCATTGACGTAGACGTGTTTGAGCACTTCTGACCCTAGAGGATAAGCTTCAGCTTCATCTTCTGCTAGTCTTTGAAGATATTCGGTGGCTAAGTATGGAGCGGAGGTAGTTCCGTACGTAACTGTAGAGAGTTGAAAGAGTTTAAGAGGTTAATTTGACTCGGATCTTCACCATATAAGCTTGTATTTCCTGTCTGATTCTTCAACCTGTATCTGCCGATACATTTCCTCTATGTCGGCAGTGAATACGAATTTCGGTAACCGAAACCGTAAGAGGATCGAAAGGATATCTTTTTGAGTGGTTGGGCCAGTTGATAATATGCCGTTCAACGATGTGTTTGATGAAGTTTTTGCCATAGCATCAAACACCATTCTTATTTTGGTGGTGCTACTGTCTTCTTGATGACACAATGATGAGGCATGAAATAATATGATGCTTTAATGCCCTTGAAGTTGACTTATTGTATGTGACCGTCGATTGTACTCCTCCATAAATTCTACGTACTGCGTTTTCAGTTCCGAGTGTTTTGCCAATTTACGTTCCAAGTTCATGAATCTCTGAATTGCAATATCATTTGACTCGCCTAACCTGGTTGTACTGTCCACAAAGGGAAGGCGGACTGTAAAACGTCCATTTTCAATTCGTCTTGCGGTTTATTGAAATGATTTCACAGCGTTTCTCTGAAGTAGTAAAGTTTTTTGATGAAACATCTTGAAAACCGACTTGAAAAGAGCTGATGATTTCCTTTGCACAATGTGCAGGCAGCCCCAGTCGAAATGACAGCACGTGATACGCTTATCTTTTTGTGGTGATCCTCAAAGCCCTTCGCTATACTCCCTAGAGCTTCTAATGATTGGAAACGTGTCTCTAGGAAGTTTTGGAAGTGCTTCATTGATTATAGTGCTCGTAAAGCTCTTGTGTGGCTCGATGTAACCTCTTCACAAGTATATGGAGAAAAACTGGATCCCAATTTAAATTCTCTAGCCGAAGTAGGCATTCCTGCGCTGTATCATGCAGGGCCTTGATCGTAGATGCGTCTTTTTTCATAATGTTTGGCTATGATAAAAGCATATTGAGGAATACGGTTTCTAGCAATCTTGTGTTGTCATAACCCTTTGTGATAATTTTCCATACAGCAGATTCAGATTGTCCTAATAGAATTGTTTTTAGGTACCACATCTTTTGGCATTCGGGAATCGGGTGTGTATGCACTACTTCGGAGAATAATTCATAGAACTGTCGCCACTTTAGGTAATCCCCATCGAACCGTGGCAGTAAAATTTTTGGTAATTTCATCATCGGGTTAGAAGTAATCTCTTGTGGTACTGGTATGCTGACCTACTCTGGCATGTATTTGCAGGAGTTTGTCTTGTGTCTCTTCTTCCAAAATGAAGTATTCCTCAGCTTTATATTATGATGAACTCAGTTCATCTATTAGATCCACATTTTATAATGCAAGCGTTGAGGATTTTCGAACTATCGTTCTATAATCATGACTTTTGTCTGACAGAATTGTTCCCAATACGATTGGTTATAGCCACATCTCATTGTATCAAAATATTTCTTTGTGAAATATGAATGATCTGATCTGTTCTCGTATTGAATGCTGATTTCCGTATCAACTCAATCAACTTTATTTCGGGATGGAGAATCTTTTTTATAGTTGGTAGTGATGCGTTTTAACCCTTCTCTCGTCTTCTTAGTATAGATGCAAACTCATCCAAGCTCTGCATGATAAAGACAGATTACAGATGGATCAAGTCGGGGTCAGAAATGTTAAATCAAACCTATTTTGACTTGATATGAGTCCCCAATGTTTTAACGGGAATCAACATTACAGCTGTACCCATTGGCGTAACTAGATAGGGGCCAGGGTGGGCCCGGCCCCCGCAGAATACAGACTGGCCCCCCAGGAAATTATGAAAATTCCAAAAAAAAAATCGTGAATTCGTACAATCTTAGGCCTAATTAAATTGAATCCATTCGAATCGGAATGGAAAAGGCTTTAACGAGTTCTTTTCTTCAAGAAAACTTATTGAAATCTTTTTAAAATTAAAAAAAAAAACTATTCTGAGATTGCTCTTATTGCACTGAATTTTGAAAAAGGCGTGATCCGTGAGAGAAATCATGCAGAACTATTTTGACAGTTTGTGCGAAAATTTTAATTAATAACCTTTGATATCAATGAAATTTTGAAAATTTTGTAAAACTTTGTTTAATTTTCCGGCAAAAGGCATGTTTAAGTTTTTTCGCTTCCGATCCCAACGGATTCAGTAATACGGCTGATTATCTTTATAAGGAACATATATTAAAAATTCAATAATATTCTTATTACGTTACATTATGGAATACAACTATATTAGCACTCTAGACAGAAAAACATTAAATTTGTCTAGAACCTATTCGAGTCTCGAAAGGAAGCAGGCAACCACAGATAGCAAAAGATTTCGTGATAAAGTCCACTGTATGTAAAAGAAAAATTTAGTGGACTTATTATCAAATACAAGGCCTTCCGAATATTGGAAGTTACATATTTACAACCAAGTGATGGACAACATTATTAAAAATAGGTTTGAAAATCTACCTTTGGCACAGTCAGTTGACTCATTTATAAAGTTCTACCTGAAACATGGGGAGACATTTGTAGAAAATTATAAAAATGTTTTCAATGTAGACATTTCCATCTTACAGGCTGAAACAAAAATAGTAAATAATATGCTCCAAAACTAGACCATTGTAGTAAATTTGGAAAGATTGAAAACAGAAATTAATAAAGACTTCTGCCCAAATTTATACTATCGAATTAAACAGTTGGTTAAGAGCAACTGCTTCAAGAGAGGTTTTCGAACATGGCACTCCTAAACATTGAAATCAAGTTAATTAAAAACAAACTAACAGCGTAAGTAAAGCGTATATAGATTTAAATTATCTCTTTCTTAGGGTGTAAAAAACGTAAATAATTGTTCTAAAATGTGTATCTAAATTCAGACCGGTAAAGTACTTAAGTACATTGGTACACAAGTGTTATAACCAGTATCAGGACCTGGAATTTAAATTTTTTTAAGTACAAGTCCCGATACTGGTATACTTCACGCAGTTACTACAAATAATGCGAAGTACTTTAGCTCTTGTAAATTATTTAAATACGCCTTCTAATAATAGAGGTTATCTGCATCTCGACAGTGCCTCAAGAAATCTTACCGCCTTCAGTAAAATAGAAATACAATTAGCGCAATTGTTGAGAAGGTTGGCAATCAAGTGCAACACCTCGCTCTAGTCCTCCGCACCTGTTGAGCGTTGATTTTCATTTGTGGGTCTTGTAAATGCTATACAAAGGCAATCATAATCTGATGTGACATTTGTTTTGCTAAAGACAAACTGAAATACTGTATGAACAAACTAAAATTAATAATTAAAACACTTAAAGCTTATACGATTCTGTTCCATTTTATATGTTTTTGCAACATATTTTATGATATCTCGTAAATGGAAACCTCATCCAGTTATACAGCTGGCTATAGATTTTTCAAAATTTCTGATTTGAGTTTTCGAAAGCTCTTGAACCTTATAAGTACCAGTACCTGGACTTGTACTTGAACATTTGTTAGTACCAGTACCGGAACTTGTACCTAAAAGATTTGAAGTATGGGTTCTGGTACTGGTACTTGGCATTAGGCAGGGCGTCACTAGCATATCAGTTTCCTGTATAGAACTTGAGGACTTTGATTTATTTTCCTTAATACGTGAGAGAAGGAAAGGAGGAGATATGGGAAACAAAAGTCTCTGTTAATTAAACGGCACCCCTTTCTTTCATTTTTCGTGCAAATTATATTTTATTTTTCAAATGAACACTACATCCTATGATTTAAGAAAAATTTACTAAATCGCATCGGATGTTTGGAGTGGACTGTACGGAATAGATGAGTGTTGCTTGGATTCATTGGGATTAAAGAAAAGAATGCACTCTCACGCAATTCGCCAATTACATTATGTACTAATCTATTTTCACAATTATTTAAATGTCCGACTAAAACTATTTCGTTGGTCTCGATAAGTCATAAATATCGCCCGATCGACAAATGTTGACTGACTAGTTATCCAAAAATTGATTGAATGCTAATGACTTATACTAACTGATAAACGATGTACCATGCTCTGTACCGAGTGCTCAATAATATTCAAAGAATGGGAAACAATTGAAAACTGTTCGTTGTTGCTCTGGTCTCTAACATCGGAACCTCGACAAAGACTGCCCTATCTCAAAAGATTTGCTTATTAAAATCGCCCCGAATGCACACTGCATTGGATTAAGAGTCCTGATCTAATTTTTTTTTTCTTGGGTGCGGAGTTAGGTTTCACGGAAGACTAAATATTAAAGAAATAGTGACACGATGTTTGCGACTTGTAAAGTGATATGCGATCTTTTAAGTGCTCAGAGCAGGCATAAAAAATTTCGGTCAATAGCTGGGAATACTCATGAGCAATGTTTGTTAAAACTTATGTACGAAAGTTAGGGGACCTGGCCCACCCCAGAAATGAGTCCTAGTTACGCCAATGGCTGTACTTGTATCTGTACAAGAACCGCATACAGCTCAATCATTGAGTTCCGAAACAAGCTTCGAGGATTCATATCAAATCAAAAATGTTGAAAGCAATTTGTAATATTTTGTGGTGCTCACTACGAGTAAGAAACTAAAGGAGAGGCCATTGCGTGTATATATATACCATTTTTGCGTGCCGAACGTGATGCTTTTTCTCACTTTCTAACATATGGTTGTATCTCTGTCTACATATACCCTAGGTGTTACTTTTGTTTATGTTCGGTAAAGAAATCTACCCTAGCACAAAAGCCGTAGGTAAGGTTAAAATTGGAAGGATACTAAATAGAAAAATATTTACATTCTTTTATGGAAATTTAGTAAAACTGTACTTGTTTCTTTTTTAATAATAAGCTAGGAATTAGAATATTGGTAAATATTTGAAATTTTGATAAAAGTAAAAGAATTTTAATATATTTTCTTATTATGGATTTACCAAAAATGAAATTTTAAGGCAAGTTATTCGGCAACCGAAGATGGAAATAGGCTTCCTGGGGAACCAGGAATCTCACAAAGTTGTTTTGTATTACTAGCTCTCACTGCTGGTATAGAATTTTGCATCATACTTTCAAAAACCGCGCCAAAATCCCTTGCGTAGACTTTTTTTTCCATCCGCCTGCAATGCGAATTTTTTATAGTATGTGTATAAACTTACTTGAGATTGCCACGAAAATTGTTGTTGATTTGCCTCTCCTTTAATTTCTTACTCATAGGGTGCTCATCACTTTCAAAGCCTAACAAAATTGACGTTCAAAAATGTCGAGAAAGCATCAACATCATACGCAACAGCGGATCACGATGCTGCAGTGATGCCATACGATGCGTAAAACTTTGACGTTTTTGAATTTACCCATTGTTGTTTCTTCTTTTAGTTCCGAATTTTTTATTGCTTTTAGGTTTATCTCTTCCGGACAAAGAGTTTTCATTACTTTGTTTGGTTTCGCTCGTGATGTAATCTTGTCCTACCAATGCTCGAGCATTTATCTTGGCAGTATATCACTCACTTATAGACATTGAGACTGTAGATCTAATCACAGCATGTCAAGGAACTGATGAATTTCTTCATGCGGTTATTAGAATCAGCCGACCTGGCTTCCTAGCGCAGTTGAAAAAACTTAGCCTGGCACCATCCGCAAGGTCTATTTTTTATGACATTCAGTTTTACCTGCTCCAGGTGTCCAGGTGCGGCTTAAGTGCGTCTTTCCAATAATCGCCACCTTGCTCAACCTGTTTGTAGGGGGCGGATTGGATTCGTACCTTCCTAATCGTTGAATACATGTCTGTTATTTTACTTAGAACCCGTCTGGTATAGATTCACCTAGGTTTTATGCTTCATACATAATTCATCTGACATACAGTTTTTACACACCATTTTCCTGCTCCTGTTTATTCCATTTTCGAGAGCTAACAAGTAATTATTCTGCTCAAGGGGAGTTTTTTCTCCTTTTATGGTTGCTTTAACCCAAACAAATACGGGCATCCAAACATTATCGTCACCGTGTCTTGCAAAACCTATTTGTAAAATAAATATAGAATGTGTGCCTTGGAAACCGTCCTGGTAGAGGCTACTGTAGTCGTTTAGCTTCAACTCGACTTCAGTTGGTAGGCATTTTTTCAACCGCCCCTTTGCTGTTTTTGTAATTTGCATATTTTCTGTTTACCCCATTTCCAGAGGCTGACAAGAAATCATACTGTACCGGGGCAATTTGATCTCATGTTTCGAAAAAAATAAATAACATAAATAATCGCATTTATTTCTAATATAAAAACAAAGGCAAACTAAAATGTGAACGTGATTTCACCACTTGATTGTGAGAATTGGCTGCAGAGAAAATTGGGGGTAATAGCAGCTGCATGTCTCGCAAACGCATATATGTTTAAATTTCGTTAATCCTTTATTTTTATTTAAATAATTGATAAAAAACTGAAATTATATTTTCATCTTCATTCCAAATGATATTCTGAAAAAACTTTAAAAAATGTGTGTTTGACGTAACAATATTCTCGCCTTACATGCATAGTAACGATATCATGTTAGAATTACTATCGTTCCTGATTAGCTGAAAGTCAAAAGACTGGTAATGAGCGTCTAATCAATCAAAGAGTTTCTTACCTCTAGCAGAAAAGCACGGATGACAATGTCGCAATAGTTATTAACGTTTTTATATGCGATCGGATGACCATAAATATCAGAACTGCATAGTTGCGTAAGGCTAAGGAGCGCATACATGAGTTGTAAATTTACTTCAACAGTAAAAGAGACCCCATGATACATCTTTAGCTACAATCGAAGTTACTATGAGATCGAACAAACGAAGGAATTCTTCCATTTTCTGATACAAATAAGTAAGGTAAATGAAATGAATAGTTGCAGCACTACTTGCGGCAACTTGCAATATACCTACCTATAGCCTATAGCGAAAGTTGTTTCACTGAAATTTATCAGAATTTATATAACTCTCGGCAAACGGAATTGAAAATCTGACCTGCTAAAATACGCTCTTATTGCCCAACGTTAAAATTAATAATAAACTAATTAAAATTTTCAGTGACTATTCTTGCGTAATTGCGACGACCTCAAGGTCGACCAATTGCACCGAAAGCATTTTTATGCGGGAAGAATAACTTTGCGTTAAGTGAAATCGGTAGACCTTGAATTCCATTACGAGTAATCTCGACAATTGAGACGTCATTTTTTGGAGCTAATTTTTATGTACTAACCAATTTGCCGGTGGCTGAGTATAGTTGGAAAATAGTAATAAAGAAAAAGACATTGCTCGAAGTCACCCTAAATAATTCATAAAAGGTAACCTGCTCTTGTTTTCATATGAACATGCAACCGAAAAATATATGCAGATAACCGCTAATAACCGTATAAGTGCTTTTCTTTTTTAACCGTATTTATTTATTTTCTCTGTACATACTATACCTATAAGTAGTCAGATCAGAGGATTGGATTGCGTGAAATTGTTTCGTTTGTTGACCTAACAAATGAATGATATTTCCAACAAAATAAACAATCGCATTCTTAAAGCCACTAATTGAACAACTAAATATAAGACCATACAGGTAGTCTGTGCTTACTTTTACTACTGGAGTTTCTGGTTTCGAGCTTAAAAATCAAATATTTAATAAAGCTTATTTTCTATTATCGGTTAATTTTGTTATTTACCCACTTTAACTCTTGCCTTCTGCTGAGTTAATCTTTCTGTATGAAGAATGAAAAGTGGTAACGAATAACGAAGGCTTGTGAAACTTTTGAGGACTTGAGATGTATGTGTGACGAATGTCATAGCACATGGTTACAGCCCAAAAATAACCAAAAGGATATTACATTATGCACCTTAAAAATACCATTGATTCTACCACATTGGCGGCGAGTATTACGAAACGCATATTCCGGAATGAAATATTGTATTCGATATAACGAATAAAGCATGGCAGATGAAATAACTTTTATTGTAAGCGTAAATCTTCCGTCATACAATTCGAGAAGTATTTATTCATTACTCTGAAAACTTTGCGCACAATTCACTCTAGTTCTCGTTTCCTTGTGGGTTCGTTGATAATTTAATTTTTAGCGCAATTTCGTATTCATCGGCTTAAAACGAATTATTTCAGATTCAAGTTTTGGGCAAAAAACCTTCGAAAAATACTTCCGTAACCCCCGGAATATAATACAACCCGTGAAGTCACCGAAGGCACCGCCACATTAAAGGCCTTCCATCCGGCTACAGCGTAACTCCCGGAAGATACAAGCCATGAAGTCGGCGCTGACATCGACACAGTAAAGGGCCTTAACGGGCCCGGCTAGAGCATTGTTTTGTACACTCATCATGAAGGAAGAACTAAGATTTCATCTTAAACAGGTCCTGAAGCCTAAAACTGTCGCTTCCACAGAAAGATGAAGTTAAAACAAATTGCAGCCAAATATGTTTTCTTTCTAATAGTTAAAAAAAAAAATAGCACGTAAAACAAATTTATTGAAATTATAGCGTTTGAACAAAATACAAGCTACTTTTATATGAAAAACTCCTGCAGTAAGACAAGGCAAGAAGATAAGATGTCGTCTGCTAAACGGCCCGCTGCACGGTTTTTTAGACCTAATTCGTGGCTTGTATATTGCGGGGGCTATGATACCAAGATAACCTTATAAGAAGATAGGACACAGCCGAACAAAATTTGAAATTTTTCGTGTTTTCCAGACCGAAACAAGTAATGTCACACACTTTCGTCTTTTGCATGAATGGAGGAAAAGAACTTGGCTATGCATTATTGTAGTGCGACTTAAACAACGAGCTTAAAACAAAAACTGAGAGAGAGTAGGATTACCCGACTGATAAAACCTTCATGAATATCATTGAAATCCTTTCAAACTATTCATAATAATGTACATGAGGTCACACTATCTCAATTTTTTAAGAAAAAGATAAATTACGTTTTGGCCAAGGTGCTTCAAACGAGATATAAAATTCCTTTCAAATGAAATCCTCATTTTGCCCGATAATATCAGAGAATCCCAGTATGAGTTTCTCTCACTTAATCTGTTCAGAGCAGAACGAATACAGCACGTGCTATTAAAATAGCATGGAAATCACACAAACAAACATTGGTTTTGCTATAAAAAAACATTGAATAATTCTCACAACATTTCAGAGAAAACCGGTTTTCACAAAAGTGCATGAACATTTTATGAGAGTAAAACCTGAAAACTCCGCCCCTTCTCATTTATTTACGAAAAGGAATCATTTGCCATTCTGTTTCGTTGCATGCAATTTGCGCATTCACATTTTTTTAAGTTTTAAAGAGAGTTTGATTTTTTTTTTCTTTTTTCTTCCTATTCTTGCCGTGTGCATTTTAAATGTAGAACAATCGGAAAACTCTTCTATGTCCTAATCCTAACTTGTCATTAAGTTAATTTTAACGATATTTCCACTGACATATAATAAGAATGGACTGAGCGTTCTTGCTTCAAAAATGGCACAAATATTGAACAGGTTGTGAAAACCCTTTATTTCGTACAATTGCACACCGATTCATAATTTATTATTATTTGTCGATTGGAAACACTAAAGATGTTATAAAATAGTATTGAATTAAATTAAAATTATTTGGAAAGTTAAACTTGTTTTAATTAACCCAAAAACACATTTGTAATATTTCTGAAAAATGTGCTCCTCTGCAGATTTTTTGTCGAATTTCCTTGAGCTTGTAAGAGATAGACGTATAAAAACGATATAACAATGCATTCCAATTAATACAGCCGTACTGTTTCCAAAATTGGTTACAGTTCAGTGTACATTTTGAGCTTGAAAGAGACAAATAGATTTTAGCAAAAATTTGTGCCATTTTTGACTATAGGAATTAGATAGGATGACTCAGTCCATTCTTATTATATGTCAGTGGATATTTCCCAAGCCATGAGACGTCTCTCACTACTACATGAGAGCTCGAATATAGTCCTAACATTCTAAAGAATACTTTCTATCTTCCCGACCGTGATCAAATTTTTATATCTTTCCTAAAAAACTTTATCCCAAATGACTACGATTCCTCAAACAAATAGCTCTATTCTGAGTAATAATTGCATATGTGAATGTGCCGTGGTCCGATGTATTCAGTGTTCCCAAGTCAATGCTTTCAGCGTTATTTTTAGTGTTTTTGAATGATTTTTAGCGGACAAATCGCTGGCAAAACGCGAGCGCGTTAAATTAGTGCTGAGCCGTTTTAACACTTCTCAACTTAAAAAATCTAAGGGAACAAAAGATTTGTGGATTGAAATCAAAAATTATAAAGATTCGATCGGATCAATTTCTTCTGAAAACATTTGTTTCTTGGCCTTGAAATTGTTGTGTTTACCACATTCAAAGGTACATGTTCAAAGAGTTTTTAGCCAAGTCAACTTAACTAAAAGCAAGACCACAAACAGGATAACTACGGAAATGTTACAATCGATTTTAATGATAAGATTTGGTTGGCAAAGATGCAAAAAAAGTGGTGTTGATTATATTCTTCCTCCAAATGTAATTAAAAAGTTGGGTCTATGGAATTCCACAGCAAAAATACAGCACAAAGTATGGAATACTAACAATGACTTGATTATATTGTAGGTTTTAGATTTACTTTAAGTCTATTTTTGAAAACGCTAAACAATAATGAATATAAAGGATTTCCTTTTTATTATTAAAGAATATTTCATCTTTGAATATTTATGATTCTTATCTGAATTTTCGTTATTGCTTTGCTTATGTTCAGAATGTATTACAGAAGAGAAAAATGCTTTTAATTTTGCATTCTTTGTACCTACCTTTAACATACATTCATTCAAAATCCTATTTATAGAACTACTTACATATATGTGTATATATTAAAATAACATAGATGTAATTATAACAATTGACAGTTTCTTAGAACACTACACATTGAAAAGTCGAAAAATACTTTTTAGTGCTAAGGAAAAAAAATTAACGCTAAAAACCTCAACCAACAAAATGACTTGGCAACACTGGATGAATTCGAATCAATCTGTCTACAGATTCGGACTATGACCGCACATACACACATGAAATTATTACTCAGCTGAGAGCTATTGAGCGTAAAATGGTAAGGTTACTTTTTAAGCAAAACTATTTTATTATTTTGTTAAGTAAGGTATATAAGTAAGTGCAACCTTTGGGAAGGTAAGGAGCCAAGCTTAAAATTACTGAAAGACTATTTTCCTGTGGGGATAGTAATTTAGGCTTAATGACAGTGGCTGATCACTTTTCCATAAGAATCAATGAGTGCTTTTCTTTATTCATTCCGAATATTCAAAACGCACCAAAAGTGTTTATTTATCCATTCAGAATATTCCGTTTATTCCATTCTGTGTTTCCTTATTCGCAGTGGTGTATCCTGAACGTATTCTTTTTAAACTACCTCCATAGTTGGAATAAATGGAATACAATTTGACAAATGTCAAATGGCAAACATCACTCCAAGAAAATGGAAGCCAGCAACAGCAGAGACACGAAAAATTGATTTAATTTTGTAATTAAAACAGGATATTTTATTTTCTGAACCTGAAAATTGTATATGATGATATCCACGTGATAATACATTTTGCGTTGTGCACAACTGTCAAATTTTTAATCTTTTCTGTTTACTTAATAATTTCTGTTCCGAATATTCTTGTACCACGTGATCAGTATTCTGTTCCTTCTATTCCTTCCACAGAAAAAATAAAGAAAAGCACTCAATATGAAACATTTTAGGGAATTGGACTAGCACGCACACATATAGATTTCTGTTTCATGGCTTATGATGTATCTCTCGATGGTTTTGGTTGCGATTACGACCAATCTTAAAGCTGTGTACACACATTATAAAAAATGCACATTGCAGGCGGATGGAAAAAAACGTTTATGTGGGGGCCTTGTCGTGGTTTTTGAAAGTATGAAGCAAAATTGTATACTAGCAGCAGGATAGCGAGTGCTGGTAATATAAAACAACCATTTAAGTGGGTTATCGCGTATTTTATATGGCTGGTTCCGCAGTAGGCCTTTTACCATTTTCTGTTGCCCCACAACTTGCCTTAAAATTTCATTTTTGATAAATCTATTTCAAGAAAATATATGTTAAAAATTAAGGGTTTTTATCAGAATTACAAACATTTACCAATATTTCACTTTCGAAAGAAACAAATACAATATTATTAAATTTCCACATGAAACAATGTAAATATTTGTCTTCTTAACCCCCTTTAAATTTTAGTTTCACCTACGGCTTTTGGACTATGGTACAGTACATTTCATTATCGAGCATAAGCAAAAGTGATAACTAGTGTACATGGACGGAATACTGGCATTAACAAGGTATGCTCTTCGAGGAGGGAACTAAAGGAGGCGACATGTGATGAAAAGAGCGTAGTAACTATCGTTCTTCTTCTTGTTTTGTCGAGGTGCCAGAGGCGGCGTTAAAAATTGTTGATGCCTTAAGCCTCACAACAAATTAATGGCGCTAAAATTCAAACACATTTCTTAGAAACTCCGCACAATCTTCCGCACCACCCACTGACATTTATATAAATGGACTGACTGATCTCCTGTTTCAGATGGCACCAGTTTTGATTTCAGAAAGTATGATCTCACTGACGATATATTTAAAGTATTTGCTAATTTACTTATATGCATGACAGTGGGATTTACCGAATTTACCACAAAAGTAGTTTAAAAGTATTTTCCTCAACACGGCTTGTTGTATCTAAATCTTCGAGCATATATAACTCCTTTTTATATTACAATCACTTAGTCCAATAGCCATTAACCATTTCTTTTAAAAAGTAAATTATCCCTTTCGTAACTACGTCTCTGCGCCAAAAAGTGACAGTCAAATACCCTGCCAAAATCAAGATGGCGAACATTTTTGGCAACGCTGCCATACATATACTTTACTATGGGATGTCATCTCCTTTAGTTCTCTCCTCAAAGGGATTGCCCACTAGATTTTTGATAGGTGTGACTTCATGACATCAATTCATATGAAGATTTCATTTATTTTTTTTATTTTTTTTTATGTATATAATGTCTTCGATGTGACGCCGTGACGCTCAAGATGGCCTACCGTGGATCATAGCAGTCATATATTGTTACTATCAGTATACCGTGGGTTACATGTCGACAGATAAGTAACCATACCATATGTTAGAAAATAAAAAAATCATCACGTTCGGCACGCAAAAATATATGAACACAAGTAATGGCATCTCCTTCAGTTTCTTTGTCGTAGCCCGCACCTTATTACTCATTTCACTCAAATTTTCCATTTCTAATAGATGTCACTTGTCCCTTACTATTGCACGTAACACTACCCCCTTCCTAGAATTGTTCATCCCGAACAACAGGTCGTCCACGGCAGTGATGCTAGCAATGGCCTGTCTTTAGTTTCTAACTCGTAGGTTAAGTCCAATCCCATTGGGAAAAAAGCGCTCTAATAAACTTCCTAAAGCGCTTCCCTGGAAGCACCCATCGCTTCTTTTCGTTATCCCAGTTGGTTGCTTTTTTACATAAGGCTGAACTACAATAGAAGTAAACAACTTTACGAAATTAAACGAGACTGAGGTTTACTTACAAAAAATTGAATTGATACTTTTAGCCCTACATCACATTCCGTAAGAGTTATTATCTTTATATTTAATGTTTTCAATTTTAAAAAGTGGTAAAAGTGAAAAAATTAACAAATGGAAGTTGATGTAATTGAAGATTTGTGCTTTCTATTAATTCGCAGTACCATTTTTACTCCATTTTAATTTTTACATTGCACTTATAATTATTTTAGTAATAATTTATTTGTTTGAACACTTCGCGTTCTTACGGAATGAGCGATTCTCAGCGCACTATACTTACGGAAAATTGGATATTTAAACATAACGAATGTTGCCCTCACACGAGTTAAAGTTAATTTCGTTTTACGTAAGTAAATGTACTTACGTATACTTCTATTGTAGTTCAGCCTATAGACATGTCCGCAGGAGCAAGCTCTTCACTGCTGTTCTTAAGAAGCGCTCTGGGAGATATGCTAAATGATTGGCGAAAAAATTTTTTGAAGGAATTTTTTCAGAAGATTTTTTTCAGCTTTTTGAATAATCATCGCAGTGCTTCTTCCTTAATCTCATAAAAGGCAATCAAGAGTGCTTCTTGAGAACACAGGACAGGAATCTTCTTGTATTAATGAAGGTATATATGTATGTAGGTAAGGTCTTAACTACATACAATTGCGATTGATCTGTCGATTGTGACTTGATTTTCAGTCGAAGTCGAGGCTGAGGCGAAATTTGTAATTAAATTCAAGCTTCAATTGCTTGAACAAACCAGAAGTGCCGACTACTGTGAATGAACTGAAGTTGGCCGCAGCCGACACCAACTTTGCACTTTGACCAAAGTTTAGTTTTAGTCGCAGTTGCAGTCGAAGTTGCAATTGTATCTTGCCACATGCATTAACCATTTGGGCAAAGTCGTAGTCGACTGATCAGTCTTAATTGTAATTCAGGCCTGATTTCCTTCAGTGGCATTCTTTAAACGAGTTTAGGTTAATCCCTCCTGATCAGCATGTACAGATATGATTGAATTTGTCTACTAGGCTTGAGGATCGGTTGTTGTAGTCTAATGAAGGTTTTTGATCGTCTGATTTCAGTTTGAATGACCAACCATTGAGAGTGAATGTATGAAAAGAAGGGAACGATAAGTCCTGGAATGAAGTGCTGGCAGATGGATGAACAATTAAATCGTAAGGACTCAAGCGTAGTTGACGTATATTCGGAATAAAGTTTAAAAAATATATATATAAACTTTGTTTTTCATTAGTAAATTTTTAAATTCTTAGCTGGGATCGTAATACGATCAGTGAAGATACCGGAGCTCTTTCTGCAAATCTCTCCAATATAAGCACAAACCATTTGAACCGTTATTTCACCTGTAGGTAATTTATACAGTTGGCTAAAATTTTTGCCTAATGGTCAATTTGAAATGAGAAATTTTTGAGGCGGAGTCATTGATGGTATGGGACGTTTTTAGAGATCATGGAACTGTAGAATTGGCCTTCTCGCCCGATCGTATGAACAGTCTGGAGTACCAGGAAGTCCTCAAACAAAAACTCTTTCCTTATCTTGCGCACTATCCTGACTTTCTCGGCCAGCCGACCCATTCCCCTGATGCAAACCCTATAGAGAGCATATGGGGATAGTTAGTTCGAACAGTTTATAAAGATCTACTATCAGTGGGCTTTAAGATGCTGTTGTTGGCTAATCTTGACTCCAAGAATGCTTAGGCCCTATAGGCAATCAATGCCATAAAGTCTTTTGAAGTTCGTGATAAGCAATGTGGGGGCTACTGATTATTAATAAAAATTAGTTATTCAGTCTTGTGCAGTTCATTATTGTTAAATTAAATAAAGTTATGTGCATCTATAATAATGTTTGGGATATGGGTGCGTGTTCTAATGAAATAAAAATCCCAATTAATTCAATCACAAAATTTATTTTATTTGTTGTCGCTGCGCTTCATGATTTGGTAAGGCCAGTCATAAGGCTGCTACAGAGGCTATCGTACTGCATCGTTGCGGACGAAGACTTGAGTACACTTTCCGAGCTCCTTTTTGATGAAAGTTGTTCCCACGCTATGGTGTGTGGTTTGTTTTCGCCTTACTGTTTGAATATTATTCCGCAGTCTTGCAATGAATGCATTGTTTGGTCGTGTTGAAACTTCGTTGAAAAATTCAACAGGAAGGCGAAGTGTTTGCACGTATACAAGTTCTGCTGTTGATCTGTTGATGTCTTCTTTGAATGATGTTCGAAGTCCAAGTAGAACAATTGGCAAAGTGTCGACCCTATCTGGTGATTGATTGCTGTTTTTAATGTACGATGGCATCTCTCGATCAAACCGTTCGACTGACCGAATTGATGACCTTGATCGCTGAAAATTTTGGATGCTAAACCAAATTGCGCAAACAACCCAGAAATCAAACTACTAGCCACTGTTTCTGCTGTATGAACAACGATGGGATAGCCTCTGGTTATATTGTGAAACGATCGATGATTGTTAAACAATATGAAAAGCCCTTTGAATATGGTAGCGGACCTATTAAATAGGTGTTTATATCTTATATTTCTGTAATGATGCTTTGTTGTAGCGGTTGATTTTTTATTTCTGGTATAGTAAACATTCTCGGACCATTCTCCTGCAGTCCTTTTTCATGGACGGACAGAAAAATCGTTTGGTTATAATTCTAATGGTTGGTCGAGCGCCTTGATGGGCCTAGCTCTGGATTTTTCTGATCACATTTTCCCGAAAAGCTGTTGGAATATATGCCCTAACACGGCTGGCGAATATTTCGCAGTACACATGTTTTGATGATCCAGGTAATTGCAATTGCTTTATTTGGATTAAATTGTTGTTATTGATCAGCGATGGCGTCATAATTAATGTCGATGTTTCGATGATGATATGTGATTATATTATCCGTGCCTTTGATGGTTCGGATATTGGTAGTAAATTGGCCGATGAAATCTAAATGTCGGGCGACGTGCGGAGATGCCTTATCGGTTTTTTGTTCAAAGCATAAGTAAGCGGTTGGGATATGTCAAAATTGTGAATGTTCGGTCCTCCAGCATGTGAAGAAAATGTTTGACAGTCTGATATGCAGAAAAAAGCTCTCGATCATAAGTGCAATAGTTTGTTTGCGCTTCCGACAGATTTTTGAATAGAAGCCTAGAAGTTGTAGTTCATTATTGACCATCTGATGTATAGTGCGGCTCCGACACCTCTGTCTGATTCATCTACTTGTAATACCAATGCAGCATTTTGAAGTGGATAAGCTAAAAGTGTTGCATTAGCGAGATTTTGCTTACATGTTTTAAAAACAGCGCTTGTTTCACTAGTCCATTTCAGCGGCGTGTTGTCGTTCTTTTTGTTACCGTTGATAAGACCATTAAGTTTGGATTGGCTTTCTACGGCATTTGATAAAAATCTGCGGTAGAAGTTAATCATCCCGATGAACTTACGTAGATTCTTGGCTAAGGTTGGTAGAGGAAAGGTAGTAATGGCTCGACTTTGTTCTGTAATGGTGAATTCCTTTAGCACTCATTTCGTGGCCTAGAAAGTTGACCTTTAATTGTGCGAAATCGCATTTTGCAACGATGATAACGGGACCATACTCCTGAAACCTTTGAAACATGTTATGGAATTATGTTGAGTGATTGGCTTGGACGTGAAGTCCAGACTGCTAGCATGAGCTGACAGATCACTCGACGGACAGCGTTGACTGCAGGGCGGCACGCTAGCTCGCCTCGGCTATTGGCGGAGAGTGTGGGGAGGTCCCACGAAAAACCTGCCGCTGCCGTCTGCCATAATCAAAAAAAATTTCGCGCATACAAACTAAAAGAAAACGCCGGCACACATTCGGTCCTGAAGGGACCTTTACGTCACTTACCTATATTCACATCGAAGGCGCAGATGTTATGCCTTCCTTGCATGCCCCAGCCACCCATCTGACTCTGAGGGCAAGATTTTTCAGAGTCCCTTTTTAGTTCCCGATTTCTAAATCTCTTTTTGTTTTTTTTTCTTTTGTTTTTTTTATATAACTATTGGACTTTTCTCTTTCCTAAATAATGAAATATTCGTGTATTTCCGTTTTGTTAAATATTTTACTCGTTGTCATCGAGCGTGCTTTGAAGGCTGCTGCATTTATCAGGCGTCTTTCTAATTTTATTTGTTTGTTAGCGTTGCCAATTGAATTCTGTACCACATTGGCATTTTTATTGAAGAACATCATGTACAAAATCGTTCTCTTTTAAGTGTGGAGTAATTCCCGGTCCCATGTGGACCTTTAACCTCGAAAAGGTATGAAAAGGTGCGTAGACGTCGGATGCGACAAACTGTATCTGCTCAGGAGTATATATCTCCCAGAATTTCGCACATCAAGACTTAATTAAATGATTGCACGATACCTTAAAATTTTTGTTGTGGCTATACTTTCAGCTGGCTAAACTTCGTGGTCCGATGAACCCTCCTTCACAATCTTCATAGGAAATTTTCTTTTTAATCCCCGGTTACCCTTTGCAATTTTCGTTCACCAATCACTGTTCTTAGCTTTTCTCGTACTTTTTTTTTAATATTTTCCTGTTTCTCTTTAAGCTTCCTCGTTTTTTGATTTAAAATAAAACTGTTTATTCACACGCTATTTCTCAGCTCATTTCTTTTTTTCAACTCACACCACATCACCTTTCTTTGACAGCCGGCTAACTCTTATCTTCTCTTTTGCCACCGGCATGCCCCACCGAGCTCGTTCGTCGAGTTTTGGGTGTGTTCAGTAGTCGGTTTAACCAAAGGCCGGCATACATGGTACAGTATTTCTCAGTGTAGCATATTGCTATATGCAATATGCTACGACTATACAAACACAGTTCGGAGATGTTTGTGATGCTCCTCGAGAAATGTAGATGCGATGATTACATCATCGATGCAAGCGTATGCAAAATCTAAGTCTCGCAGAACTTCGTGCAGAAAGTGTTGAAATGTTTGCACTGCATTGCACAGTCCAAATTGCAAAGAACTCATAAAGTCCGAATGGAGTTCAAATGGCGGTTTTTTTTTTAATATCGGATTCCTTGAGAGGAATATGGTGGTATGCACGCTGGTGGTCAATAGTGGAAAATATTGACTTACCTGCAAATTTTGCAGAGCAATCCTGGATGTGAGGAGTTGGATATCTGTCTGGGATTGTGATGGAGTTGAGTCTGCGGTAATCCCCGCATAAACGGCATTCCTTCTTGTTCTTTTCACAATATGAAGTGGGCTTGTCCAGTTGCTATCTGAAAGACGGCAAACTGCTTGTTGCATCAGTTGTGCGAACTCCACTTTTGCTGCTTTAAGCTTTTCAATCTGTTATGACCTTGGTGTGACAGTTGATGGTAGCTGGGCCGACTGCGTTACAACTTGAGCTGTGCTTGCCGGCATGTGATGTTCCTGCACTAGATCCCAAATTTTATCAGCGATCAGGTAATTAGCTTACCATAGCGAATGTAACATTTGTTCAGAAATCAAATTTCCATCTACCTGACGTTGCTCGCGCAGCAAATGTGTCTTTTGATGCGACGTTGTTCGGATTCAGAATATACACTAATTATTTACAATTTGAGTGCATCGTATTTATTAACTTCTGGCGGTAATTCGACCAGTGAAGCAACATGAGTAAGCACTTGCGGCTTTAATTGTGTGAGCAACAGATGATACTTTGTCATTTTCGATGTAATTCGATGGAGAGAAAATTGTGCCTCCACTTGACGGAACCAGACTCTGATGTTTTGGAGCCAAAACTCAGGCAATAAAATTCTGGCGTTTACAACCTGTAACTCACTGTTATGATTAGCACTTACACCTGGTACATTGTTTGCGGTAAGTTGTATAGTTATTGACATATCCAGAGGTTTGTTTGTTTCTTCAATGTCCGTTGACATCCTGAAGAAAGATTTAATAATAGCGGTGATACATGAAAATTATTTTGGTGCTGATTTTGTAGATTGAGATTTTGTCTTCTGTTTTGCGATTCGCTATGCGAGTGCGAGTCGTAGGAAAAATCAGTTGATTATGAGACAAAATGTAGCGAAGAATGATAAACGCAATACAAATACTTAATCAGTTTTTGGTTTGATGATGATGAATTTCGACGATTTAAATGTTGATGATGATTGATTGTACATATTGCTACAGCATGCCACTGCCAAGTTGTGATATATTATTGGCAGCTGATTAGCTGGAGAAAGTGTATTTGTAATCGCGATTAAACATACGAGTTTTTTAATATTTTTACGACGATTATAACGCGATCACGTCGAGTCACCACTTTCGGATATGGGTGCATGTTCTAATGAAATAAAAATCCCAATTAATTCAATCAGAAAATTTAATTTTATTTTGCAAATGACTGCTGGCTAGTTGCTCTTGTTTCGTTGGTTAGACACTTCTGAATGCTTGACATTTCTCCTGGCATTGCCAGCTTACATTAAATTTAACAAGTAATAAGAAGAAGATTTGGCATTGCCAGTTTACATTAAATTTTAGCAAATAAGAAGAAGAATCGTTATAATGTTCCCACAAATGCAACACTCATTTTGCACATTCCCACAGCTTTCTATCGAATTACTCCACCGCACCGTTCTTACGGCAAATCTTGATGTCAGGCAGCTATAACAACAAGAAGGTAAATATGTTTCCCGTTACACATTTCTCCATTTCTACACTATTGCATGGTGCGTCTATAACTTTGCAACACAGTGTAATGTATGTATGTATAATACATATATTACAAAGGTCTTAAATTATAGATAATTTTTTCGTTTGAAAGAAGAAGCTTTGCACAGATCTGCATCTTTAGTAAGTTTTCTGAAATAGTTATCCCCAATTTTCTTCAATTGGAAAAATTAATTCGACGTCCATTTACACATCATGAGCGTTTCCTCGAAATATTTTTAGAAAGGATAATATATATCTGCACGCCAGGAATGAAGATACTTTTTCTCATTTTTCTTCTTAAGCGGATAGTAATAGTAATTTCAGATTCAGGTACCTTGGCCGTATTGATAGGCATCATGCTTTTAGTGCAATAAGGTCGCATAGGTACCTACCCTCATTTCAGCCTCTCAAACAGGATCATCTCCACGATATTTAGCCCAATTTTAAGAAAAATAGTTATACGGAGGTCACTGCTCAAAGACATTTCTATTATTTACTTGATTTGAAGAAATGTTTTGTAGGTTTTGTATGTCTTTTTTAATAACATCCGTTAAAACAGTAATTTGCTACAAGGTTCAGTTTCCAATTACATTATTAACCTTGTTCAGATTAATCAATTATAATTTCTACGATATTATCAATTTAGATTCCCCAAAGGCTAGTTTTTTAAGAGCATCATGAGGATGCTACAATACTGCATTTTTCAATTTCTTTTGCACCAGGAAAATGTAACAATTTAGTTAATTTGTTAGTTTCGGTTAACTAATTTTATACCCCTTCACAATAAGAATCTTCCATGAAATTAATTGAGTAGTGCCGTTATACTCACTCTGGAGAGAAGGAATTGAAATTTTTTAATTCTAAATTATTTTCTTATAATAACGTAATATTTCAATACTATTATGTTCCCTTTACTTCTTAAAAGATACTCGGTCTGTCCAAAGTGTTATGTAAGAGGCCCTTTACTTTTATTCCGCATGCCCGATTGATTATAGCAAAAAAAAATTCCTGAGTTACGAAATTCGACCATATAGTGGAAAGATAATTTTCGTTAATTACCTTCAGGTCAGAAGAAAGTAAAAGCAGAAAAATCTCTGAATATTGAAGAATTTGCCAAGAAGCAATATTACGAGAGCGAACAGAAGAACAGCAACTGTTTGTCCGAGGTCCGAATAAAAACGAGCAAACTTTCACCGGCGCTCTGCTAAATTCAGCAGCAACACATAAAAAAATAAAAAATAAGAAAGACTCCACATATGTAGGTACTCAGAGATATAAGCGACAAACTCAATAGTTGGAGGTGGGCAGTGCATTGAGAGTTAAAAAGGCCACTCAATCGTACGTCACTTATCACAACAAACACCTTAGCTACTACCTACCACGTGGGTAACTATCCCCGATTTCACCGCAACACGGTATTCAGAAGACAAGGTATGTTACATACGGCCGTGACGTAATTTAGATCCATTTCCATATGAAGAGCAACAAGAAAATTACAAAAACAATTTCACGTAAAAAGTCCAAATATACTGCCACGACAGTGCATCAATATGGTGGAAAATGTTTCATTGTGTGGCATACAATATCTCTTGCTTTCTACCGTGAGCCTGAGCAGTGAGCTTAGTAAATGCAATTTTAGTTTTATTACTAGGCTTTGACCACCGTTCGCCGTAATCAATCAATCTCTTCCTCAGGTGCTGTGCCTGTAGAGCATTTTGTTAACCACAAAATTCAGTTCATATCAAGGCGCTGCACCGAGCGGATTGATGCTTTAACTTTTTTGTCAGAATCAGCCACACAGTAGGTACTATACTAGCTCTGCATCTTCAACGTAGTACTTTTAAAAAGTTGTTGATTTTATGTTTTGAGCATCTGTACGCCAGCTAGTCTTGCTCTGCATCTCGGTTGTTCGGCGGAATATTGCAGGCGAACACTATAGTATACGCGCAGCTGTGCTTGTACCGTTTTATGCGCGAACATATTACAAAATCTTCAGTGCGAAACGATCACTTTAGCGTCAAGTATCGCGCATACAATAATAGTGTCCACCAGTTTTGTTCTATAAGTGAAACAAGGAACAGTTTTAGACCTGTCCATAGGTGGAAGTACAGTTAAGTGTATTTTGATTCATCTGGAATAACGAACGGTCACATTTTGGTTGCATTATTGAAATTTCCAGTGCACGAAGATATTATTAATTATTTTACCTGAATATTTCGAGATGCCATCAGGTAAGTTTATGTAATTCGGTTTTTGGTTATCTAATTTAATTTACAAAAATGCTTCGAATTGTTACTCAAGTTTTAGGAAACATTCCGCGATGTTTTTGTTGTCATATTCAAATTTTTTTTTTGTCATTCCCGAGGGGAAAAAATAGTCATAGTTCACT
Organism: Dioctria linearis; assembly: GCA_963930735.1. Lineage (NCBI taxonomy): Eukaryota > Metazoa > Arthropoda > Insecta > Diptera > Asilidae > Dioctria > Dioctria linearis. The sequence continues at coordinate 98,097,079 of OZ005740.1, forward strand.
GAAATGACATAAACTTGCAGCGCCTTGTTTCAAATAAGATTTATCTCTGCATCATTTAAATATAAAAACCGTGAAATATGCATATTAACTATGGGATATTTGCATTTTACAAAATCCATAAAATTTATGAAAAGAAAGTTAATGTGTGATGGAGTGCAGCTTTTGTATGAAGTAGTAACAACTTTGTGTTCTAATAACTCGAATACATATTTTTTCTGTTCACTTCAAATTTTAGAAGTAAACTACTTTTATAGGCTTCTTGCACGTAAGTAAGGTACATTTTGAAATGGTTAATTGATGCTAAAACAGCATAGCCTTTGCGCATAACACACTAATGGATACTGACATGGTTTTTTTTTTCTTAAATGCAAGAAGCAAAATTACAAGTGTTCCAATTTTGTACGGAGAAAGAACTTTGCACATAATCTGTATGTAATTAAGGTAATTACTTCTCTCTGTCCGCCTGCGTGCACCCTCCTCGTAGAAAGGAGTTTTGTATAGTACCTGACAAATACAAAACATGTTCGAGTGGGAGTTTATTTTTGCAGTTAGAAGATTGAAAAACAAACAGAATGACTTTATGCTAAATAAAGTATGTACAAGGGAATTAGGTGTCTCTTTGACAAAATTACAACACGGTAATTCCGTTTTAAAGCCATAGTTTTTAGAGTATCATAATGAACTTTGGTTGGAATAGTATTTCTAACTCAGTTCATGAAGTAATTCGGATTATATACTTTGTATACAAAAGGTGAAATCCCGTCGGTTTAATCAAAAGCTTTGTGACCTTGGCATTTTCTGCCTGCAATGAGATCTCTGATCGATACTTATATGAAGATGATAATTCTACTATTGGCGGCAGAGTTCTAATTGCCGCCGATACTTCACTTTTGTAAAGTATCATTGTGCTTTTTGAAGCTTAGAGGTTTTTTGCATTTTAATAATAATAATTGCTCTGGTACAGGTAATGTGCCATGGATTCTGCGATTTCATATACATTAAATGTATGTAGGTGGGATAGATAGATCACATGGTGTAATGAAGGTCTTCTCATTATAGGCTTACTTATAAAATATGTATATTTAGTGTGCTTTAAGATATGATGCCTAAATAATTATGTCTATCTAATATGAATTTCAGACATAAGAAGTAGATAATCTACTCAAACAAGGTAGCTTTATTCCCGAATTTTCCATATAATACGAAGAACTTCTGTTACCGTATTCATTACCGAATCTGACGTTACATAAATTGTTATTATTAACGTCTCGCCAGACAGGAACTAACATCTTGAGTCCTTTTATAAAGTCTATTGTATTTTTGGAGTCCATATTTACATATATCACCCTCTGACAATGGGAATGCCTTTCCTAAATGCTGTATTCTTATAGTGCTAAGACCTTCGCCGTCATAGAAAACATGTTCGACTCTTTTATGCAAAAGCAGTCAGTTTCATTGTTAACAGAGAATATAGGCTCTTTAAGAACCTTAGTTCTGGCCCATTAAGCGAAGGAAGTATTTTTATTATTTTTCGCGAGTACGTGATAAATATCTTCGCCTATCAGCCCAAAAAAAGTTTTAGCAGTAGGACAATAGGATAAATTTGGTTGCGAAGAATTCTATATTGTGGTATAAATGGGGCCCCCAGTGCCTTGACAAATCGAACTATCGGTATTTATATGCTGCTCTATTTTCCAATTTGAACTTAGCCGTGAATTATTCTATATATTTTCAAAGGGTAGGTCAACACAGTGTTACTGTGAAATATGTCATTGAATGATGTTTAGAAATTGAATTTGGAGTCCTATAGCACTGAGGGTGAACTATTTGTGTAAATGCATATTTAACAGACCGAGCTGTACCAAAGTCTCTAAGGCTTCGGTTTGGCAGGTTACCTCCGTATACACCATTTACTCCTAGACAAGCAAACCGTTGTAATTGTCGCAACCTTAGTTAAACTATATTTTGTTTTATCCGTCATACGAGTGCATCGTGTATGACCAAAAACCTTATGATCGATCAATATAACCACAGAGTACATTTGCTTTAAGCCCCAAACTCTGCGAAAAAGTCTATGGCACCTTATGAATACGCCGTTGTACTTTTCTTCAAATCCTTAAAAATTCTCTTCAACTTGGAATTCCAAGTATCCTATCTAAGCTGCGGGATCTATATAATGAACTTATTTTGATATTCAACCATTATTCCTCAAGAGAAGGTGGTTATAAGTAAATGGAACGATCGCTTTGAGGACTAGCTCGAAGACTCATCTTCTAACACCAGTTCAAGACTCTACATATTTAGGGCGGTTTGCATTTTAACAGATTGTTTGATAGTGCTTGCCCCTGATAATAGATGACCATATACCTCTTTGATATAAATGCTATTCTCACGTCGGTTCACAGTTTTGTATGAACCTTAGAGTGTCGCTTGCTAGATATTTTGATTAGAGTAGAAAGAGATTATTCTAGTCCCTATTATAGTGGTGCTGAGAAAAAATTGTATGCTTTAGATAATTTTAATGATGGTATACATAAAAACAGTTCTCCTCTGGTGCATTTTCAGCGACTGCATTTATCTCTACTATTTGCTACTAATTGTGTCTCATTTGGTAACATTTTTTGGAGCCGCACTTTAAATTGCTCAGCTTTCTTAAGCCCAGTTCTTGTACAGCTTTACTGACTCCAGTTACCTGCAATACTGCAGTTGTTTGAAAAGTATGTATGTAATTCAATCAAGGAAGGAGCGCTTAGACCAGGACAACATCGACATGGAAATTTAGTAACAAAACATAGCGGAATTCGCTACACATTGCGAATAGTAACAACTTCCTGCTCATTTTATTGTTGTGTCTTTTGCCTAAATTGTTCTGCGCCTCCCTATATAGAACTATGATTTTCTTGTAGCTTTCAATCAGGAGTTTTCTTTGAAATAGTGCTATAATATAATAAATTCAATCCAATTTTTTTTTTATTTTCACGTCAAATTTGTCTTAACTTGATCGTCTCAAATTTTTCATTTGAAAATCGTTCGCTGCAGCAACTATTTTGCGTATGCAATTTTAACACCTATTTAGAATTGCGTGCAGTCGAAGTGTTATGAATTGGATAAGCTTCCACAAATTCTGGTTGGAGATAAGTTTCCACGAATTCTGATTGCAGATGTAAAATTACTGCAATACTTTCCGACCACCAAGCAAATATCGATATATCGTATGCTAGAAAAGCTAGTTAGTAAAATTCAAACATAAGCTCTAGAATTTACTTTGGGAACTAACTAAGCAAAAGCTGAGTTTGCTTGCGGATATTTTTGTGTGCAATCTTATTCAATCAATGCTTTCACTCACTACGTTTACATGAATATTTGAGTACTTGACTTGAAGTCCACTTGAGACTCAAGTAGGGTTTTATGAGGAATTAATTCCAATTGACTTGAAATTTTCTTTAGATTTGCTTGAAGTGACATTTTACCTTTGACAACTCTGAAACTTACGGAGTTTTAGATAAATATCTTGGAAAAGTGCTAAAAATCCCAACCTGAATTATCGACAATAATTCAGGGACCGTATATAACTGTTATTTTTGGCAATCAGCTAAAAAGAGTTCCATCAAGACTGAATGGTGGTATACTTGAGACGTAATGGCAAATAGTGTAAGTCTCATAATAAGAGTTTCAATAAAAATTTTTTATTTAAAAGTTAATTATAACTGTTACCGAAGACTTTTATTTTTTTAAGTCTTATGATAAGAGTCCCAAAAAAATTTTATTGTTTTAAGTCTAGTAATACTTTTAATTCAGTCTGTTCGGGACATTTATATTTTACCGTCAGTTATAATAGTTATAGAAGACTTTTATTTATTTAAGTCTCATAATAAATCTATCACAGATCTTTTATTGTTGCAGATCTTAGTATTTGATTTTGCTAATATGCGGATATCCGGATACCCGAATGAATCTGCGGACTATCCGATTCCTGAAATTCAAAATCAAATACCAAGATCTGCAACAATAAAAGATCTGTGATAGATCAATTATGATACTTAAATAAATAAAAGTCTTCTATAACTATTATAACTGACTGTAAAATATAAAAGTACCGATCAGACTGTTATCGAAAAATTTAAATGATAAACGTCTTCTAAGACAGTTATCTTGAGACTAAAAAAATAAAAGTCTTATGGGAGTTTTATGAAAAGACTATTATTAATAAAAGTCTGTGATAACTCTTACCACTGAGTTCAAGGTATAAAATAAGACTGTTATTATCAGACTTTAAAAAATTAACTCTAATCATAAGACTTAAATAAATAAAAGTCTTCGGTAACAGTTATGACCGTCTAAAAAAAATACATTTAATAAATAACTATTGTCTAAAATTTTCAAAGTCTTTTATAACAGTTATACATAAAACTAAAAATAAAACGAAATTTTAACTATTATTTCAAGATTTTATCAAAAAGTCCCATAACAGGTACGGTCCCTACAATAATCTTCTTCTTGTTCCTCTTTGCCGTTTTCATAACTCGCTCTCAGAAATGGTAATTGTTCAAGTACTGAAGTTGCGTTTACATGAATTTGTTTCAAGTAAAACCAGCAAAATTGTGTGATTTACTTAGCTCAAGTATAGTTGAAGTCAAAACGCGTTTACATGATCCTAAACTCCCTGATTACTTGTAGGATGATCGCGTTTAGTACTGGGTTATTACAGTACACTGAAAAGGCAGTCCCTGGGAGAAAAATATGCCATATACGAGTACACTTAATTACCAACATCTACCTTATAACGTATAGTATTTCTGTGCTTTGATATTAAAGATGATGCACGAAGTCATTGTATGAATCAGATCAGAGCTAATTGTGTCCGTTAGATATATACAATAAAACAAAAACAATATATATACAATAAAAAAAAAATCTGTTTCAACAAAAGAAGTATGAACTTTTTTCGAATTCTAAAAATTAAAATCGGCCAGCTTTTATTTTTGGTTACGTATCGTTTTCATACAAAACTGTAATATATATTCTAAAAAATATGAAGAATACAAACTTGGAGCATTGTCCCGATTATCTTTTTTATTCACACAACATGATGAATGTGTATTGCTACCTTATTAACGTATCTATCTACACAAATATTCTATCTGATGTAAAAACAAAGACAATCTCACGCTGTTATGAAAAATTTCCAAATGACCAAAATAAATTTCTCATTAGCATTCAGCTCGTTTACATTTTTGGGTTATCCACTTTTTGTTCGGAGCTAATGGGAGACTTAACTTAAGATAATTTTGCTGCCTTTCACATTATGCCATATTTAATATTAGCTGGACAAAAACTAATTCATAATTTTGTATTTTAGCGGAAGGTGTATAGTTAGATATTAATGGTGTGCAGTTGTTTACCATAAACGAATTATTATTTGGCCTATAATTTACCGATACAGGCTTGCAGAACGACTTATTATGGGGTAATGAAGTATGTTTTTGCTTTTGTGACAATTTTTAAGGACTCGTTTACAAGTGGATAATTTTAAAATTTCTTTTATATTTTAATATATAGTTGCAGTTAGTTGTGCTAATTGTCTACAACTCCGAATAGCTTCTAATTACGGATGTTCGGAAAAATTACCGACATACGAAAACTTTAAATGTGCGTTGCTGCACTGCGGCTCAAATCATACTTAAGAATTTCAATTATTTTTTCAAAGAGAAACTTTGATTGCGCAATAATAATCTGTATTTTAGACCATGTATACTCGCTCCATTACTCATAAATTTATTTGTATTTTGTGCAGTTCGAAGATTCACGTACAAGAAGAAAGTTGCGCCTGCGCTATTGCTATAAAATTTGTTCGACTGCCCGTTACGTGGAATTCTCTAAAATCATTTTAACAGCTCAATGTTTCGCTTCGATTGTGATAAATGAACATTAAATAGTCTCAGAGTAAATTCTAAAATTTCTACGGTTGTTAAACAAATTAATTTTCCAAATTTGTTTAGTTTATAAAAAACAAAAAAATATTTTCTTCTTCGCATGGCCTTGACCTTGTACATAGTGCAAAATTAGATAATGTGATATTGACATACAAACAAATTTTAGACATAATTTTTGCCCAGACTGCAGTTTCTTTTGGATAATTGTTTTCTTCCAAAAATAATTTGATTTAGTGTACTTCCGAATACAGTTAACGAGTCTTATCCAATAAAATTTGATACCACAAATCAAAACTTTAGAGCAGTAGTGAAATCATTTTAGAGGCTTTCAAATGATTGCGTAGGTGATTCATATATACATAGGCACATCTTATAATATTTGATGTTCCTACTTTTTATTTTACGCCTCCGTTATGATATTGAAACATAAAGCGCAATTTATCTACCGGATTTAGGAAGCGATTTGATGGTAAGGTGAAAAATATAAATATAATCGACTTATTTTCAAAAATTTTAGTGCTTATAAATGAATGCACCTTGACCTAATAAAAAAATGTTTATATGAAAATATCACTTATTGTCTACTGGTTATTATTAGAAATAATTATTTCAGGCAGATCGCCCTTTTTAATGTCAACGGCATTGAATGACACCTGTTACAACTGTTCAGCTTAGTTCACTATAGGTTGGAATTGATCCATAAAACCATAGATAACACAAGAACTAGATGTCACATAGCATACCAGAGCAGATTATACAGATTGTTAAATGGGTAGTGGACTATAACATGTTTTAGAGCGTGCCGAAAGCAAATGTTTTATAATAGGAGTTTTGTTTTGTATACATTTGGTCGATTTCCTCAACACTTCAGATACGAAAAAATATGAATCACTCGACATATACATCATTTCAAATATTGCGGTCCATTCCGGAATGGACCACCTAGCCATATAAATTTTGTATATTTTTTTGTTATTGCATGCAACATCTAGGTCTTGTGCTATCTATGATAACACGGAGAGCTACATACACAAGAGTTGAAGATAGGGAATTTAGAAAATTCTAACTTTTGGAGAAAAATCTGTTGAGTAACAACAGCAAAGATTTAATTCATGTTATTTTGGAAAGAATTAAGACTTCACTCGAAAAAAAAGCAGAAGATAATTAAATTTATAAAAATACGGTACACATATAAACATCTTTCGTGGATCACTCGTCTGGTATACGCTCTAAAAGAGTGGTTGTGAAAGTCTATTTACTAAGGTGTAAGTTACACAAGGCTCCGGAGCAAACTGTTTTTCAAGTAGAAATCCACGCCGTAGAAAAGTGTATAAAAATCAACCTAGAAATATATATTGGGCCCTATTCTGTTAGTAATATTTATCATTTTATGTTATTTTATGCCTTAAAATAAAATAATTCCCTGAAGTCCTATTCTGTACCAGAAATTTTATTTTATTTTACGCATCGTAACATAAAAGAACCTAAGCAGTACATTTTAAAGGTATTTTGACGCATTTTATGACATGCGTCAGTTGACATTTGTAGTGTAAAAGTATGTAGTTTTAATTAAAAACTAAAATATTCAAAAAGTTCTAATTTTATGCAGAAGAGATCATAGAAGAAATCCATAATATCTTTGCTATTCCTACGATTCATGCGAGTTGCTTAAATGTTATTTCGGCTGGATAAGGTTGGAGTTAAAATACTTATCGAGAAACTAAAGCCTCATGCCAGAAAGAATCCATTCACATGGACGTATCAAACTCCAGTCGGGCGCTGTCATATTTTAGCACTTTCATAGCCAAGTGTGTCTAAACCCATTAAAGAAGTAACTGCTTTACAGAATAGAGCGCATTATGTATATAAACTCTGACAGAAAAGCTGCGATAAAAGCATTAAATTCAAATGCCTTCACTTCAAAGTTTGTTTGTGACTGTAGGGATGCCCTAGATCAAAGGCAAACAAAGTAACTCTTAGGTGACTACTAGGACACGAAAGATATGGCTCTAATCACACCATGCTGACTAGAAAAATGAGCAGAATCTCCATTTACCGGGGTTGAACCATTTTGCGGCTTAACAAAAGGTACCTAGCAGGAGAAATTATATCCAAAAATGAAAGGCTCACCAGCTCCAGTGTTAGAGTCTTTTTCGACTAAGACACGCGAAAAACTCATTAACTGTTCAGAGAAAGCCTTAAAAAAACTCAAACTGCGGTAAGCACTAGATCAGGCTATTTACTGGCCTAAATATTAGGCCATTTCCCACTTAAGTACATGCTTAAGAAAGCCACAGATGATAACTGCCGACTCTGCAGTTAAAAGGTAAAATCTCCCGAGCATCTACTCTACTTGCTCGCCAAAGACTCGAATGGATGGTAAGCAATTCATAAATCGCAACCCCATCAGACTTCGGGAAAACTGACTCAAAGGCTGCGATTACATTGTGAGAGATTTCGGGCAAATTTTCGTCGCGCGAAAATAGAAGACAACAGGCGATCAAGTTGTGACCGGGTTACATTTAAAAGCGACAATTCGCGTGATCTTCCAATTTTTGATTACACAATGCATATTTTTGCACGTACACACGAAATTAATTTTTCGCAATCCATATTTTTACATAGACGATCGCGCCATAACTCTTGAGAAATTCAAATTGACTTGAATTCGAAAAATTCATCTCGAGAAATCGTGCGATCAAAAGAGACATCGCGAGACGGTTTCGTCGGTAGTATAGCCATGATCATAATATCTTAAGGCTTTGAATAATTCTCGCGAAGTTTCATGCGATATCGTGACAAAAATTCGCCCGAAATCCCTCACAATGCAACCACAGCCTAATGAGTATACTCATCTTCCTAAAAAGGCGACCATCGAGTAGACCTAACACTATAGGGCCGCAAAAGATATTAGAAGATGAGGAAAAATCGACTGCAACTACGATTACGACACTTTCTATAAATGTGTCGTTGTTTATAAGGTCGCATAAGTTCGATTAACAATTTCAACAGAAAATTTGATTTCATTGAACAAAGGTAGGTATCGCAAATTTCAATAACACCGCCAACTATGGAATTTCTGTCCAATAAGCTTTATATGCTATTCTTGGAAGGACCTCATCTCATATGTAATTTTTCATTTGAAACTTATACCAAAGCGGCGAAATACCTGTCCTACTTCACTATTCACTGACGGATCTCTGTTCTTTTTATTAAGCACAGTGTCCTTGAGAGATATTTTTTCAACTGATCTACATACATAAAACAGCATAGACTTTAGCATTAAACCTAACGCTTCACACAGAATAGATGTGTATGTAAATAAACTTTGATTTTTACATAAGTTCATATTAACTGCGTATGTACTTAAATATCTACCATAATCTTATAAATACAGAGTTTATGACGCACAACAAGTTCACTGAACCTTCCTTGCGGAAATGTTGTGACAACAGAATAATGAAGCTATTCTATTTGAACTAACTGCCCAGATACATTCCACCGGTTGACATATTTAGGTAAGCACAATTAACACGCTTCAGTGGACTTAATGAAAACGAAATTGGCGCAACAGAAGGGAACAAAGTCAACGAGCTCCATGCTTCATGCCATTCCATTTTTAAAGTCGTAATCGAATGCCCGATTATGCAGGAAGTGTACAGGAGTTGTATGTACCTATAGCTAGATAGAGGCAGTCAATTATCCACAACATCGCCATAAGACCGCATTTTTGTCCGCTTCATGGAATAATAGATATATGTATGTACATACATATTACATATCTGCACCAGTTGAATGTGCTCAGTGGTCACAACCAACTCCAATTGAGGCTCATAATAAAACAGAGTTGAGTTGAGCAGCTTCAGCTACCCACTATTAAAGTGGTGAGTTACGTGTTAGATGCGATGAAAGTGAAAACTCGTAAAACTCTTGTGGAATTGTTAGCCGGACAACAACTGGACCACAAACTTGCATGGAAAGTTGTTTTTCTTTTTTTCTTTCCTGCTATTTGTTTTTATTTATTTCTGCTAAACTGCACTGAAAGCAGAGTTTGACCAAAATGGAATTGAAGATTCGTGGAGGATTATTTTCATCTGAATTAAAATATTTTTGCTACATGATTTTTGTGTATTTGTCGTTTGCCCAACGAATAAATTGTGACATCTAGCCTAAGCTGCATCCACAACCACATGGAATAGCAATAGCCACTCTAACAGAAGTACAAATCGATCACTTTTATAATCGATTTCTACCCCTACTATGCCTTTATAGATTTCAACTATTTTTTCTCGATGAATTATATTTGTTTTATTTAATGGGAAATAATCAGCTACGATTTTTATTATACCGTAGATGATAAAGTCATAGGATATATGTACCAAGTTTGTCATTTCGTTTCTAGCACGCATAATATTAAAAATTATTTTGATTTTTACATGTCCGCCTGCCCGTTCGTCCGTCCGTCTCTCTGTGTTCACGATAACTCGAGAAATTTTGAACACTCGCTTTAAAAAAAAAGTAACTTTTAAGTTCGAAAATGGGACCAATCGGGCAACTCCTACGGAGTTCCCCAAGGATCGATATTGGGTCCACTGTTATTCAACTTATTCATTAATGAATTGCCGAAGGCAGTGATGTACAAATATATCTCTATTAGGATAATGTTCAGGTTTATCTAAGGCGGCCTATAGGTCTTCTCGAGGGCTGCTTATGACGCATTAATATAAAGTGATCTGGATAGAATATATGTCTGGTCTATAAATAATAGTCTGTAACTTAATCCCGTAAAATCACCTTCTATAAGTTTTTATAATAACACTTTCGATGTGTCTGATGTCCCACTAGTGATGCTGAATCGTTCACCACTACCCATGCTGAATATGGTTACCAATCTTGGGATAGAATTAAACAGCAGTATGAAATGCTGTGACTGTCAGGGTGTTTCCCCGTAGGAGGTCAATAGACCAGGAGGTGATAGTACTTACCCAGACGAACCAAAAATTGTATGGCAGGGGGGTGGGGACAACATTAACCGTTTAGGAGCTACAGGGTGATTAAGAAAAAAAGCTAGTTGTTCACGAAACATCCTGTATCTTAAAAACTACAGGGCGTATGAACAGAGTTAAGAGCTTATTGTATGCAGAGCTTCATTGCCCTATTAACGATTGCTCATCCAGCCCCATACCCCTCTCCCTCAGGAATTATGTATTTTGTGAAAAACTACCTTTTTTTCTTAATCACCCTGTAACTCCTAAACGGCTGATATTGCCCGTACACGTACACTGCATTCGCACGATGATACCCGCTTCCTTATTAGTTATTTATTCAATCAATGGTTTCTATAGATCAGTTATGGAAAATTCTTACCTCGTCCAGTCTATCAGAATATGGAATAATTTACCCGTTGCTATACAAACTGAAACCACCGTCAATGCGTTTAGAGTGCAAGTTCTAACTCACTTAAAATAACCCCTTTATAGGATAATAGTTCTTATTCTCTTCTAGACTAAACTATTTTTGAGGCCATTCCCTTTAACTCGTAGGTACACAAAGTTGTCTGTCTGTATATTTCTTTTTTACTATTTTCGACACTCTCGTAGACCCACACAGGTTCATGTCGCGTGACAATTGAATCTATCAAAATTTGAACCGGAAATTTCCATGGAAAACCCGGAAAATCAGGAAAAATCATTTGAAAATTTGGTACAAATTTGATTAGTGATAAATCCGTTTCAGGAAAAATGCAGTTTTCCGGTAAAAGAGTTTTCTAAATTATGCAGGATCAAGTTCCCTATCAACTGGCATCATTACTTTCTCTCCGACAATGGTGAAAACTTGCAGAAAAAAATCGAGGAATATTCATGTAAAACGCTTTTCCGGAGTTTTTCTGTCCAAGGAAGCGTTTGAGCGTTTTGCAACCTAAGACAAAGTTGTAGAGCGAAATGCGTTGCATAAAGTTGGTTTTGTGGAAAACTCCGTGGAAAAGCCGGAAAATAATCGGACAAATTTTCATCGATATGATTAGTGATAAATCTGTTTCAGGAAAAATGCAGAATTTTCCAATTTTTCTATACGGAATAATTTTTTTCCGTCCTACTGGCATCAATACTTTCTCTTCAACAATCATGAAAACTTGTGTGAAAAATCGATGAAAATTCATGTAAATTTTTAAAAAAAATTCATTGTAATAGGAAAAGTCTGTGGAAAACATGGAAAATCGGGAAAATTCATGTTATATGCGATCAGGTTGGAATACAGCTAAAAAGCGCTGTTTAAAACATAATTTGAATTTCAGAAAACCGTTGCAGTAAGTACTTCAACGATTTGATACTCGAAAAATTTTTGTTTTCGGATCGGCACCAAACATGACTTTAAAATTGTTTTAAAATATCTCCATGTAGCACGTAATAATAATTTAGTTAACGTGAAAAAGACAGAAAATAAAATAAGTAAAAAACGAGTTTTCAAACAAAACTGAGGCCAAGCCGCATGAAAAAGTAGAAAATAAACTTTTCTTCACACACATAGGTGGACTCAGATTTTATTCGCTGACAATCACCGATATATTTCAGTATGATCAATCAGAGGTAGTCGTCCAAATTAATACAGAAAAACGGAATTTTTGTATGGCAACCTAACGAAGTAGTTATCCAATTTGTCCCATTTTTGAACTAAAATCTACAATTTTTTTAAATGTGTATACTGAAAGCAAAAGTCAACATATAGAAACATGCTAGAAACCCCATCACCAAAACCTTCCAGTCCTCTTAATGAAGCGCAGCAGGTCTTGGTGAAGAAGATTTTCCAGTTCATCTACAGATAGGAACGCAAAAGTGTTTGGTGGTCTCAGGCTCTCCTTCCAGGCAGGCCAGACACTCAGGGCTGTCAATAACTCCCATGCTTGTTAGATGAGCATAAAGCGATCTGTGGCCGGTCATGATGCCAACCACAGTTCTACATTGTTTCCTTCGGAGTCCCATGAGAAAATCAGAAATATTCCTATTGGGACCATCAAGATGCATCTCTGCTATGAACATAAACTTTGATGAGAGACCCGATGCTTGAGGTGCAACGCCTCCGTTGAGTTCCGGTCCGAAGAATGGAGAATCAGACCCAACGTTAGCTAAAAGGTCAGCCCTTTCATTCCCCATGATCCCCATATGACCAGAACCCCACTGAAGTGACACCTTGTTGTGGATACACATTTCATCCACAGGCGACCTGCAATCCACCATTAACTTAGATATTATCCGAGAGCCACTCAGAGCCATCAAGGTTGCCTGACTATCCGAAAGGATAACAAAGTGTTTACCTTTGATTTGCATATCAAGGGCTATCTTCGCATTGCATTGACAAAGACTCCTACCTGGAAGACATAGGCGTGTCCCAATGTCAGGTTCAGGAAAGTAAATGCACGCCCCGGCTTCCTCACTAGTGAGAGAGCCATCGGTAAAATATTTTAGAGCGGACTGGGGAAGGCTGGAATAGGCACCTCCCTCAGTTCACGTTCTCCTTACAGGAAAACTCACAGAGAAGCGACGCCCAAAAAGAAGCTCGGGTATCATTGCATCACGTGGCATTTTGGCCAGATCCAGCCCACACGCCAAAGAGCAATGAGAAGAGCAAGTTCAGCCATCCGCCCAAGTTCCCCATGAGCGCAATCTACACACAGCGCTTTTGGCATCTGTCTAAATGACAAGATCCAGAGGTGGCAGATTAAGTAGGACGTCAAGAGCAGCAGTAGCCGTAGATCGCGTAGAGCCCGTAATTCCCAGGCGTGCAAACTTTTGCAGGCCCGTCAGGCCAGCATACACAGGAGGCATTTGTGAGTATGGGCCTAACGATCGAGGTGTATATCAAGTACAGAACACTCGGTCTTATGCCAAAGGTGCAGCCATATGTTCTCCTACATTGAGCGAAGACTCTCAAGCTGCATTAACTTCTTTCTCTACGTGCAATCTGCACGTCAGCTTCGAGTCAAGGTAGAGTCTAAGGTGCTTGACATTTGAAGAGAGTTACAGAGTGTGTTCAAAGTGCTTTGGAAGAACCAAGTGCTCAAGCTTTCATCTTCTGGAGAAGAGCACCAAGCTGATCTTTGTTGGGTTCACTGTCATATCATGACGGGTATAAAAGTCCTCAACAATATTGAGGCATGAAAGCACAGGCAGCAGCCATGCTGTGCCTGGAGATGAGGAGAGGGATGTCATCCGGATACGCTTCACATGAGAATTCCACGTTTTTGAGCACCGTGAAGAGTGAGTCAACTAATATACACCAGATAACTGGGGAGAGAACGCCACCTTGCGTTGGTTTACTCTAAAGAGAAGCCAAAAATTTGTGATAATTGAATATTTGTAATAATTAAAGTTTATAAATTGATAATTTTGTAAATATATAAACGTAGTTGTTCAGTTTACAGTAGAGATTATGTTTTTTATTTTCCAAAATCTATCCTCCGTTTTTTTTTGTTACGAATCCTAAAGGAAAAATTTAATTCACGCAGCCTCTCTCCACCAGCCCACTGGCCGTCCACCTCCCCAGTTAAGTATCGCCGTCTTAACATTTGGTCGATCCATCGCATTACAGTGCGGTCAACAAATGTCGACGAGCTGCTTCAGATAGCGACTCGGCGGTGACCCTGTCAAAAGCCGCCTCGATGTCCAGAAAAGATCCTATGGTAAACAGTTCACGATCCAGTCCCCGCTCAATGACAGTAACCATCGAATGGAGGGCCGTATCAGTAGATCTGCCCCTCCGCTAAATGTGCTTTGAGGTATTTAAAGGAGAGGCCTTAAGGGCTACTCTCTTGATATATTCATCCACAAGCCTCTCCAAGTATTTGAAAGGGAATGAAAAAAGGTTTATAGTTCGAAAACTCTTTGGGTCCATGTACGAAAACCTAACAGGCTTCGGAACGAAGGCAACCCTTACCTTCCTCTATACCTCAGAAACATATCCAAAAGCGATACATGCCCTGAAAATGGAATCGATGTAAGGAGCCAGCACAACGCTCTCTGCCTTAAGAAGGACAGGCAGAATGCCATCTGGACCCGAGAAGGTTGAAATTGATCATTTCACCTTCTCGATATCAACTACTTTGGCAGCAGTAGATCAGTGCAGAGAGGTAGGGGATGTTCGCCATACAACTGCAGGTCTTCTTCAGGCCTACAGTCTGGAAAATGCGTGGGAGAATGAGCCTGCAGGCTTCTGTAAGCCTTATGGAAGCCTTACGGAGTTTATCAATACTGCCGTTCCACCACGGCATAGGCTTTCTTCCTATGTCTATTAGGACAGGAAGCTTCGAAAGCCTCAGTCACTGCAGACTGAAGCCTTCCTACTACCTTCTCCAAGGCGTAAATACTCGTGATTTTTCCATGCGGAGAGCCGAGCGTGGAAACTAGCTCTATACCAACCAGTCCGCTTCGATTTCCTGTATGGTTCAACCTCAATGTGGGCATACAGAATTCAATGTATCGGTGATCAGAGAGAGAGACTTCTCTCACGATACCCTCCAGCCGGGGAACAGGTGAAAAGCGTCAAAGGACGCAAAAGTCACATCAATGACTTCTTGCCTTCGGCTGGTAGCAATGGTTGGTTGCCCTGATTCGAGAGAAGCAGGTCCGCTGTAGTTCCTCACCCCGATAGTTAGTGTCTGAGCTGCCCCAGACAATGTGAGAAGCGTTGGCATTACAACTAGCCAAGACACCAAGCCGATTAGACCTCGCATACTCAACCGCTCGCCTTACTTCCTCATTGGGAGGGGGAACAGCGGAGTCATACGGGAAATATGCTGAGACAATAAGGAGTTCCCTATTGACTCCATCTTTCTTGAAAGAAAGCTTGACCGATGTAGTGTCCTTGTTTCACAGATGAGGCAGCAAGGTCACGATAACGTTTTTTGTCGCAACAATAAATGCCCTATGGTTAGAGCACGCGGTATCATACAGAATTTGAGCTCTTTTTCAACAAGCAAGTCTGCCTTAAATCTAGGAAACAAATATAAAAATTCTGGAATTTCACACAAAAATTGTCAACATCAGCATGATGAGACTTATACTTACGCGGATATTTGAAACAGCTATAAAGAATGTTCACGTTTTCATGGGAACAGCCAGAAAATATTTTCAACTTGAAATTAAATTTGAGAAGCTTGCATTTCTAAGGAATGCAAGCAAAATAAGATGCACAGACGTTGCCTAGTTGAAATGTAATTCAAAAGCTTGCGTTTTTAAGGAATGCAAGCAAATAAGATAATTAGATGGCTTAAACAACAGCAACAGCCATCTTCTTCCTACCTCGGGAAGTCCCGCATCGGTCGCAGCCTCCAGCTATCCCGTCCGCGCCGAAGTGACCCAACCCATAAGGAGCATTTCCAATCTCTATAGGAGTCACATTGTCCCCACCAATCGAGCTCCCCACCAGGAGAAGATTTTCCAAAGATGTCCAGATCTCATGCATTAGATCCGCTTATTCCTCAGACACCCATGAAACTTTTTCACACATTGAAGTGGTATTATTTCTTAAAGTATGGTCCCACAGACTGCGCGAGAAAAACAGTCACCTGCAGCAGAGCTCCGCATTACTACAAGAAATCTAATTAAAACAGGTATCCAGAGTTCGTATACTAGTGACTAAGCACCCCCTCAGCCACGCAGCCCTCGAAGTATGCTGTTCCACCTTGGATTGGGATGGGAGCAGCTTTTAGCCCACTAATCAGTGCCAAGCCCACCGAACAGTGGTTACCACCTCGCACTACGTGGAAGTAGCTGAACCCAAGGCTAACACCTTCACTTCACCCACCTCTGTGCCACAAAATAGCAGGATCCGTCACTCAAGGAGGATAGCTCTGTCTGATGTGAGCCGAAAGCGAGGCAAAATACATACATACATATATATGCATTACTTATTATTTTATTATCATAATCAGAATAACCTATGCGATATATGAACATTACACCAAGATTTTTAACATATTTTAATGACGTGAATGGGTAGAGTCAGAGTCCATACCCAAGTAACAATTTTTCCAATTTTTGATGACTGAAAGTGATAGGTAGTTTTATAAGGGGTATATAATGGTTACTCGGCTATATAAGAGTTTTATAAGATTACCAATTGGTGACGTAATTATATTAGAGTTTTTTAAGGTTACTAATGGTTATCGTGGCAGTAAGTTACTTAAGGTTTTATAAGTTGGTGATGAAAACGTTTCCATCACCGGTCTATATAACTTAGAGTAACCATTACTAGAAGATATATAAGAAAGTTTTATAATTGTTTTGATCACCACGTTATAAACTTATTGGTAATAAGTGTTTATTGCGGTATTCGTGGTTACCGTTATATAACTCGACAACTTTCAGTAATTTAGGTGACTTTAATAAAAATTGGGAACTTTCGGTAATACATATACCCACTATAAAATATCGTAACATTTTTTGGTGGCCCTTTAGTAACTACGGTGATCGTTATAAAAACAAATTACTTTTAGTGTCGAATGGAGCCATTATAAAACTGTTTTGATTTATATAACATAATATAACCAAAGGGTATATAAGAACACTAACGTCTGTTTTTTTATGACTATAATTAAGATATATAACATTACCAAAGGTTACATATTATGACTAAAGGGTGTATAAGGACCATTTTCGAAGCATGGTAGTGCCTTTAGTTTATATAATAATTCTAGAAGTTTTATAAGGGTCATTCAGTTTATATAAAACTACTTGAAGTTTTATAATGGTAATTTGTTCATTTAAGTACAAGCCGCCATTTTTTCATCTGTCCATTGCAGATAAAAAAGAAAATGTCGGTTAAGCCATTTTTTTAAATTGCAGATATATGGCTTCCGTTTTTTTTTTATATGAAGAAAATACACCTTTTTGGTACATAACATTTCTAAATTATGTAATATTACCTTTATCAATTAATATCACCTAAGTGAAAATTTTAAATTTGTAAATATTTAATTAAAATTATTAAATATTGCTTATTTTTGGAGCGGTCTGTATTTTTTAGAAGTATCTATGATGATATTCACAGTAAAATTTCAATTTCAGTTGAATTTCACCACATATATGCCGAAAAAATGTACTTCTAAAATGTAAAAATATTAAACCCTTACATTATAAAAATGCAATACAAAAACAAAAAATCGGAATTCTATGTCAAGATGTTTATAAAGGTAACCGAAACATTACCGCAACCACTGCTATGACCAAAATAAATTAATCGAGAGCACCTTGGGTTATATAAGGGTTATATAAGAAGTTATATTAAGGTAACCAGAATATTTTGGTTACTCATTTTATAAAACTTTTAGTTATATAACGCTACCTAAATCAAGTCACGGTAACCTTTATATAATCCTCCACTTAAGCTCTATAAGGGGTTTATAGTGGTTACAAAGATGTTTCGAGTACCAGTCTATATAACTCAAGTTATATAATTTGGTAATGGAAACCTTACGGTTACTACTATATTAAAAAAATTGTTTCTTGGGTAATTATAGGAGGATAATCAAATATGCCCAAATATGTTCAATGGATCATAATATAATTTTTTTTACCAATGTTTAGATCAGTATTTAAACAGAAAATGAAAAACTTTGAGAGACCAATCGGAGAAATTGCAATAATTGCACTTTGATTAATGACTTTTTAAGAATGATCGGAAATCGGAAATTTCATATGTTACAACCTGTTGCAAGAGTTAGACGAATATCATCTCGGACAAAATGTTATTGTAATTGTATCATTTTTTATTCGAGGTGCTATCGAAAAATCTAGATTGGCAAGAAATAATAAAACACAACAAGAAATAGTTAAACAACAAAAGAAAAATCCATTTTTCGATCCCAACAAACATTACGATTCGATATCGAATCAAAAGCAATTCGTTAAATCAAATCGTATCCACGAGTAAGTAGTATACTGACATCGTTGTAAAATTTTATTATAATCATAGGTAGACTAAATAGCTATACTTTTTTTAGTCTTGTACTGTACACTACAATGAAGATTACAAATTGAATTAAAAAATTGTTACAATTAGGAAAAAAAAATTGAATTGTCTTGATTTGAATCGAACTTAATAAATTTCAGGTACAGATTTGACGTTTTGTAAAAATGACAAATTATTGTTACTTCGAGTTAACCTCGTCAGAGGAAATTATTATCAAATTAAAAATTATTCTCTTCGCACTAAAACGAGACTTCAAGAAAATGTTTGCTGGAGTAACTCAAGTAATCGCTATCGTCAACATTGATCGGACATGTGTACATATAAATATCAAAATAAAGGTAGTGAGTACCTTCGGATTAAATTCACAATCTTGTCTATCCTTACTATGAACGCCGAAATGTTGTAAATTAGATATCCAGATCCATATCAACTCTCAAAATCCAAATTGAACAATTGCTTTTCGCTACTCGTACCTTAATCATGACTAGATTTCTGATTTACTTAATTGGTCAGCTCCCAGTCTCCTACATTTACAATATACATAAGTATTTACGTTGAACACTTTCAATACTACGAGTATTACTACATCTGGAAAGGTTTTTCTGTACCAGCTATTTTACTAACTTTGTCTGTGAACTATTTTTGATAGTCTTCCGCCATAAAACTCTTTAACACCACAATTTAATTTTAAATTTTTAACTCAAAAATTTGCTATAAACCCCCGGCATATTATGATTCATGAATATATTACTTCCATTAATCCCTGGAGACCCATCAGAAGTACATATATACTTCTTATGTGTAAAGGCTCTGCTTTACGAAAATCAAAAGAAAATAATTGAGGAAAATCTAAGCTTTTTCAAAGAGTAGTGTGATGTGCTTCTTCAGAAATCATGCAATAGTCGCTATAGATTAGAGCAGTATTGTATGCATCAGTTGGGACATACTACCAGAAGAGTTTGAATAGAATTTACTACTTTCAGATTCGAACTACAAATCTATCAATGATAGAGAATTCTGCAGCATTGCCGCAAACTTACTACAGGTTTGGTAAATCAAGTTCTCCAAAACTTTTAAGTTATCCTAGTCTCACTCTCACTCTCACAAGTTTTATTGTTGCTGTCTACTTTTTAGTTTTCATAAATTGTATGCGTATGGCTAAGAACGAGATATGCATTTACAGAAATAAAAAATTACTCGATAAACTCCACTAGTGCTGAACCGTGTCTTTTATCTTTCGAATTGTTTCAAAAATTTTAAGAAAAGCGACAGAACCTTTGCAAATTTCTGAACTAATTAATTCGTGAGAAATATTCATGCTTAGTTAAGCATAGTACCCCCTAGAAAATGGGAAAGACTGATGGGAGTCTATAAAGTGAAGACAACAAGACGAGACCAGGCAGGTGAACTGTATAGGAGAAGATTTAAACAAAATTCCTTCCAAGTTGATTGGAGCGTATAAAGACGTAAATGATGTTACCTCTTCATTGAGCCTATGTATGTGATACTCGTTCGTTTCGTGAAACAATGTTACTTTGCTTCGCAGAGCTACTAACCATGAAATCATGACAATCCTTAAGTGCAATTTTCTAATTATTTACATGAGTAAATCTATCAAAGTTTGAAAAGAAAACTGGAAATCAAGCCAACGGGTTCCCATAGTAAGGTAGGTAGAAAAATATAATATTCTGTGGCCGACAGATGACGTTCGCTGATTATGTTTTTGTGTTGGGAATTACCCCTTTAACACACTTTTACATACTTCCTTCAATTGTGAGAAGTAGTCGCAGAGAGTAAGAATAATCACATCTCTTGAAGTTGTTATCATTATTCATTATTTTTTGTGACCTCATAGAAAAGTATATTGTATCTTAATCAGCATAGCAATAATAAGGCACTTTCACATCAAAAACAAAAACCGAAAAACTCAATTTATTTTACTTTAACATTTTAACGCCCAAGGTAAAATATAACTAAAATATGTCATTTTTTCGTTTACATTAGTTTGAACCAATAAAGAGAAATGAAAAATAGGTTATTTTAATAAATTAGTTAATTATTTTTAATTTTTTGGACGTTGGTACTTTTAAGTACTGTCGGGCTTTTATGATGGTAATTAAGAAACAACTATAAAGACACATTCTTTTAAAAATTTATTTTACATGTAAAAAACATAATTGAATTGCACAAAATATGTACATAAATAAAAATTATTCAACATTACCTAATTGAACCAATAAAGTTATATTAAAAAATAACACAACAAACAAATTCAAATAATTTAGATAGAGGCATCCACCAAATTCTGACAAATCAATCAATTTGAAACATTGTGATAATACTTTATTCAAAATTATGAAATTTTACGAACAGTTTTTTTTTTCATTGCAATATAAAAAAACCGCAGTGCGCACATTTACAAAGGAGCCTCGATTGCATTTTGCTGATACTACTTAACTCACATCTCGCGCTTTGCCCCATAAATGTGGGCAGTCAATTCCCTTATTTCCAAAACGGACATCATTAGCTACAGAATATTTTGTCCCACTACGTTTACTTGGAGGTCTGTAAAAGTGTTTTTGTTTTAATAGGTCTTATGCACGTAAAAACAGACTATGCCACCATTTTCTGGACTTACGATCTATTCTATTCTGAGTGGAACCGCGTGGTCAACACCACCTCGGAAATTTGTACTTAGTCTTGCTACCATACTTTCGTTTCCTCACAGCCATGTAAATTTGAGGCTACATATACAGCTTTTGAATCCATTCATTTATATATGGCAATACCGGTATTTGTATGCTGATAGTCCCATTCTCTTCTTCTCAAAGCTTTGTCTGCTGCTAGCTTGAGAAGTCCTTTCCTACTTGGTTGTACAGGGCCATACGCCAAGGTTATGTGCCCATCTTCAATCCTTCTAAAAGATTGAGTGAAGTAAAGTTATTATAGAAGTATGTACAACTTTCTGTTCTGTTTCCATTCATTTTTGTTAATATGTAGAGTTTTGAATTCTTGCTCCACCATTTCATCCTTGCGTTCATATATTCGGAATCTCATTATGTACAAGTATTGGTCTGCTAAACGCCATATTTTATAACTGCGTTCGATTGGTTTCATCGGATTGTCTGGTTTCATTAAACTGCACTTATTGAAAGCAATCATTGTTTCATCAGTACTAAATTCCCTTGTTCCGTGACAGATTTCCTCAAATCGTTTGTTTCATTTGTCAAGCATTAGCTTTAGTTTATATAATTTAGTTTTCCTGGCTATATTACAGTCGAAGTCTGGACGGCAAGACTAAAAGTGTTTCCAACTAGGTCGTATGTTGTAACCCATCATAAAATTCAATCCAATGAAAGCTAGTAATTTATTACTTTTTAGGTTCAACACATTGTTGTTTTGAGTTAGTCACATCATCATCATCACGACAGAATAAAAAAGTTTGTTTCAAGCTTTAGGGCCTTCAACTTTGATGCGATATAAGTAGCTTTAAAATTTTTCAACTGGAGGTGATGTGACATAGGGTGCGTACAGAAATGGTTGCACATTATGTGTTCTTCTTGTCGCTTCTTGAAATTTTATTATTCTAAGGTGATATCAAATTACGTGAGCATGACTCATTCGATTAAATTTGTTTACTTTATTCCGCTGCACGGATTTCTTTCCACAGGTGTGCATTCATTTAACTTAAATGCGAATTTGCAAACAGGAAGTGAGGCGATCAAATTACGTGATTAACAGGATGACTCATAAGCTTGCAAGTATATGACCAAGTAGTCCACCTCAAGCATGTGTTTGAGAGAGAGACAGATGTTGTGTTAGAGTGAGACAAATTATATGTTAGAGAGAGAGAGAGGGAGATAATGTAGCGGAAGCTACAAAATAATTTTTATTTTTGTTCGTTATTTGAAAGTAGAATAAAATATAATTTTTGTTTGTCAGATTAATATTTGCTCTGACTGTTTAAAAAAAAAATAAAATATTCAATTTGACGTTTAAAGGAAAAATACTTTGAAGAAAAACATTGAACACAGATACACACCACTGTATACATTTTTAGAAAATACACATCAAGACTTTTTGGAATGTATTGTTTTTAAAAATATAGAATTTGTGTCAAGGATATTTATTATTAATCGAATCGCCAGAGGGCGAACTTATAAATAATAATATTAAACAAATCGCCAGAGTGCAAATTTATTAAATGTATTAATTATAAACACCAGAGGGCAAAAACCTTTTCTATTATACTATTTAAGAAAATAATAAAAAAGAAAATATTATAAAAGCTTTGAAAAAATAAAGAATATATTTTAAAATTAAAAAAAAAATTATTATCATTAAAATAAATAAAAATAATAAAAAATTCAACTATTTATCGTACAAGAAATTTAGGATATACATATAGATATATATATATATATTTATATAATTAATAAACTGCTGATCTACAACGAATTCTTTTTGTTGCCATACTACCACAACCTACAACCAGTTCAATTGGCAGCCCCCAACAGTTCAGATAGCGCCAAAAGTAAATTTGGATCTCCATAAGAATTAACATGGGATTTTGCTACCGAACTCTCATAGCCTAACGCAGAAAAGGACCATGGGAGACATTTCTCTAGATCGTTTTCGCTTCCAATATAGGATTAATAGAACTTCAGATATATTGTTACCAATTTTGGATATGAAGCACAGAGACAAAGTTTATAACTTAAGATTTAAACATAATAAAATTGATGTGAATAAATATTAATAAAACAATTTTTCATAAAACTTTTCAATATACAGTCCTAGAAACAAAAAACATAAATCACTCAATTCGTTTACTTTACTCGGCTGTGCACCGACAATTTTCTGATATGGCTTTAATTTCCATTACTTCTAATACTTTCGTGTTTCTTACCATTCCAAGCAGACGTGATCTATTTCTAGATATCGAATATCATAACATGTTCACTCTTATTTATAAAAGCTTTTTAATCCACATCTTACGCCATAGTTGTTATTTTTGTTTTATTTTATTTATACTGAATATCGCCTGGTAGAAATTAGTATGACGTAGTGTGTGTGTGTGTGTTTGCCTTAATTAAATTCATCGCGCCTTTGAATATCTCACAATAAAAAAAATGTTGTGTCAATTTCAAATTTATTTATAATTAACTCTATAAAATTAAGATATGAAAAATACTTTTATAAGTATGCATAGGTTGAGAAAAAAAGACTAACTACATAGATTTACTTAAAGTAAGATTAAATATAATGCTATAAAGTATGATTGAAACAAAAAAGAAAAACTAAAAAGAACAACTAATGCCTATTATTGTATGTACAAAAAAAGCAAATATTCCACGCAAGCCAGTTATATAAAGAGAAAGTCAATAAATCTACAAGCTATATACAACCAGCTAGTTACCTACATAATGTTAGTACCAGGAAATGAAATAAAACTAAACTAAAGGACTTAATTTATATATCTAGTTAATTCCATAGTAAATTTAACTCTGCTGCGTGCTCCCCTGAGCGCAGGCGGAAGATGATTCCACAGCCTGGTAGCCTGGACAAGGAACTGACGCTCTGATATCAAACAAGTATATCGTGGACTAATTAACGCAGAAGTTCGGTTAGAACGAGAAAAATTAACAATATAATACAGATAGTCCGGTTTTCTATATTTGAGGACATTGAATAAAAAGATTAATATTCTTTGTTGAAGATAGGACACTAAAGGGCAATAACTGAAATAACATGTACACTGATATGGTCAAATCTCCGAATTCCGTAAATGTAACGAACAGCTGAGTTAAAAGCACATATCAAGGTATAAACAATACCTTGGCACAAATTATTCGCAGATGGTAGCACCTTAACTACGGAAAAAACGTGCAAAAGCACATATTGAAATCTTAGATAAAAAACAAAAGCTTGCGCCAATTCTTCCACAGGTAGCAGCTCCTTCACTAAGTATAACCATAAAGTAATAAAGGCTAAACAGATGACAAGATCAAGTTTGCTTTGCGAACCAATATTTGAAAGCTTTTCTTGCAGAGCTTGCATCTTCTGTATTGAATTTACAGCCTACTGTACCAGCAGGCATCTGATCAAGTCAAGGCATAATGTATTGAATGGAGTACATGCAACACTACCAAATTTTACCATGGTAGATATTAATACGCATATGAATGTGTTACTTTTTGAAACCCTTTTGATACAAAATATTATCGCTTCACGTGGAAGAAAAATTTTGCGATGATATACAACTGATATGGAGGTATTAGCTGCGTTTTTTTTATACTGTACTGGTTCATTGGAAATTTAAATTAATTTCATTCTATAAAACGTCTATAGGTAGCCATGATTTTTTTATGGAGGCAAATTATCAAATTGCATTTCAATTTTCACAAAATGCCAAAATAGGTCTAAAATATTTGGTTCTAATTCTGAAGTTTTAATTCTTCAAAAGCTGGCAATTTGATGATATTTTATCCATTTATAAATCCGTGTATCTCCTTTTATATGGATCAGCAAAAAAAGAACGGAGCATTGTAATCGTAATAAGGTCTATTTAATGAGCTGCTCTAGGTTACTCTAGAGCAGAAAAGTGCTGAAAGGAGCAGAAAATGGTACAATTCACGTAGGAGACTGGGTGGAGGAGTATGTGCGCGCCCAAAGAGAAGCAGAATCCTGGAAGCGGTGCGGAACAAGCTCTGCAGGAAAAGCTTTTACGATTGCATCCAAGCTTTCAGATTGAGCTTTCAAATATTGGTTCGCAAAGCAAACTTAATCTTGTCATCTCTTTAGCCTTTATTACTTTACGGTCGGATCAAACCGGACACTTTTTGTATGGAAAAAGTGAGCCAGAACTCTTATAGCGCAACTACTATGGCACCATTGACAATCATATATAATATGGACTGCTTAACCTTCTCTTTCATATGGGTTCAGTTGTTTATGTCAAAAAAATTCTTGCACCGGTGATAAGATTGAAAAAAAATCATTGGCGGGAAGTTAAAAAAATGAGCACGTAGCTCGAAAAGCTATTATAAAAAAACGTTTCGAAATTCGGCTGCACATCTTAAAACAATTTTATTAGTAATAACCCTAAATAATTAATTTAAAAATATTTATTTCGACGGACTTATTTATGTGTTGTTTACAGTTCTCTCTCAGTTGATATGCTTACACAGAAAGAGTCAGCAATATAGAATTGAACCCACTTTCGGCAGAGTATTACTATGACCGTAGTCAGTCCATATTATACATGTCAGTATATGGCACAAAAAGGTTTATAATCGCCCGAATCGAATTTTCGAAACAAACACAATTTTGGCATTTTTCGAACGCCAATACTTCACCATAAATTTGGGAAACTGCTTGGGCGTAACCCCCGCAAGATACAAGCCATGAACAAAGTCGAAAAAAGAGAGCAGCGGACCGGTCAGCAGGCGACATCCACAGTCTTCTTGCCTTGTCTTACTGAAGGAGTTTTTCATATAAAACTTGCTTGTTTGAATTTGGTCAAACGCTATAATTTCCGTAAATTTGTTCAACATGCTATTTTTTTTAAAACTATTAGAAAGAAAACATATTTGGCTTCAATTTGCTTTAACTTCATTTTGCTGTGGGAGCGACAGTTTTGGGCTTTGGGACCTGTTTAAGATGAAATTTTATTTTTTCCTCCATGACGAGTATACAAAATGCCGTGAGAGTGAGCTCTTACTGCATGCTGTACCCGGCACGTTACGGCCTTTTAATGTGTCGGTGCCTTCGGAGACTTCATGGCTTGTATTATATTCCGGGGGTTACGGCTTGGGCCTTACTAGCCATCCTTGCATCATTTCATGATCGTGGAAAAACAATGTTAAATGACAGATGTGGTTCTTAGAATTGTCCGCTTGAAACACATAAAATAAAATTTATGTTATAAAAACGAAATGTCAGTTATAATTAAAGATAAATATACTTAGAAGATAACATAATTGTGCATCAAAAACAAAAACAAAAACAGCCAATAAAATACCTCACAAAATAATGGGTTTTTTTCGGTCGTCCTATCCCTTTCTTTCGAGATTAAAAACCATTGCTTTCACTTAATCATTAGACATTGCTATAGGGATCAAACGAGACCATTGAACCATGACATGTATAAATTCCTTGTTGGTTTAAATAACTTTCATGAAGGTCTTTAGACCCTTGGAGCTATCGAAACCCTGGAGCACATAATCCGTGCGAAATACTCATACTGGAAGCTGTATTGAAAAAAATATATATACAGGGTGCTTTAGCCATAAAATATTACAAGTCAGAATTCTAATAAATCTTGCAGCTAAAATCAATAATAATCCAAATGCGGTGAAGAAAAATGAAATTGGCCGCATAGATGAAAGACACTCACTCAACTATTGGAAATGGAATCATTTCACGATTAATCTCGAAGTGCTCCAGAAAGCGCTAAGGAAAGGAATGCTCATTTATTACTCCAATTGGTCTGATTTTAAATCCACAGAAGTGTGCCCTCGCTCTGTGCTCTCAAGAGAGCATCATGGAAGGTTTCTACAGCACAAAAAGAGACTGGTTTCTTCATCGCATGCATCTAAATTATAGTTGCCAAACATTTGATTTTGTATGACGAAGAAGTTCACTATGTATGTATGTTCCAAAAAAGCACCAAAGGTGCACCTGTATATTTATTATACCCTAGATGCAATCATAGGGTATACTAGGTTTGTCATTCCGTTTGTAACGCACAGAAATAATGATGGTAGAGCAAAATGGATTGGACACCCACGCATAATATTAAAAGTTATTTTGATTTGTGCATGTGTGTCTGTTCGTCCGTCCGTGCGCACGATAACTCAAGAACGCGTGTACTTAGAAAGCTGAAATTTTGTACACTTACTTTAAAAAAGAAGTAAAACTATAGTTTCGAAAATGAGACAAATCGGGCAACTCCTTCGTGGGGTTGCCATGCAAAAATTTCATTTTCCACTATATATTTGAACACTGCCTGAGAACGCGTTGATATAGAGAGTGAAATTTGGAATATGGTGTCTTCATGGTAATAGCAAATTAAATTTCAAAAATGGAATAAATCGGATACCCCTTCTTGGTGCTGCCATATAAAAATTTGGGCTTTTTACGGATACTGTGAAAACGATCAGACCTAGACATTTTTATTGTACCAAAAAGTTCTTCAAAATATGAAACCCTATAAAGTTGGTTATAATCATTTTTTCTGTCCGATGAATTCTAGAAATATATGCGAAAAACTTAAACCAATTCTAGCTTTTTTACTTGTTCCATGGAAATTCGAAACCGGGCCCCTATTCCTGAATAACGAAGGCAGATTCCGTGTACGTTAAGCTGTCAGATCCATTCGAAATGAATGTGCATTTGGTATTCTTGAAATCCGTATTCGTTATTTTCGTACACAAACCATTCTTTATATAACAAATGGGTACAACCCACTGACTTATAGTAATGGACTGAGCCATTTGCTATTTCAGGTGCCACAAATATTATGTTTCTGTATATCATGGTTTGAGCACCCTTTAAAATGCTTACTACATAAAAAACATGTAAAACTCAACCAATCAGATGAAATTTTACACCCGAAAATCGAATTAAATTAAAAATTTATCATTCTTGTGTGATATTTTAATCACTTATAAGCACTCTTATAAGAAATTAAACTCATTCTGACTTAAATTTTCAAAACATTATTTTTACCTAAATCCTGCGTAATGGCAAGAGAGACGGAGCATGGTAAACACTAGTTTTAGCTTATTCTTCTGCGAGGATTGCATTTGCAGTCAACATAAAAACGTCAAATGATGTTAGTATGTTCAAATCTGCCATACGGCGAAAGAGAAAACTATAAAGCATGTGTTATAAGTCAGTGGTTCAAACATTCCTTATATCCCCTTCGTAGATATATAAGGAATGGTTGAACGTTATATAACGAATGCGTTAAAACTCCTTGGAATTCAAGAATAGGGCCTCCAAACGCTCAGATTATTTTCTTTTATTTTAAGAGCTATTCAACATGTTCTATAAAACTTATTTCTTAAAGGATTTGGCATACAATTTCTATGCTCTCTTTTACTTTGCCTGAAAGTTCTCTCTCCGATCTCCTTGAGCAGTGAGCGCAGCAAATTTCCAACTTGGCGACTAGCGTGGACCATAGTGAGTGATGCATATTCTCCTTACTATCCATCCTTACCTTACCTTACCTCCTTATTTGAACTCTTTAGGACTAATACAAGTATTATATAAATACATATATTTTTTTTCAACTTTACAGTGTTATTGCTTTCCTTACCTCTTGACAAATGGAGCTAACTTTTCTTTACATTTAAGAAAATTGTAAACTCGCTTAAAATGCTCTAGATCGAAGGGGTGATTCCTTAGAACATCAGGGTTGCCACCATATCAAAATTTTCCGGAGTAGATTATTCAAAAAAACTGAAGTAGTTTTATAAATATTGAAGTAGATTTAAATAAATCATATTTTTGTGAAAAAACAAAGATTTATTCTGTTAAAAAGAAAACTAAAAAACAAAACGTAACAGAAAGACAACAAAACAATATTTACTTCTATTTAGTTAATACATGCATTTCTGTATATATACATTATTACATTATGTATTTAAATCACTGGAATAATTACCAGCATGGAATTTGTGACGTTTGGTATATTGGATTGCTCCATAGGCGGCTCCAAAATACTAGTTTCTATAGGCTCGAGCTTCTTTACTGAAATAATATTTGTCACAGTTCTAGTAAGAAGTTTATTTCTAAGATCAGTCTTTATTAAATTTGTAGAAGAAAATTTTCTTTCTGCGGCAGCCGAACTATGTGGCAAAGCACATAAGGTAACCATATAATCAGCTAATTCCCGATATTTAAAATTATCTAAGTTATTTCTGACATTTCCAAGGTTTTTCCAAAAACTTAGGATATCATTATCAATATATTTAATAATTAAATCTTGTTTTCCAATAAGTGATCTCCATTGTTCATTTAAAATTTCAGCATTAGTTTTATTGTGTGGAAAATTAGAAACTAATTCTAAAATTGTCGGCAGTTTTCCCGCCACTATTAAACGAGGGTCGAGAAATCTTAAGAGATTTAGTTTTTTGTTAGTACTATCAAATCTTTTTTTTAACTCATCGCAAAGCTTTATATAAAAGTTGGATAAATTTATTTTTATTTGTGACATATTTTCTGCATCTAGATCAGTCGACTGTACATATTCTTCAAATTTCAATCCGAAATACATAGCAGAACTAGGAAGATGATAATTTTTTTTGTAATCTACATTTGTGCTTAAATATTCAACCGATATAAATTTTTTTTTAAATTTCGAGCAATAAATCTTCAATATTATCCTGCAAAAGATGTATTTTTGTTTTTTTCTGACTGAAAAGCTTTATTGATACAATTGATATGCCCTAGAATGTATTCCAAAAATAATATATATAATTTATTGTGCGGATTACTGAAAAATTCTGAAATACTTCCTGCATTTATGTTCCTGGGATCTTCAAAACAGAACAACGTGAAGTAATGAATTAATGGCTGCCACTGCTCCAAAATTCGAAAAAAAATCAGCTTCAAGCGATAGCCACCTCGTTATGCAAAGTTTTAAAATTTTGTGGTTCTCTGTATTAAATGCATCTTGTAGCAATCTAAATTCACCCTGACGTTTTGGACTGAGTGCGAAATGTGCGTACACATCCTTTATAAATTTTTCTACTCCATAAGGTAAAGCCTTTGCTGCCCCTGTAGAACACAATTGTAGACTATGACATGTACAACCCAAAAGAATAAATTTTTATTAATTTCGGTTAACATAGTTTTTACACCGCCAGCATTCCCACTCATCACACTTGCATTATCTGTTGCAAGACCAATTATATTATTAACTGGAATATGCGCCTCACTTAAATACTCTATTATCGCTTTGTATATATCTTTTGCTGTATAGCTCTCCAGCGCAATAAGTCCCAGGAATTTATCGACAACTTTGTTTAAAGATGAGTCGAAATAGCGTGCGACCACTACCAAATTCTTTTGGACACTTATGTCTGTTGATTCATCAATTATAAGAGAATAGCTTGAGTTTTGCAATTGAGTTGATACTTTGTTTAAACAGTAGGGACCTATTACATCATTAATAAGCGCAGTTGCTTTTGTGCGACCGCATGTTGCCTCCGTTGCGATTTTCGAATCCTTGCAAATTTGTCTCAATAATTCAGGAATACTGTCCATCAAAGACAAAGGCAAATTTTGCTTAATGCAAAATATCTGCGAATTTTTGCGTTATATGTGCAACAAACTGAATTCGGGATTTAAAGCGGCGAATAAGGTTAGTTGTATGATATTCCCATAAGTTGAAGTTTGCTGCGTGCGGTTTGAAGCGTCGAATTAGATTCGGGTTTCATTTCTATGTATAGTACAAGCAAAAGGGTTTTAAAATTAATTGAAGCGAAGTAAAAGTTTTTCAAAAAAAATCGGAGTAGATCTACTTCGATCGAAGTATGGTGGCAACTCTGCATATATCTAGTTATAAGTTGGGTTCTTTGGGCCACCTTTCACGATGCATACTTCATTTTTCGTGAATGGGGGAATTTTTGCTCAATCCGAGTGTCTCTTCTTAACTACGAAATGTGAAGTATACTGCAACGTGTTAGCTCTACCTTTGGCTGGAAAGGCAAGAATATTTTTAGCTATTTTATCTTGCTAATGTAAATTAGAAGTAGACGTCAGATACGTGTTTTTGTAGTTTTTTGTTTTGTGAGCTCTGTTAATAAAAATCTTTAAATTGTTCAGTGATTTTACTTAATTTTGATAAAAAACTTTTGAAGTGACAATTTCATGGTTCAGCCTTAATAGATTTAAATGAATAAACTTGTGACCATTTTAACTATGAATTTTGCTGTGCAGGGCATTATAAAAATCGCGAAAAGTCGTTTTTTAGAAAAGTTGTGGTGCTGAAATGTACTGCCCGTAATTAGAACGTACATGCAAATTTTGATTAAGTAAAAATTAAAGTGAATGCACTGGTAGTTTTAGATTCCAAGTCGCTGGTTGTTTTCTTAATACAAAACACTGTCCACTTCCTCACAACGATCACTAAAACTGTCACTTATGTTTAAGTTGCTCAAAGGTAGTAATTATCACAATTGCTAGGTCAGAGATTCAAATTTATTGGAACGCACACTTATTATCAGAACTCTGTAATGTACAATTTGTCAAGAATGTGGTATATTGTACATATATATAGAATAAATAAATGGATTAAAAGTAAAAATATGATTTATGTAATATATGCATCCAAAATTAGAATATATTAAATTAGATATGTAAGTAATATAAATTTTACAAGTGGCTGGCACTCACCGATCTAATACTTGGCACTTGAGAAATTGGCTTTAAGCTAATGTAAAGACCGTTTGTTTTAATCTTTGATTATAACAATTCTTTATTCCCGTCAAGACCAAGAATAAAGTGTTAATGTTAGTAAAGTGTTATCTCAGTCAAGATCCGAAATAAGATGCTTTTAAGTCAGTTAAGCCCCGGCTTAAAGTCTTATCTTGACTTCAGTCAAAACCCGAAATAAGCTTCTTTATTTCAGGTAACCCCCGAAATAAAGTGTGTATTAGTAAATTATTATTTCAGTCAACGCCCGAAATATTATTCCTTAAGTCAGTCAATCTGCTTGATCTGATTGTATTTGTGCATGCATACATGGCAACATATGCTTTTGTTAAATCTTATACCTTTTTTTGGGAAAATTGTAATTAAATTGAATTTGTTTTCTTTTCAAAACTCCATTTTAGCATGGTATTTTTGTAATATGTTTCCTTTGCAAGAATTGTTTATAGCACGAATCTAACAGTTCAAACATATGCTAATGATTTTAATTTGATCTGCTCGATGGGGCTTTTGTATTGTATGTGTGCAATATGTTATGTGGAAGACAAATACATGGCTTTGTTGGATTTTGTAAGGTGGATAAGCATACAAAATTACAAACTTTAGCGAAATTGATTGGCATGGGTACAAATCGTACATTTAGGGAAATAATGCCTAAGCAGCTATCATTAATCACCACGACCAATTTAGATTTTGCATTTTTTGGTTTCCGTATTTAAGAAAATTGAAAATTTTAACAAAAAATTTACACGAAAAGATATTGTTTCGCACATCAGAAATGTTTTAAGTATGATAAAATATTTATTGAGGTAAAAATTTCATAGAAACTATGTAGAAATTGCAAGTAAGGAAATGTACGGCACACCAGTAGAAAGATTAGTAGGAAGTTAATGCATATCGACGAGTGCACAGTGAAATTTCAACTTACTCCAATAAGTTCAGCTCGTGGAATGCAAAGAATGACAGCTAAAGAACGAATAATTGCAAGAATTCTAGCGGTTTCGGCTTCCCTGGCTGACTAAATAGACTTGAAATATGAAAATAAATATCGGGATTAATTCAAACTAAAATAAAAGTTTGTTGTATTGTACATATATGTATAGTTCAAGATCCCGGCAAACAGCATGATTCGAAAACGATTTACTAGCAAATCGTAATCTCTGGCTTAACTTCGAGATCGAACCGAATATCGAATGGAAAACAGACTACCAGCGTAGTAAAAGGAACATGATTCTAGAATTATCAACCCGAGATTCTCTTTTGATAGCGAATGAGCACGCACAACGTGTTTTTGTTAGTGGTGTTATATATTTCTTATATATTAAGAGAAGCGAACTATTCTCTTGTCGTAAGCGATGCGGGAAGAGCGAGTTTTTATGGACATTTAATTAGAACCGTGGAAATGGACATTTATTCATTTTCAGTGCAAAATAAGGTTCGTGAACATTATTGTCTTGGTCACTTCATCGCATCTTTAATTATATCACTTATTAAATAAACACTAGACATTTTAGCACATGCCACTAAACACATAAGCTATTTTTGTTTTGAACATTATCAATAAGTGATGAGTCATTTGAATCTTACTCAGAGATATGAAGGAATCTCGTAGTAATCCGAAGTATAGATGCACGTAGTCTCATTTCATTGTGATTCCGATCCGAAATCAGAGAAATGGAGAAATCGCGGACAAAAAGCGGAATTGTCGTGCTGAGCCAGGGTTGTCAGGTCATAAAAAGCATCAAAAAGAGCCAGACTGGATAAGCAATAAAAGTGGAAATGATTCTAAGTTCATTAAAAATTGATACAATGAACTGGAAGTAAAAATCATCTAAGGATCATAGTACAAATTTCATAGAAAAATAAATCTTTTATTTTTTATTTCTAACATAAACGTAAATTGACAAAAACACAACTCATAAAAATATCATAACAATTCATAAAATTAACAAAACAATATTATAATATTTCCAGTCAGTCATAAAATATGACTGTAAATACATACTCATACATGTTCCTTGTTGATTTTAATTTAAATTCTATTCCCAATATTTTCATTCAGATTGTTGTTCCTAATCTTCAAGCTTATCTAATTCATCGAAGATTTCAAAAATTGTATTATTGTTTTCTCTTTCATACATATTATTTGTATTAAAAGATTGCAGCCTTTTAGCGGTAGGAGTAAATTTATTACAGCATGTTTTGTTAACAAATGAATAAGATTTAATTCTAAGAATAGCAGTTGTTGTTTCTAACCTAGGTATTTCTCAGTTTAGTGTTTACAACATTAAACGTTGAAAAACTCTTTCAACAGTTGCATTTGAAATAGGTAAGGATAATATTGCAGAAGCGATTATAGATATATTTCCGAATAAAGGCTTTCCAGAACCAGATTTTAATTCCGAAACTTTTTCCCAAAATATCAGGGTGTCGTGTGGATTATTTTGAAAAATTTCAGACCACTTCATGTTTAGTAATTGATCATACTCCATTTCAGTTGCAAACCTTTGGAGAAAATAATTTAGCTTTTTCAAAAATTTAATATTAGAAGAAAAACGATTTATTAATTCTCGATTTAGGCTTAAAATGCATAATTTTTAACATTCCTGTAAGTTATTAAGGACTTCTGTATCTATAGAACATGTATTTACCTCAGCGACAAATTCAGTTCCATAATTTATATCATTAATGTTAAGTTTTACTAAAGTAATATCAAAAATATTTTCACACGAATTAATAAAACTGTCTTTAAAAACTCGTCTAGCAAGAGAACGTATAAATAGTATTATCTCGTCCATAGCAGCGCTGGGATCAATGTAGTCTTTTTGAAAATATAAATTCAAGCAGTTAATTGTTTTCAATACAGGTTTTAAAAATAACAGAGTGATTTTATTTCTGTCATTTTTATACATTTTTGAAAGTAAGACAGCAGTATGACATTTTTCGTCTAAAGCAGAAATTATGAAGAAAATCTCCAGTTCCACATATTGATCCAAAATTCGATCAACGGCTTGGAATCTTGATAACCAACGTGTCCGACGAAGTTATATTAATTTTAAAAATATTATATCTTGATTAATGGCCTCCCTCCCACATGTGTTTATAATTTGCAGCTCTTAGAGGACTTTTGGAAAACCAATGATAAGTTTCCCTCAACAAAAAATCAATTTTGTCAGAAAAAATTTCGGAAGCCTTAGATGCACATAGGTTTAAACTGTGGCAAACGCATTTACATAAAACAATATTTGTATTATTTCTCCTTAACATTGTGAATAAGGAGTTATTTCTCAAACATAGGTTATTTGTCCCATTGGTACCTAATCCAATTATTTTTCTTGGATCCAAATTAACAGATTTCATATAATTACAGATAGAATCATACAAATGCTGAGATGTTGTTTCTTCCACGGGAATTAGGGACAAAAACTGAGTTATTATTGTATTTTTAGCAGCAGAGTAGTGTTTTTTGTACATAAACATAAATATTTTTCGTTGCCTACATCTGTAGAATCATCTACTATAAGTGAAAAATACGAGTTACCTATATCAGCTATTAGTTCCTCCAATAACACAGGTTCTATGACATATTTTATAATAATAGTGCATTTCGTACGGTGCACTTGAAAGTGAATCTTATCTTTAACTTGAGGTTGACTAACGTCGTTCAAAAGATCCACCAAATGATCTACACTCCTTATGGCCGTGTGCAGGGCAATATAAAATGCAATTATTATTTCATTTGCATTTTTATTATTCAGCATCAAGTTATTAAATCGTAATTAATAGATAATGCTTTAATTATTTTAATTGTATACAAAGAGTATTTACCCAGAAGGTCCAATGTGGGCTGTTTTTGCAAAACAGCTGCGTTTTTCTGATATTTTAGTGAACTTGAATGGCTTTTTAAAACACTCTTGTGCGGTGGTAATTTTATTTTGCAAATTTTACAAAAAGCTGAGTCCTCTTCTTCTACATTGCTCCTATACCTAGTAAGACAGCCTACAGTTTCCAAATTTTTAAAATGCACTTTACAATTTATATCTTCATACCTTGGCATTCAGTTTCATTCATTTGTTGTCAATTTATTATTATTGTGTTTTAAAGTCTTTTTAAAATCCGAGCGTTAGTTAGTATTCGGTTAACGAAGAAGAAAAATGCCACAACTGTCAATTGTCTTACTGAGAATTAAATCCCTACATATAATCTGGCTATTAGATGATAGAAGTTAGTGTGCAATGCAAAGCAATAAACTGAATATGTAGATAGCGTTGACATGAAGAATGAACGCATTTACACAAAGAAATTCACTTTAAGGTTTGCGTGAAAAATAAATGTTTTACTAAAAATAGGAGAAAACGTATTTAAACAGAGAAAAGCGACAAAATCTCCAAGGCACTCTGATGTATAGGAAACCGCCTGGGCGAAGCGATGAGGTAAATCGCCAATTTGGCGCAAAAACGCCAAACCTGGCAACTCTGTGCTGAGCTCTCTATTTTACTCTCATTCGTAACAGAATCGGGGAAACGAAGGAATCTCGGGAGAAGCTCGAAATTCTCATTTCTTGCTCAAATTTGAAATTACTTTCAGAAAGCGAGCTCTTCGCTAAAATGCTTGTAGGGGATATTGAAAACATTAATGTATTTACCCTCCATGTCCATCGATCGCACCCAAAAACAATCACGCGAGACGACAGACAGAATTTGTTCGGACCGTCTACGATTTCAATTCTAAGAAATAAGT
Source organism: Dioctria linearis (assembly GCA_963930735.1). NCBI lineage: Eukaryota > Metazoa > Arthropoda > Insecta > Diptera > Asilidae > Dioctria > Dioctria linearis. The sequence goes on from OZ005740.1 coordinate 98,134,161, forward strand.
CAATTCTTTCCTACATTGAAAACATTTTATAAAGGCCTGACCATTGACTTATAACAATGGACTGAGCGATATGCTATTCATGTGGCACAAATATTGTGTTTCTGTATATCACCGTTAGAGCACATTTTAAAATGTGTACTACATAAAAAACATGTAAAACTCAACCGATCAGATGAAATTAAAATTAAAAAAATATATTTTCTTGTGTGCAAGTGATATTTTAATCGCTTATAAGGAATTAAACTCATTCCAACTTTAATTTTCAAAAGTTATTTTTAACTGAATCCTGCGTATGGGCAAGATAGATGGAGCATGCTAAACACTATCTTTACCTTATTCTTTCTGCGGTGATTGCATCTGCAGTCAAAATAAAAACATCAAATGGCATAATAAAACGTTCAGTAAGCAATATTTTGTGTTGGTAGCTCCAACTCTTCCATAGGGAGAAAGAGGAAACTGTAAAACTTGTGCCATTCTTTCCTATAGGAAAATGGCAATACGCTGACACAAAACCCTCGAGAATACTTCCCAAGCCATGAAACAGAAATCTATATGTATGCGTTGTGAGTCTATTTTCCAAAATGTTCTATATTAATACTTATGGAAAAGTGCCAAACATTGACTTTATATATGCTATAGAGCCTAAACTACTATCCATACATGAAAATAGTCTTCTAGTACCTAATCTACAGCTTGATTCCTTACCATCCCAAAGGCCACACTTACTATATACCTTCCTTAAGAAAATAATAAAATAGTTTTGATTACAAATTAACCTTAACATTTTACGCTCACTAACCCTCATCTGAGTAATAACTGCATTTGCGTACGTGCAGCCGGAGTCCGATCTCTAGGCAGCTACATTCGATATCACCAGCCCACGCGTAGCCCCCGGAATATAATACAAGGCATGAAGTCGGGGAAGGCACGGACACATTAAAAGGCCTTAACGTGCCGGGTCGTAGCCCCCGGAATATAATACAAGTCATGAAGTCGCCGAAGGCACCGACACATTAAAATGCCCTAATGTGCCGGGTACAGCATGCAGTAAGAGCTCACTCTCACTGCTTTTTGTATACTCGTCATGGAGGAAAAGCTGAAATTGCATGTTAAACAGCTCCTAAAGCCCAAAACTGTCACTTCCACAGCAAAGTTAAAACAAATTGCAGCTAAATATGTTTTCTTTCTAATAGTTAAAAAAAAGGCATGTAGAACAAATTAATGGAAATTATAGCGTTTGAAAGAAATGCAAGCAACTTTTATATGAAAAACTCCTGCAGTATGACAAGGCGAGAAGACCGTGAATGTCGCCTGCTAACCGGCCCGCTGCTCTCTTTTTTCGACTTTGTTCATCATCCCATGACGGCACAGCGACATTGCAATGATTACTCAGCTGAGAATTTTTGTTTGAGGAATCGTAGTCATTTGGTTAAGATGAATTTTTTTAAATAATTTTGTTAAGAAAGGTATGAGAAATTTATCACGGTTTGGAAGGTAAGAAAGTAATCTTAAGATTATCAGAACACCATTTTTCTGTATGAGTAATAGTTTAGGGCGGAGGAGCTATTCAAATCAAACCTTTGTCAGTTTTACATAAGAACACTGCAAATATTTTAGAATGTAAGGACTCCGTTGGGCTTCGCGTGCGGTAGGGAGGGAGTCTGTTTCATGGCTTGGGAAATATTCTCGAGGGTTTTGTTCGTACCCATGATATATTTAGCCGACATCAGTGAGTTATTGAGGTTTGCTATGAGCTCTTCCATACATCACTTTCTTAGTGCTATCGTCGATATCTGTATATTTCTTGTCTGTACTAAAAGTCTAAATTTCCCCCGGGGGAACAATGTATTTTAAATTCAAAAATGTTACCCCAATTGACGATAATGATTAAGGTCAACGTGATTAGTGTAACTGATAAAAACGCAAAAATTTCCCTAGCAACAAAATGTAAATGACGCGAATGTAAATCAGTTTTTCCTACGAATATTGAATGGAAGACTTGGCATTTAAAATGCTCAAGGCGAGGCAACAATAACTATGGAAAAAAGTACACTGGTGACGTACCACATGTATTCCTCATAAATTAGAAAATTACTCTCTCACACCACAGTGTTTAATTAAATTTAATAATGGTTTCTATTTTTAATTTTTTCAGCTAAAATAAGACAGGAAAAGACGCGTCGTAAAGGTCCAAGGCATCCGATACCATTGGATCCATCAGATTCATCGGTATATTATACAGCAATAGACACAGAAGCCGATATCTATAGATCCCGGTTTTCACCAGAAAGATGCTACATAGATCCGTGGGATCTTGAAAACTATCATTACGTTCGAAGGTAAATTAAAATTCATCCACATCCAGCAATACATTTGAATAAAACACTCACAAAATTAAAGACAATTAGGCTCTCCTGGAAGAAGCTCTACCCCAAGCCCGGCCGGTGAACCAATTTCTTCAACTTTCTTTTACCTTCCCAATAATGCGGAGGAGTGTCCAGCATGTTACGCTGGAATGGATGAACAGACCTTCTACAATGCAAAATATGAAACCATTCTCGATGACGATCAGCTCTACAGTACATATACAGGTAATCTATATTTTCCGGGTATGTAGTAAAAATTCTCACTTTCAACCTTATGACGGTTTAGTGAACCGAAGCTTCCGTTTTCTTTTTTTTCCGGAGTGAAACTACTAGTATATGACGACTCAGCATTGCGAGCAATAACCTCTTCCAATTGTAATTACTATATATCTGCGCGAAATCCATCAACTTCCGCTTGAATAATATAATTAACGTTATGCTAGGCGTTCAGGTTTAACCGATTGTGCCACCGCATTAACATAATCTATTTACATTTTCTTTTCAGACTTTGAAAGCTCTTCATCTGCTGAGAGACATAGTTCATACAGTGACAGTTCAGTTTCAACACTAATGCTTCATACACCAGGTTTTGGTCCAGCTTCAGGACGAAGACGAATGGTATTGCCTAAGCCAGCTCCAAGATTGGAATTTCCGGCACCACCACCATATGATTATGGAATACCCTTGCCAGAGAACAATTACTGCTCCCTATCTGATTGTTATGATTGTTGTATGACTGATTACAACATTCCACTATATTCACCATCCTCATTGTATGGGGGAGGATCATCAATTTACAATACTTACTCCAATCGCTTTGGGCTTAGTAAAAAAGGTCTACTACAGATTGACTATTCTTGCAATTGGAATGATTTGGATCGATATATAGCCAAGGATATTTAGTCAAGGGATTTGGGATATAAGTTTAAATTATTTCTTTATTTTTACTATTTTTAACATTTTAGTTTTAAGAGGAATATTAAAGCATATACGAGTAAGAAGCGAATCAGAATTTTATTATAATTTTTCTTCTTCTAATTTTTAGTAAAATCATGCGAAAATCCACAATTACATAGTTGTTTAAACTTAACTCCTGCATTAGAAAATTATTTTTATTTCTCTGTAATATATTATACTTACGTGGTTATAATTAGTTTTCTAATAATAAATTCCTTTGGAATTATAGCATGAGATATATTTCTGGATGGCAGAAGATTCCATTAATACCTACATATGCCTTGATTTTCTGCCGCGGACGTATGTATTCACTTAAATTTCGCGTGTCACCTTTTAATAATATGTTTAATATCTGCCTAAACTTTTTAATTTAGGTTAACTTTACCTAGCAAAATTATTATCTTAAAGTTACTCTTTACAGGAAATTACTCTCATTCTTATGTTTCAATCTAATACAAAGTTACTGACACTGTGGGATTAATTTTTGCGTTAAAATTTATTGAAACATGATATTTTTGTTTTCCATTGAAATTGATGGGATATGAAATTTTTGAATGTTAATCTAAAATACTAATTCTTTTATTATGTATAATTATTTGATGTTTCTGAAATTCTTGAGGAATGTGCTATGTAATTACTTCGAGTGAATATGGACGTGTAGTCCATCCTGTCAGCATGAGGGCAGCACTCTATCATCGTTTCTAGTGCGGGAGATTTATAGGGTGGAGGGGGGGGGGGGGTTATCCAAAACCTGCTGCCGATCACGAATCATAATCAAAAAGAAATTCGTACCTAATCCAAACGACGAGCACCACATACAACCCTGAAGGGGCCCCGACACCACATACCCTTTCTGACTATGAAGGCGCAGATGTTCTGCCTTCTTGCTGCTTGTTCCAACCACCCAGTGGCAATGAGGGCAGAATATTTTTTTCAGTGTCCCTAATGATGCCCTGAAAGTTTTAGAGTAGGAGTGGACCCAACCAACCTTCATCTCACGAGGGCTCCAGGAGAAAGGAGGAAAAGGATTTAGGTTATCATCGTTTGAGCCTTCAGTTCCATTGTCCCAGGAGACAGAAGGAATTGAGTAAAAGAACGGAGTTGCTCCCCTTATAATTTCTTTAATAATTAGTCAGTATCATGATTTTTAGCTACTAATATCCGAAAGCTCTGAATTGAAATAACATCAAACGAAACCCTACTCGGTCTGCAGTCACTAAAGGTATTCTATCCCCATATGATAAAATTATTATTAAATTCAAGCACTGACGGCAAATACATGTTTAGGTTAATTTTAATAAATAGGTCCCAGTCATGGCAAAAATATACTATGTTTCTTACTTAATAAATTCCTCAAGGTAAGGCTGTATTTTATTTGTAAAAAAAAAACTTTATCACGAAAAAATTGAATTCTTATATATCTTTATTAAATGCCTTGAGCTCAATTATATTTTAACTATTTTTAAAAAAAAAATCTTAATCGCGGCAGAAAATATTCTGGCTCAAGTCTTCATTATTCGTATTTTAAAACAAAAACCTTAATCATGACAAAATGTAAAAAAAATCTCGTTAAAAAAAAAGGAATTCTAGTTAAGTCGCGGCGACATTGTTTTTCTACTTATACATTATCGTTCCCTTCATTGGGCGTAAAGAATTGTTATTAGCAAAGTTGAACATATAGAAGAAATATTACACACCAAATATATTCAAAAGATTACTCACGTATGATATAATCCCTCGAAGGATCTCCCTGGAGGCGGAATAGTTACGGCCGACGATCTGAAATGAAATTTTCGTTGGTATCAAGTACCTTTTCGAAGAATGATTATTTTCTGGATATACTAATTAATTGTCGCTATTGTATAGGAAAATTCTAACTAATTGACGTGAATGTACAGGAAAAGAGAACGTAAAGCAGGATTTACATTATGATGACATGCATTTTTTACAGAAATTGTGAGGGAGATAGTTAATTGAAATCATTACAATACCTCACTCGTACGCTCCCCACTAGTTTTTATGGTAAAAATTGAAAACTGTCAAACTGTCTAATTGGAAATTTTCAAGTTTTGAATCGTTTTTTCGTAGATATTCAAAGACGGATCATGAAAGAAATATAATTTTACAATTTCTAAAATATTGCATGAACGCACGAAGGAGTTCGAAGCAAAGGATGAGAGTAATAATAATAATAATAATATATACAAAAAAATTCATGAGTACACAAGATCTACAGTCTTATATTCGCACAACTAAATAAGCGGATGTAAAATTGCGACTGCGCATTAAAATATAAAGCTAAAACTAAATACAAAATAAAAAGGATAACTATTCAGCTATTCAGAGTAGACTAAAAAACAGAAAGAGAAAAAAAAACTAATAATAAGCATACAAAATTAAATGAAAAACTATATAAAGTAAAGAATAGGTCATGCGAGAGTAAGTAAAATGAAATAAAAATCAAACCAAATTTAATTTAATTTATGCCAACCGAAGGAAGAACTGAGAAGCGATCCTTGAATAACCTCTTGAACATGTGCAGGGAACCAGCGTTTTGAATATTTGTTGGTAAACTATTCCACAATTTAGTAGCCTGAACAAAGTAAGAACATTCATAAGCAGCTGTATGGAAACGAGGCAAGAGAATATTTGCGTTTCTAGCAGAACATAGATTTTGTATATGTGAAAACAAATAGCTTGGGGTTTTTAATTTTAGCAGATTATATAGAAAAATCAGTAAATTGAATTCAAGATATTTGAATATGGAGAAGCCGAGCAAACGATGATTGAAAGGAGAGATGTGGTCAAACCTTCGAAGGCCATAGATAAATCTGACGCAATCATTGAATGCGACGTTCAGTTTACGGGAGCAGGTACTATCCAATTTCGGATATATTACATTTCCAAATGTAAAATGGGGTATTAAAAGAGTTTTCACCAATTTTGACCGTATCCCTCTAGACAAAAATGAGGCGGTTAGCCACAGTTGCCTGAGTCCTCCGTAGATCTTACCAAGGATTGAGTTAACATGATCGCAGCATTTCAGAGATGAATTTATAGTAATACCTAGATTTTTAACAGACCCTACCAAAGACAGAGGAAAGTAAAATGTTGGGGAATTCAGTAATATTCAGCTTCCTGTTATTGATAATAATGTAGAGAGATTTATTTGGATTGAGAGTCAGATGGTTGGATTGTGCCCATTGATGTATCTTATTTAGGTTACTGTTTACTCGAGCAAAGCAATCCTCAATCAATCCAATAGGTCTGCTGAAGTAAATCTGCACGTCATCAGCATACAAATGAATATTAACGTCCTCCACAGTTTCAGGCAGATCATTTATGAAGATACTGAAAAGCAGGGGTCCCAATATTGATCCTTGCGGAATACCACAAGACAGTGGAAGGAGGCCTGAGAAAGTATTGTTTACCTTTACTTGTTGATATCTTTCTGACAAGAAACTTTGAATTAACTGAACAGCCGTAGAGGAGAACCCAAAATGAGTAGATAATTTCTGGAGAAGCATCATGTGATTGACGCAGTCGAAAGCCCTGGAAAAGTCCAGAAGGGCCAAGATACTGATACAACCGTCATCGAGAGCAGCTCGCAAGTCATTAGTAACTTTTAACAAAGCTGAAGTACAGCTATATAGTACCTATATAGAAAGAAATTTGTCGCAAAATATCAGGTGATACTGTAATTCAGTTCTACAATCATAATTTTGTACGATAACGACATTTTTATTTATTATTTATTTCGTATAGTAAACAAAAAATTCAGTAACTACTCTGCTAATATGTAAACATGAAAATAATTCCACTTCCACCGGTGAAGATAATTCCACTCCGTTTCGTGTTCGCATGACGGATTATCTCAAAGGCGGCATAATTCTAGCAAATTATAAAGGAGTGAATCTGTTGGCACACTGATCCCTGCTTGTGGTTGGAAAACAATATTTTCTATAAAGAAATAATTAAAAACTTTCAATTTCGTATTATTTAATTACAAACTCAAAACTTACTTTTATTTATTTCAACAAATAATTTCACTTGACTGATGTATTTATAAATGCCATATATAGTAACAACAACACTATGGCAGCACGAGTAGTCGAAATTGACAAATTAGTGTTGCCAATGACAACGTTTTAGTTTCAGTAACCATAAAAACTCCCTATGCTTGAGGTCTTTTTATGGTTCCGGACACGCACACAGTGACAAATCGACGTCCGAAAAAAATTCAGGACGCGTTTGCTTCTCTCGTTGCTCATAAATAAATTTCCGTATACGATGTACTATCTCCCTCACAATTTCTGTAAAAAATGCATGTCATCATAATGTAAATCCTCCTATATGCAAACATGCATGAAATCTTTACATGGCTATTATTTCTGAATAAAGAATAATTTACATATTTAAATTTTCAATATGAATCTATAAATGCATAGTTCCTTGTTTATCTGGACTTTTATAAGGTTCTAATCTTGTTTTGGTTATTTATGTGCAGGACCATTCTGATTCATAGACCCAAGAAGTCCTGCCGGTTCAAAAATATACTTGGAAATAGGTGTGTGGATGATTACACGCGAACATATTTAGGATGATAGCTGAGATGCGTCCTTGTTTCCATCAAATAAAAAGTGTTTTTTCCATTGAGCTATACCGCCGCCAAGACTGGCGCCCAAAACAAAGTCAGAATATAGTGTTTACAGTATCTTCTTTTCAGGGTGAGAAATACACAATCTAATTTCTCGTTGAGAACTATTCCGTACAGGTTGCTCGATGTATCTTTTTGGATCCGCTTTCGGCAGATCAGCGTGTTCCGTCCAACACGTGTCGTGTGGTAGAAAAGTCTATGATTCGGTCCAAGATTATATTTATACACTACAGTGATAGAACGACTGTAGGTATGTAATATTCGATGATGTTGCGCTAGTAGCTTACCAAAGGCATAGCTCCTATTATTGCTGGGGGTGGAGTAGCAAGTATTGCAGAACTCCAAGTGTTGATTGTGGGGAGTAGTTAGATCATCATTCCACCAATTAAAATAAACGCAGAAACCCTTCGTGTAATGTTCGATGATAACTGATAACTAACTATCTCTATTTGATTGCGCTATATTCTATTTATATTTTAAAATTAACCTACGTCTATCTTACATATGGTTCCGGGGTCAACCAATCGGCATAAAAATGCAAGCCGTGACAAAAGTAAATTGTGCAAGTAATTTCAGAAACTATGTGCTTGCTTGCATTTTTGTGACGGTGCTTGATTGGCCCAATATTCGTTCTATGGTTCAATTATGTTTATGTGGGGAAATGCGTGGTTGACTCATAAGAAAAATGAGTTTGCAGTTTGTTTTGTTTTTTGTTTATTTTGTATGGTAACCGCTTATGGGTTCACCGCACCTTCCCCCTAAGAGAAAAAAAAATTTGTAGAAATTTGTTAAAATCTACTTACGTGTATGTTATATATCTATTTTGACGTCACTAGTTTTGTTATCTTTTGTTTTTTTTTTACGTATATAATTATAATTTTCTTAGAATTTTCGTTAATAATTTTGCTTGTATTTGAAGATATTTACATTGTTTTCAATAAAAAAAAATTATATATCAATGATTTATAATTTTCGTATTTGTGCTTTTATTTAACTCTTGTTAATGATATTGTCAATTCTTATGGCTATGTAAGCTTTTGTTATATAATGATTTTTCTGAGTATATTTTTTTTAATGTATCTTAGACCTAACCTTATTCCTGTTTTCAATGATACAATTAACAGTTCAATATCTATTACTTATGGTCCTTTGTATAAAGGGTCTAATTTTTTTCTATTCTGTGCTGTAATTAATACTTGATCGCCTATTTGTATTAATAGGGGTTTGCAGTTAATTTCACTGTTTTGTTTTCTTATTTCTTTTGAATGTTTTAGGTATTGATTTGCTTTACTTATTGTTTTTTGTAACCTAGCTTTAACTTCTTTGCTATATAGGTAGTAGTTATAGATCGGTTCAGGATTAGCAACTGTGAGCTCAGAAGGGAGATTCACTCTTTTTGCGAAAACTAGTTCGAATGGCGTGTAGTTGTGAACGCTGTTTGGAGTAGTGTTGTAGCCAAATGAATAATATGGTATCCATGTATTCCAGTCATCTCTGTTATCATTTACGAAACATCTCAAGTATTCGATAAGACATTTGTGGTTTCTTTCCAGAGACCCTATAGTTTCGGGATTGCAGCGGTTGCGAAAATTTGCTTTATTTTCAATATATTGCATATTTCAGAGAAGATTTGGTTTTATACTCAGTTCCAAGATCTGATTTTATTTTACTCATTGGTCCATAAGTTAGTATAAATCCGTTGACTATTGCTTGTGCAATAGTGTTTGCTTCCTTATCTCTTGTCGGAACTATTACGATATATTTGCTTAGGTCGCATTGGATGGTTACCACGTATCTATTGTCCCTACATGGTAAAAAAAAATTGTTGAAAATTCCATTATAATGGTTGGCATTTTGTTGCCATCATTAATAGCGGAATATTCTATTACAAAATGTACGGTACATTATTATTGTGTAAAGCAAAATTATTTGTTATGTAATATTACAAACGGCGAAGAATTTTTAATTTTTATGTAAACGAACAGTATGTATTCCATAAAGTCCGGAATCACAATACATAAAATTTATGTAAAAGAAAATAATTTTAATTATTTGATATGTAAAAGTTTTTTATGTATATTTACATATGTAATGCTGTTCCATGAAATATGTAAAAATCGTATCATATTTGTAATTTTAACTAATTGATATGTAAAAGTTTCTCATGTACATTCACATGCCAATATCTTGTTCCGATACGCAAAATCCTCCATAAAATTATTGTTTTTGACGTACATTTTTTTCATTCTTTGTTCTCCTACTTCTTTATGAGGTGGATTAAATATGGAATATTTTTTTAAATTTCTGAAAAAGAAAAATAAGACATTTATTTATTCTTAAGTAAACTCGAAATATAAATATCAAATACCGATAATATGGAAACCATATCTAAATAATTAACATTTATCGATGGTAGGCCGCCGAATAATGGTAGAGATGCAAAAATGCAAACATTTTGATCTATCGACTTCAGGTACATCATGAACTAAAATTTCGCAGAGAAATTAGTTCAGGTCGTTTGAGAAAAAAAACACACTGGAAAAATACTGCGTACTCTGGATCTGTACGTATATATTCTATGTAATTTTTCATTGGACTGATGGCTTGTTTATGCGGGTATGGGTATTGAGTTGAGTACCAAATGCAGAACAGTTGAAAATTTCCCCAAAAATACGGGAAAAATACATTGTGGTTAAAAATTTTACAGAGGGAAATGTAAAATTACATATATTAAGTGAAATAGTCCGTAATGGAAATTGAATATTACATAACTGTAGAGTAAAATTCAATAAAGATCTGGATTTTACAATAAAACGCTGCCAAAACGTAGAACCAGGAACCATAGTCATCTTAAAGGAAGAAAATACGCCTGTCACGAAGTGGCCACTGGGACACATAGTTCAACTGTACAAGGGTATTGATGGTTACACAAGAGTAGCGGATGTTCGAACAGCCACGGGCCTCTTCCGGAGGTCAATTCACAAACTTTCGCCCTTATACATAGAAGCGATGTTATGGAAGTATGTTGAGTGATTGACATCGGACGTAAAGTACAGACTGCCAGCATGAGCTGACAGATCACTAAACGGACAGCGTTCACTGCAGGGCGGCACGCTAGTTCGCTCATTGGCGGAGAGTTGGGGAGGTTCCAAGAAAAACCTGCCACTGCCGTCAGCCATAATCAAAAAAATTCGTGCCTATCAACACAAAAGCCGGCACACATTCGGTCCTGAAGGGACCCTTACGTCACTTACCTGTATACCATCCTCAAAGGCGCAGATGTTTCAGCCTTACTGCATGCCCCAACCACCCATTTGACACTGAGGGTAGTAAGTATACAGTGTCCCTAATTTACCTGAAAGGAGAGAGAGTAGCGGACCTAAACGACCTTCACGTGTGAGGGCTCCAGGATATGAAGGAAGAATTAAAACTTTCAAAGATTCATATCTACGTTATAATTGCCAGGTTAACAAAAAAACTTCGTCACTCCCACGTCCTTCAAACTTAGATCTTAATCACCCAAGGAACATGAGCCTAGCGATACGTATGTTTCACAACACGTTAATAATTAGTTAGTGTTACACTGTGATATGTTGTCTTTAATAGCAAACAATCAGCTCATGTCTCTATATATTATCTTTAAGCTCTTTAGGACTTATTATAATGCTTCAAAACAGCTCTAGGTATATTATTTCCTGCTTTCGCTGACAATTTGTGAACTGTTCCTTCACTCGGGATTCCGACTAACTAACATGACTGACTTTATACGCCTAATATGGGTTCCGTATGAGAATTCCCAAATTCTATTTAAATTCAAATAGTTAATAACAAAAAAAAATTCTTTGCTTAGTTAATGTTAGAAATCATATAATGGATTATGATAGGGAATGGTTACAGCTCCACAGAATCCAGTAAAAGCATTTAAAAGATACTAACATCTACGTATATATTCCGCGCTAATCGAACAGTCTATTGATTTTCCTTGAGGGGAATTTTATTCATTTCCTCCCTCCCTTTTCTTTTTCTTATAAATAAATTTGTTTTTAATTGAATAAAAATTATTTGTTACAAAAAGTCCGTTAAGAAAATATACCTACGTACCTAGTTGTATAATTTAATGCATTTAAAGATGATAATACGTTTTTTTTTAAAAATTAAAAAAAAAAAAAAATCTTACAGCAGTCTTGGCTGCAATCTCTTAGAACGAACGATTCCTTTTGTTTTCTTTGTTATATAGTTATTGATTGTGTATATAATTCTTTAAATCATTTTGTTTTCTGTTAATTTGTTCATCCTTGTCTTTTTTTCTTTTTTAATTATTGATGAAAGGAGTAACATTGTTTCATACTATTCGTTCCGAAGCGTGAGACGAGCATAACTCTACAATAAACTAATTCACTTACATGCTTCTAATAAAATTTCCTCCTGTCGATTGTATTTAACCATTTACCTTAGGTTTGATCCTTAAATGTTCGATCTAATATCATAGTTAACTACATTTTATTTATATACCTACATACTACATTGGACGAAAAAAGAGAAATGGTTTTTGATGTACTCACCATTATGGTTTCATATTTCAGTCTTTTGTTGATAGCTGTCTCGAAGAGGCCTCCTAGAGTCGCCGCACTGGATATATTGCTATTAGACAAACGTTAATTCAAATGATTTTTCTTAGTTCGTCCAGAATCTATATTTAAAACTAGGACTTTTTTTACACTTGACAGCACACGAAAATGGTGTTGGCCTACGGCGGAAAATCTACAAATTGCAACTCCATAGAGCTTTGTGTATATTAGGAACGGTTTACTTCTTTATGATATTTACTATAAAACTAGCCTTATTAGACGCTCATCCTTAAAAAAATCATAATTCTCACTTGTATTTTACTTAGTAAAACGCTTGTTGTTATTTCATTGTGTTGACTGCGCAAAGCATCGCAACCTTTTAGTAAACTCACAGTGAGTTCTGGTAGTAGTCCGACTGTATCGTCAGTACCATCGGTCAGAAGAGCTGATTCCAATTCATGATTGAATATCTAGGCGACCAATAAAAGTAGAAACCATTTATATGTGCGCTTTTCAATCCTTTGAAAACTTCACTGAAGTTCAAATTGTAGTTTTGTAAAGCCGTCCGTTTTTAGGGTTCTAACATGTGAATTGTATTGTCGGATCCGTTTACTTGGCGAAGAAATACAGTTGCTTCTACGTATTTATGCTGAAAACTTTCCGTTCTAAACGAGTCTACACTTGATTTGTATTATAAAGCTGGACATATGTGGATACCACCGAATACTTTTAGTACCGATCACGAACTGTTGAAATGTATCTTGGTGTGACCAGTCCGAGAAATATTGATTTCAAAGCCCTTGGTCGCCCGCATCAAAACTTCCTTGCTCAACAGCGAATTTTGTTAAATTTGTGTATGTCTCAAAATTGGACGGAAGACAGAAACGCCAGAATTAAAACAATCCGGCCAACTTATCTCTGGAGCAGCAAAAAGTTCTTCCCTTTCAAAGAGCTCAGCAAAATTTTCTTTCTCTTTGGCCAGCACCCTTTGAAAATTCCTTTTTGGGCCAGATATCGTTGAGGATTTTTGATGATCAGTTTTCTGATTTCGTTCGTGCGCGCGACTTTTACTCGAGAAGTAAGACAGATTGATTCTTCTTCTTCTTTGTCATCCCCAGCCTGTCATCTCCAGCTTGAGGAAATGCATTTCTTTCGGTCGGGGTGCGTTCATTTTTTTTATGCTTGACGCAGCCGGCCTACACGCTTCAGTAATTCTTGTAGCATATTGCTATATGCAATACGATACGATCATAATAAGGCAGAGTGGTCTGCGCCACCCGTGGTTCAGATAACGCTGAGAAATGGTCGACTGAGCTAGCCGGTCTTAAACATAGGCCTCATCACTGCGGGCGCTCAATGTGTGTCACGACCCACGACCCAATGCGTATTCCTCATCACTCAGACTCTACTTGACCGATGACGCATCGGGGACACATCCCTGAAGTCTCGTCAGCCTTTGATCAGACCTCGACATCACTCTCAGTGTGGGAAGCCAAATTTACATTGACAAGCTGGTAACCCAAAAAATCCAGCCGGTCGATGCCTCTTCGCTCTCCCTCACCGAGATGCTGAGGAAGCCCCGCGATCAGTAACCTAAAGAACTGATCGCTAAGCTTTCCCGGCACAACATCTCCTCCGATCTCCGACGGCGATTGTTCAAGGGTGTGTCTCCAAGGCGTCGTCGAAGTAGTGACATGCTGACAGCCGTATACAGGAATGGATTCCAACAGGTATATCACCCACCATTGACGGCGCAATAGGAGGGCTTCGTGATATCCTATAGTTTACCAGTGAAGCTGGCTGGATGCCTTCTTAGGGCTACCAGGAATAAACGTGACAGTCGATAGATGACGCTTTTAGACTGGACATCACTGCCTGATGTCTTTGGCGTGATAGACTCCTAACAGTTTCCCCTGCAGATCTTCAAGCTCGTATAGGGATATATAGGATTTTCCTCCCAGTTTAGCACTAGTCTGCTGTTGGAAGTTGCTTTGGGCAAAATTCCGTCTAAATACCTCTTGACCCACCTTGAAATCAACAGGCTTCGCCCTGAGATTATAGGCTCGTGAACCTGGTCGAACGCATGTTGTAAATTTTCCTGCACTCTATCAACGAATCAATCTCAGTTTGTCCTCAGCATCTACTCTCACCGGCTCATTAAGAGTTCCAAGGCTCCTCAAGATGGAATAGGAGCTGCCATGTTCAATCATTTGTTGACCGAAAAGTGTTCGATAAGGAGAGAAACCAGTTGCTTGGTGGAAGGAGCTCCTGAGGGAACTAGCTATCTGGCTCAGCTTCTCATCCCATTTTGTGTGTTCCTTCCGAATATATGCTCTAATCCCTGACAATAGAGACCTGTTTACTCGCTCTGAGGCGTTTGGTTGCGGCGAGTAAACTGCCGTTCGCAAGTGCTTCACCCCATACTTGCCTAGCAATCTGGTAAACTGAGTCGAGCAAAACTGGACTCCGTTGTCAGAGACGATCGTTTCCGGGACTCCGAACACGTGGAACACTTCCGTCTCGATGAATTGGCACACAATGAGTGTAGATGCTTTTCTCATAGGTTTGAGAATTGGAAATTTTGAATAGTGGTCAAGAACTATTAGAATGCAGACGTTTCCTTTCACTGCCCGAGGATATGGACCCAAAAAATCGATATACAGCTTTTGCCATGGTCGTTCTGTCACAGACTGAATTCTCATAGGTGGTCTCAGAATAGTATTGGGAGCCTTCGTTTTCTTACACACGTCACAGGCGCCTACGGAGTTTGTGACATCAACTGTCATTCGTGGCCAGTACAAGTGTCTTCTAAGACGTTCTAGTGTTTTCTCTATACCTCCGTGTGAAGCCAGTGGCGGATCATGAGCCCTTGAAATGACGTCGGTGACAAGCCCTCGTGGAATCCAAAGCTTCCAAGCTTCTTCTTCCTGAATCGGATCGGCTGTTCTCGGAACAGTCCGAATGTAAACGAAGCCATCCCTGACGCAAAGATCTGGTAGTTTGCCAGAAGTCGTTTTAACCTTATGCCTCAGTTCCTAATATTCCAACGAGTTGA
Source organism: Dioctria linearis (assembly GCA_963930735.1). Classification (NCBI taxonomy): domain Eukaryota; kingdom Metazoa; phylum Arthropoda; class Insecta; order Diptera; family Asilidae; genus Dioctria; species Dioctria linearis. Next base: position 98,149,764 of record OZ005740.1, read on the forward strand.
AATATGGCGAACTAAGGTCAACTTCCGGGCCAGGATCTGCGTTTGTGGACAGGCTGTTACAATGGATGCGTGACAGCGCATCATGGGCGACGTTCAGGCTTCCTTTTCTGTGCTCAATAGTGAAGTCGAAGCCGTGAAGCTTCAAACTCCACCGTGCAAGTCTACCGCTGAGGTCCTTTTGCGACATCAGCCATTTCAAGCTCGCATGATCAGTCACTATCTTAAACGGCATGAGTTCTATGAAGGGCCGGAACTTCTGTACGCTCAAGATTGCAGCTAAGCATTCTTGCTCTGTGACGGTGTAATTTCGTTGTGCCGAGTTCAACTTTCTCGAGACATAGACCATTGGCTTCTCGTGGCCATCGTCATCTAGTTGAAGCAGCACTCCTCGCATTGTATGAGGAATGGTTTGGTGAAGTCTGGACTCACTAACAACGGAGCAGAAGTAAGTTTTTGTTTGAGAAGATCAAAAGATGTCTGGGCTTCAGGTGTCCATTTGAACTGACTAGGGTTTCTCAAGGTGTCTGTAATGGAGGCAGTTAAGTCAGCATAGTTCGGGATGAACCATCTATACCATCCTGCCATACCTAGTAGGCGTCGGGCTTGCCGAACAGTTTTAGGTGACGGATAGTCAACTTTGGCTGAAATTTTGTCAGGGTCAGTTCGCATACCTCCCTTTCCGGCAATGAATCCCAAGTATTTGGTCTCTTTGATGCAAAACTTGCTCTTCTCGACGTTGATAGCGAGGCTACCTTTCCTCAAACAATCCGCAACACGAGCTAGCAGCGTAAGATGAGTGTCGAAGTCTGATGACAGAATTAATAAATCGTCTAGATAGACGAGGACGTTCTCACGAAGATCGAAAGGAATGACTTTATCCATGAGGCGGCACATCGTTTGTGGAGCGCTGCATCGGCCGAATGGCATCACCGTGTACTGCGAGAGAGGATGACCAGGTACTGTAAAAGCGGTCTTCTCTCTGGAATCAGTGTCTAGTAGGATCTGCCAGAATGCGTCTTTCAGGTCCAAGCTCGTTATGTAGTTTGCCGGAGGAAGTCGACTCAGAAGTGCGTCTATCTGCGGTAGCGGATAGACATCCGTCTTCGTAACAGAGTTGACCTCCCTGGCGTCAAAATAAAGCCGGACCTGTCCAGACTTCCTCACCAGAACAACTGGAGAGCTCCAAGGACTCTGGCTCTCCTCTATCACACCCAGCGATAGTATTCGCTCTAATTCGGCATCCATTAAACTTTGTACAGCCGGCGAAATCGGATAAAAGCGCTGTTTTATCTGGGCGGCGTCATTCGTCTCAATCTTGTGAGTGACCAATGATGTTTTTCCCAGTCCTAAAGAGGCGAAAGAAGGGAAAAGCTGTTTCGTGGCATCCAAGCGTTGTTGTTCCAGACTGGAAAGAATATGGCAATCGGTGTCAGAGGTAGCTGCTAGACTCGGATTCACTTCTGCAACTATACCCAGGATATCTGGGGCCAACCCAAATAGACGCCAGAAGTCTATTCCCAGATATAGTGCCTGTGTGAGCCCAGGAACCACGTAAAAACGCACGTTTTGGGTCTAATCACGGAAAGTGACGTCCAAGTTCACATGACCATGCACAGTCGTCATGGCACAATTAGCTACTTGGACCTGTGTCCGATACCTCTTCCATTCAACCTCTGCTTCTGCAAACTTCTCTAGAGCTCCCAGGCCTAGAATACTGACAGTGGCACTACTATCAAGTAATCCAGTCTCAGTTCGCCCGAGCAGCTTTACTTCGGCATACGGTCGAATGTCGTCTGGCATCGACACGGAAATCTGTGCCAGTTTCTCTCTTTCGAGTCGCATCCGTCGACAGTATTCCCGCCAACGAACGGTTGATCATTTCTTTTTCGGTCTAATATCCAAGTCAGGAAACACGATTTCAGCTAACTCTGCCACCGAGGAGAAGATTCGGTCTCTTATTGCGTTGTATTTCTGCAGACGCGTATAATACGGCGTCAGCGGATACAAAACTGGCTTACGCCCACTCGCCATAACAGAGTTTGGTGGCCGTTTTAAAACAGAAATACCATGATGCCAAATCTCCCGCTCAGTAACCTTGTCAGCTAAAAGTGCTGTCGGTCTTATCGGGACATCGAAAATTAAAGACTCTTCCAAAGAATTGTCTAATAATGTCATGGGCTCCCCAGAAGTGGAAATGGGAGCTTGAAGATCCGCGGAGAAGTCTATCAGGTTCTCCGTCTCAATCAATGAAATGTTCATACTATCTGGTGTTTTGCTGACATCATCAGAATCACTGAATGATATCAGTGGACAATTCAGGGATTCGTCAAGGTCTGCTAATGGAGGGAGGTCCTCCTTGCTCAAAGCTTGAACTGGAGTGTTCGTTGCGGTTGTCGCTCGTGACGTTTCCGCTGGTCGGAAAGAGGTGGTGGTATTCCCGACCCATCTCAGGTTTTTCTGTCGACAATAGCTGCAATCGGGCTTGAAAATGTTCTTGCGTTCGCATCCATAGCAGAACACAACTTGTCTCTCCTGCCGGCAATCTTGATAGAAGTGACCGGACCGGTCACAGTTCCAGCAAGTTACATTCTGAGGGGTTGTAATAGCAGCTAGTACTACTGCTTCCTCACTGCGTTCATGTGTTATATTCATTTCGGCCTCTGTCGGACGAAACTCATCCACCTCGCTGACTCTTTCGCCGCGATAAGCATTCCAGCTGCTCGCTGTCGCGATTCGCTGCTGCGTCGCCTGTATTTGAGTCACGAGACTCCGTAGTTCGTGTATATTGTTAGTGGGATGTAGACAGACCTTTTGCTGAATGTCTGGAAGCAGGTTAGACTTTACGATCTCTAAGAATTCTCCGTCTGCCAAGGGACTTTGCAGTTGATCGCGCAACTGTACCAGGTGTTGATGGAACGTTGAAAATGACTCCTCTGCTTTCTGTTTTCGCAACATCAGCTGTGCTTTGACTTTAAGGTCATCTTGCGGTACTCTGTAAATGATTAGCTATACTTCCCAGTTAATCAGGTAATGAATCTCCATTTATGCCCAGAGGTATCTTCTTCACAGCAGCTGGCGACTTCCGGAAGCTAAGCCAAGGGCCAGCTATGGTTACCGGAGTAATGATTAGGCGTTCTAGTACAACTAGAACTGCCGACTTAATGAGCAGGAAGAATTTGTATTGAAAGACTACTTCTTTTCCTGTCTCGAGAAAGAATGTTTTTTATTCAAAAATGTTCTGCTTATATATAATCGACCTTACTCATAAGGTATACAAAAATTCTTGAATTTCTTAACTTACCTACATAATTTCTAAGGTTACCTAAATACAATTTTATTACTTCATATATGACAAAAATTTCAGTCAAAGCAATCATGCAATCGCAATGCAAATCGTTCACAAGATATGTTGACCCATGTGCAATCACTATTCATTGTCACAAAATACGTAACTTCATGCAATGAAGAGAAATGTTTTTATTACATAATATTTGTTTATTGGTGCCGGCAAAAGAAGGTAAAGGTAAGAATGAATTGGATGTAAGAATGGCTTACATCATTTACACATATGTTGTGTTTATGATTTCGAATGCTTTGGCGGAAGTATTTTAGTGATGCAATTTTTTAGAATATTTTTCACGGCTGTTAGCGTGAAGTAATTTCAAATATTTTCATTGATTGCTGTTTGAATGATTTTATTGTTTCTCATGGGTTTTCTTGATGTTGGGTTTTTCTGTTAATTTATATGAGAGTAGTATGTATGTACTACATCCCTCCCTTTATTAGGAAGAAAAAAATTTTGTTTGAAATTTTTTTTTTTTTTTTTTTTTATTGATTTGCGTTTGCATATTATCTTGTCCTACTGTGATGTTTTTGTAAGTAATTAATCTTATTAACCTCTGTCTTACTTTAATACATGTTTTTAAGATATATACTCTATTCTAGTACTTAACTAGCCTATTGTTGTGGATTTCTTTAATTTCTCCATTAATGTTAAGCTTGCTATTTACATTATTTGTTTCTACAACTAAGTACGGTCCTTTGTATGGTGGCTCCGATTTTCTCTTATTCCCTACTCTTTTTTTAACTTTATCTCCTACTTTAATATTTAATGGTTTGATGTTTCTGTCATGAATTGTTTTTCTGTTTTTCTTAGTTAGTTCTAATATGGCTTTTGCAAGTTTTTGTGTTTGCTGTATTCTACATTTGACCTCTTTGGCATAATCATCTATGTTATATATTGGACTTATGTCTTGATTTCTTAAGTTGGGCAGTGTTGCAATCTTTCCGTAAATTAGTTCGAATGGTGTTAAATTGGTTTCAGAGTGCGGTGTTATATTGTAGGAAAACGTAAAATAAGGTAGCCATTCATCCCATTGGTCGTTTTTACATGTAGAGAGTAAATATTCATTCAGTACTCTATGGTTTCTTTCGATTGAACCCATGGTCTCATGGTGAAATGGGGTTGATGTAACATGTTCTATATGGAAAATTTTGCATATTTCTTTGAATATACTGTTCACAAATTCAGTTCCCTTATCTGTTCTAATTTTTGTGAATGCACCATATTTTAAGATGATCTTTTCAACCAATATTTTCGCGATTTTTTTCGCTTCCTTGTTTTCCATCGGGAATGCTTCAACGTATTTCGTCAATTGGCATTGGCATGTTAGTATGTACCTGTAGTACTTACTTTGTCTTAAGGGTCCTACTGTGTCTATTTCTAATGTTTCGAAACTAGTGCTGGGAGTGTCAGTAATTGTTAAGCGTTCTTTAGTATGTCTCACAACTTTGTTTAATTTACATTCTTCACAATTATTGACGTACGATTTAATCATTTTATTCAGATTTTTCCAGCAGTAACGTTGTTTGATTTTGTTGATGGTTCTCTTTATTCCTGTGTGTCCACCTGTGTGTGGTGTATCGTGAAATTCCTTAATTATTTCCAATTGTTTTTCTTTGTCGGTTATATTTTTAGGAGGTTCATATAAAATTATTCTTATGGAGCTGTTTCTTTCTTTTATCAACTTTTTTGTATTTTATTAAATTCTTCTTTAAATGTTTTTATGTTTACATTCTTGAATATACTATCTTTCGTGGATAGAGCTAGCTTTTGTATTCTGTTGCTAATCATAGAGAGTGACAGTGTCTCCAAGATAAAACCTAATCTAAGGCATGGTTTATTACTATACTCGATTGCAACTTCTTTCTTTTTTATAAATATATTCTTTTTCTTGTTATATCTTCTTTCTAGGATATCCTCTTCTAAATTTATAAATTTTTACTTTTTTATTGTATTAATTTCTGAAATAGAAGCACATTGATGGATTAATAGTTGGCCTGACGATTCGTCCGTGCTTTTATTGTTATCACGTGATTTCACATTATATATTTTCTCTATTCTATTTATTTCTTTTGGTACCATTTCTTTTAATATTTCTGAGCTCAATTTAATTCTCGAGAGTGCGTCTGCATTTGTATTTAGCGCTCCTTTTTTATAAATGATTTCAAAGTCATATTCCGATAATTCCATTCTAATTCGTGTCATCTTTGATGATGGATTCTTATGCGTAAATAGGCTGACGAGTGGACGATGATCTGTAACTACTATGAATTTGCGACCATATAAGTATGGTCTGAAATGAGTTATAGCCCAGTAGATTCCTAGTAATTCTTTAATTATGATGAGTTTGTTCAATTCGTGTTTATTTAAAGATCTGCTTGCGTAAGAAATCGGTAAATCTTTTCCAATTTCTCCTTGTGATAGTACTGCTCCTAGTGCTGAGTCAGAAGCATCTGTAGTTAGGATAAAGGGTTCGTCGAAGTTTGGGTATTGGAGAACTGGAGGACTTATTAGTCTCTGTTTTAATGTTTGAAATGCTTCTTCACATTGCTCCGACCATATGAATGGTGTGTTTTTCTTTGTAAGCTGATTGAGTGGTTTTGCAATCTCAGCAAAGTTTGCGATGAATCTTCTGTAGTAATTACAGAATGCTATGAATCTTCGAGCTTCATCGGCGTTTGTTGGCTTTGGGTAGTTTACTATGCTATCATATTTTCTTGGATCTGTCTTTATTCCTTCACTGGTTATAAGGTGTCCTAGGTAAACTACTTCTGTTTGTAGAAAATTGCATTTTTGTGGATTTAGCTTCAAGTTGTATTCTCTTAAGCGATTGAATGTATTTATTAGATTCCTGTTGTGATGTTGTAGGTTGCACCCATAAGTAATTATGTCGTCAACATATAGGAATGTCTCTGCGTCTAGTCCTGCGAGTGCTATGGATAGCATGCGTTGAAAACTGTTGGTTGATATTTTTAGACCAAATGGTAGTCGCTTAAATTGAAAATGCCCTTTATTTGTTGAAAAGGCTGTGAGTGGTCGTGATTCTTCATCCAGTTCAATCTGATGAAAAGAGCTTGTGAGGTCCAAAGTCGAAAAATATCTAGCTTTTCCTAGGTTGTCCAGAATATCTTCTAATCTTGTTAGAGGAAATTTGTCATCCGTTATTCTTTTGTTGAGTTGACGAAAGTCAACAACCATTCTCCATTTCTTTTCAGCTTTGTTATCCTTTTTGGGTACTACCAATAAGGGGGAATTGTATGCACTTGTTGAATGCTCAATGATGTCTTCATCTAGCAGTTTGTCCACTTGTCTATTTATTTCTTCCAACTGCGTCTGCGGAAGACGATAATTTTTAATATATACTGGAGAATTATCGTGTGTCGATATATGCTGCTGGTAAAAATTATTAACTGTTAATTTATCATTAGTTAGATAGAAAATATCTGTATAGTTCTTGCATAATTCATATAGCGTATCCTTTGCTTTTTCATCCAAATTTTGTACACTTAACTCACTTTTTAGTTGTTCAAATCTCTCTTCCTCCTTAACCTTATGTCTGATTGTCTTCTTTATGAATCTAAAATTTTTCAAAGGAACAACTTCTAACTGCGGATTCTTTATGTGTATGTCATTCTCAGTTACATTTATTAATTTTATATGTTTTATACCTTTTGCTGGTATTATAGTATTCGCTACGTGTAGCCCTTCTCTGATCTCTTTACTTAGCACTACACTATCTTCACTTATTTCTATGGTAGTTGTTTGCATATGATGATCCAGATCTGCGAGTTTGCGCTTGGAATCTGTAGATTCTGTTTTCTTCTGATTTGGCTTGTTCTGAATCAATTTCTTGTGCAAGATCGATAGCATCAGCGTATGTTGCAGGTCTGCTGGCAAATACTGTATATTTGATTGCATTTCTCAGTCCCGATTTAAAAGAGTTCAAGGCAATCTTATCATTCATCTTTGTAATGATGTCTTTATTCTGTTCACCTTGTTCTGATATTTGGATATTATTCAAATCTGCTATCAGAGCATCAATCTCTGAAACGTAGCTCTGCAAGGTTTTATCTCCCTGTCGAACCTTAGACAAATCATTTTGGAGTTTTAGTGCATTTTTGTGTGGTCTGAAAGTTTTGAATAATGTTTCCTTAAAAGATTTAAAATTTATGGGATCTGCTTCGTTAACTATTCTGTTACGAGCTCTTTCCGATAATCTTGTTTTTATCAGGAATTTTACCAGTTTCGTTTTATCTTCTGGTGTTTTTAATTCATCATGGAGATACTCTGCTAAGTTGATGAAGTTGTTTAGTTGTTGCGAGTCTCCGTCAAATATTGGCACTATTTTAGTGACGCTCGCTATGTCAAAGGATGTCATTGTGTTATTATTTATGGTTTCCTCTATTGAACTATTATGATTGTCTGAGCTGTCCGTAAATTCTTCTTCTTCTTCTTCAATGGATTTTTCCAATACCTCTTGAATCTGCTGTGTTTTTATGATAATGTATTTATTTATTTCTTCGTATAAGGTTTTAAATTTATTTAATAGTTTGCCATTGATTTGCTTCTGCTCTGTATTTAATTGATTATATTCTTCAAGAAACGTTGCCTTTAAATTGTCTGTCCAATTCCTTTTTACTAGCAAAAACTGCGCTGAATAGATTCTCTTCGGACTTTTCTTGAAATTTTCTAGAGTCTTTTCCAATTCCTTAATTAGAGTCTTGAGGTTCTGCATCTTTTATCAAAGCCATGTTTTTGTTTTGTTGTCTTTGTTTATTAAAAAAAAAAATTCTTACATGAATCTATTTTAAACTGCTACTACTAATTTACTAGCTTCTTTCTTTACTCTACTTATGAATTTATTTTTAACGTATTTGTATAATATCATTACTAAAATTAAGGCTATTATTAATCCTAAAAAAATTTTTATATCCGTCGCATGTTCAATATATATTTCCGCTGTTAAGAATGAATTTCCTGATGATGATGCTGCTGCGTCCTGATTCGAGGTGGCTTCTTTATTTTTAGATTCCTTTCCGCCCATTGTTTGTATTATCTCCTGAATGTAAATTGTGTGGTGCTTTCTTCTTCGCAATCCAGTACTGCTGCTTTTTTATCCGGATGTCATCCAAGAACGCGTTCTTCTCAACCTTGGTGACGGCTAGGGTGGTCAGCCTATGTAATTCTGCTAACTCTCGTCTATGTTTCACCAGTTTTCCGGCTCTCTTCTTCTTCTTTTTTGTGATATTATTTGCTGTCTTCTGTGTGGGCTGCTCGGCTGCTTTCCTATTACGGTATTCCTCAATGGATATTGGTCTTGGTCCAGCTCTAGGGTCTTCCTTCAGAATTGCTATCAGCTCGGGAGGCAGGGTCGCCATGTAAATGATTAGCTATACTTCCCAGTTAATCAGGTAATGAATCTCCATTTATGCCCAGAGGTATCTTCTTCACAGCAGCTGGCGACTTCCGGAAGCTAAGCCAAGGGCCAGCTATGGTTACCGGAGTAATGATTAGGCGTTCTAGTACAACTAGAACTGCCGACTTAATGAGCAGGAAGAATTTGTATTGAAAGACTACTTCTTTTCCTGTCTCGAGAAAGAATGTTTTTTATTCAAAAATGTTCTGCTTATATATAATCGACCTTACTCATAAGGTATACAAAAATTCTTGAATTTCTTAACTTACCTACATAATTTCTAAGGTTACCTAAATACAATTTTATTACTTTATGACAAAAGTTTCAGTCAAAGCACTCATGCAATCGCAATGCAAATCGTTCACAAGAAATGTTGACCCATGTGCAATCACTATTCATTGTCACAGAATACGTAACTTCATGCAATGAAGAGAAATGTTTTTATTACATAATATTTGTTTATTGGTGCCGGCAAAAGAAGGTAAAGGTAAGAATGAATTGGATGTAAGAATGGCTTACATCATTTACACATATGTTGTGTTTATGATTTCGAATGCTTTGGCGGAAGAATTTTAGTGATGCAATTTTTTAGAATATTTTTCACGGCTGTTAGCGTGAAGTAATTTCAAATATTTTCATTGATTGCTGTTTGAATGATTTTATTGTTTCTCATGGGTTTTCTTGATGTTGGGTTTTTCTGTTAATTTATATGAGAGTAGTATGTATGTACTACAACTCCCCATTCAGCTATTAGAGCTGTTTTCACATACTCCCATGAAGGCGTGGAATTTTGCCTCAGGAGAGACCAGTACCAGTCCATAGTTGGTCCAGAAAGCAAGGTTGTCATGTGCCTTAACAGAAGATCGAAATCTCCTTCTAAGGCCGAATAGGTCAAAGCTTCCACTCGAAACACAAATTCATCGACAGTAAGCCGCGAGCTGTCAACGCTATAAGATATATTCCACCTGCGGATAGGACTGCCAGAACCTCGCTGTCCGAATAGGTGGTGGTGTTGGTGGGACAAAATCTGGTCTAGGCTGATTCATAGGCTGACCAAAGGCTGAATGCGGTCTATTTGACGACTGCCTACGCGAGTCGTGAAATTCTTGGGATGGTCTTGGGTCACCCATGGACCGAGGTGGTCGTGAAAAATCCATGGGCGGCATTGCTGCTGAGATCTCGTGTCGGACGCTATTCCTTACCTCAGTCCGCAAAACATTGAGGCTCTGTTCGAGGGCTTCGCGTACTAGGTCTTGCATTTTTAGGCGCAAGCTTGCCATCAATGCATCCGTAGCTGCTGAGGTATGTCCACTGCGAGAAGGCAGCGGGCTATTTCATCGCGAGTTAGGATTGGTAAAAGTCCTTGAATGTAGATCTGGCATTCCAGGAGAGAGTGATTGTCGACTAGGTGGTGGGATTGTCAACGGTGGTAAGTCAAGTGTTGGCATGGAAGGTAATGGATCGTGACTGACAGTCTTTACGGGCTTTGTCATCTTTGGGATAGCACCAGTATACTCAGTAAAATCATACTGAGTGAGATGAGATCTACAGAACGGGCAGTTTGAATGCTGTCCAATCCACGTTTTCAGACATGCTTTGTGAAACACATGTCCACAGACCGTCTTCACTGCCTTCCTCTGTCCTGACCAGTCGCTCTCTAGACAGATGAAGCACGGATCTGGCAACAGCATCGGTACCCCAGGTGCTCGCGGTAGTGTTCGCGCTGTAGCCATTATAGAATCAGTCGTACTTAAAAAAAAATCTTCAAACCAAGTGTTTGGGATAGATATCAGAAAAATTCCAAAGAATTCGAAAATTCGGAAACTAACAGGCTCTTCAAAAATGAAGAACGAAATACTGCTTTAAAAATTTGAAGGTTGGAACGATATACTAAATTTCAAACGAAAATTCCTTCCCAAACGTTCGAAGATTAGGACTAGATCTTAAGATTTCAGCAAAAATTGTTATCGACCGTTCGTTGTATCACCAGTTCGGAGAAATTACCAGTGAAATTAAAAAAATCAATTATTGCGTTTCAAAAATTCCTAGCAAAAACATATGAATTCTACTTCACTTCCCGAAGCTAACTCTCAACATAAAAGTCCTCAGGTCGCTCTCCCCCTTCTCAAGTCAGAAAATCCATACAAGTAAGCGACGTGAATGTGTGCATTGGCAAAAAATGTTTGAGTCCTCACGGAAATCTGGAAAGAGTCGGGTTGTAGAAGCTAGAGACTGAAAATGATACTAGGGATTCTTCAGTCAGGCAGTTAGCAGTATGCCAACTTCTGATTACTGAAGGTCTCCAGCATCACTTCCATCCTCCAACAACTCTTTCCTTCCTCTTCACCTGATTGTCGTGTCCTGGTGACCTTCCAACTGGGCAGAGTCATGAATCTGGTCAACTAATTAGCTGAAAGCCAAAAAGCCGTCTCACAGATTCACCACTCTGTCCAGCCAGTTGGTCTCCGTGAGAGCACAGACATAAAATTTTGGTGAGGCCACCTACCATTTCCATGGCAGAAGGCCAGCGGGAAAGATCAATTTAAAAAAAAAATTCAAAAAATTCGAACAATTTAAAAAAAAATCAACTGATTGTTCAGGCTTGAGGCTTGACCAAGGTCAAACCTAAAGCCGAACTTCAACTTCATTACTTTACTTTAATACAAGATCGAGAAACAAGATAGCAAAAACTTTCAAAACTTTACTTTACTTTCAGACTTTCAAAAACTCTAACTTTACTTTACCAAAAAGATTGATTCAAATAACAAAACCAGTCAGACTCAGGTCCGCAAGTAACCTCTACGGGATATTAGACTTGAGGTCAGCCAATTAGCAAAGTGCCAAATGACCATCTCACAACAAGTCTCAGTCCCCAGCAAAAGTCACAATTAGACCACTGAAGTCCAACTGAGGTGGCCCCACGTTGGGCGACATTTTTGTTATGGAACTATGTCGAGTGATTGACATCGGACGTAAAGTCCAGACTGCCAGCATGACAGATCACTCGACGGACAGCGTTCACTGCAGGGCGGCACGCTAGCTCTCCTCGGCTCATTGGCGGAGAGTGTGGGGAGGTTCCACGAAAAACCTGCCGCTGCCGTCAGCCATAATCAAAAAAATTCGTGCCTATCAACACAAAAGCCGGCACACATTCGGTCCTGAAGGGACCCTTACTTCACTTACCCGTATACCATCCTCGACGGCGCAGATGTTTCGGCCTTACTGCAAGCCCCAACCACCTATTTGACACTGAGGGCAGTTAGTTTACAGTGTCCCTAATTGACCTGAAGAGAGAGAGAGAGACTAGGCGAGCCTATACAACCCTCACTTCATGTGAGAGGGCTCCGGGATAATGAAAGAGAAAGCCAAAAACTTTATGGAGCTATTACGTTAAAAAAAAATTCTTATTATTCAGGAATAAAAGATTATCAAAGAAAATTCCTAAATACAATTTCAGTCCTGCCCTACATTGAATCTATGCTATTTGCTACCATGACAGAATTTTACAGGTAATTCCGTAAGCTATTGTATATACTATCCAAACTATATGCACTTCTCACAAAATGGTATGTAAAATTTCCTTTTAAATTTTAAACCAATAATTTAACTTATTTGTATTTGATTGAATTTGATAAATAATTTTATACACTGCATAATGCTATTCAACTGTATACTATATACTTAATTGGATTTACCAACAATTCATTAGACTATAAGTAACTATTCGATTTCTTATTTGATCCTTTAACTCTGTATGTACTTTACAAAACAATATTATTTTACACTTAATCTCTAAATAATTTCCTTCGAAAACTTTACTTTGCGATAATTTAGTGATTGAAGATTGTTTCACTCATACTTCAGGCCTACTATGTATATGCATATCGTCCAGTTCAAAACTTTACACTTAAATCTAACTAGAAAAATTGCTTTTGATCTAATTTTCCGTTCGGTACTTTCGGTAATGTGTAGTATTCAACAAATTAACTATAGCTAGTTATATATAAAGCATTAAATCAAAAAAATTCAAAAAGGTCAGGATTCCAATATATGTACATGTATAGGTAAGTATACCATGAAATCAGACATACATATGTGCAGGTATAGCTTTAAATTGAAACTAAATATGTAGATATATGAAAAAAAATATCAATAGCGAAAAAGTTCTATACATGTGTCAAAGGAAAAGTGCAATATATCAATAATACTCACAGTTGAAATTCCACGGCATGATGAAGCACTTCAGCATCCGCCATCTAGTTAAAAATTAAATTAGAATTTAATGCTTCGACTTTGCTGTCTGTAGGCTCTATCACAAACTAATTTGTTGAGTTGAAATAATATTGCCCAGCGGCACTTGTATCTACACTTATATCTTGAACGAAATTAGATAAGAAAGTGCAGAACGTAATTATAATAAAAATTAAAATTCAAAGCAATTTACAAATTCATTTTATAGTTGACGACTGTATCTACTTTGTGCAATCCCGTCGAAAACGCTCTCAACTGAACTGCTTGACTATTTTGTATGAGAACAGCTTCAGCTTCGTTCCACGATTCAGGCACTTTGCAGTCTCGCAATATGTGGATGAGTATATCCAAAGTACAAATGCAATCTATAAGTGGCAAATAGCTAACAGTTGCAGAGATTTGTCTCATTACATCCCGAATCTCCTGTTGGATACGCTTCAACTCCTTATTAGATATTGGGTTCTTCGGATCGCCAGAACTGTTGTCGCCCGGTTCTGTCTGCACTTTAAAATCCCACCACTCCAGAACGTCTTTGGTGTGAACATGTGTAATAATCATGAATATTTTCTCAAGAAGATTTTTAGACAACCATTCTTGAACTTGAGAGAGTACGTTTTTCAAGAATTCTTCGATTTTACTATTCTTTGACATTAAAATTGCTAATCCATATTGCTGCGTGTTCGCAAAACGCTCAGGAGGATATATTCCCCTTTGAAAAAGTATTGAGTTTATACCATATTTTAAGTATTCCGCCACGTCTGAATTGAAATTCGCTAACCGTGATTTAAATCTTCCAGCAAGGTAAGCTTTTAACACGATCACGAAACTGTTTAAATGTATCTTGGTGTGACCAGTCCGAGAAATATTGATTTCATAGCCCTTGGTTGCCTGCATCAAAACTTCCTTGCTCAACAGCGAATTTTGTTAAATTTGTATATTGTGTGTATTGGACGGAACACAGAAACGCCAGAATTAAAACAATTCGGCCAACTTATCTCTGGAACAGCAAAAAGTTCTTCCCTTTCAAAGAGCTCAGCAAAATTTTCTTTCTCTTTGGCCAGCACCCTTTGGAAATTCCTGGAGTATTTTATTTATTGAATTTGACACTACCAAGATTTATCGAAATTATTACCTTTTTGGGCCAGATGTCGTTGAGGATTTTTGATGATCAGTTTTCTGACTTTGTTCGTGCACGCGACTTTTACTCGAGAAGTAAGACAGATTGATTCTTCTTCTTCTTTGTCATCCCCAGCCTGTCATCTGCAGCTTGAGGAAATGCAATTCTTTCGGTCGGGGTGCGTTCATTTTTTTTATGCTTGACGCAGCCGGCCTACACGCTTCAGTAATTCTTGTAGCATATTGCTATGCAATACGCTACGACCATAACAAGCAGTAAATTGAACTTGTATCAAATTTGTTTATATTTTCAGCCATAAACTAATATGCATTTTTCTCTTCAAGTTCATATATTAGAGGATCTGTATACATGACTTTACATTTATCTCCAAATTCACGCTGCATAAAACTATAGTGGAAATCGTAGAGGCATATCTTTGAAATTTCCATAACTGCCATTCCAATATAGAGTGGTTTATTTAATAAGATTTTGAGTCGCCTTAATTCCACAGCAACTAAATTCTCAACAAATATCGTTGCACTGTGGAAGTTGTGTGCCGAAATCCGAGCTTTTGCACTATAGCGACCTTCCCACTTTACGCAAAGCTTGATATCGCTATACTTGCGCACATTTTCGATGGTCTTACCAAAAGCTGCATTATTCATCTTCTTATAGTTGTCCTTCTCATGATCGCTTGTAGCCTGCATCCGTTTGGTAGTATTTAAGTCAATATATGGTTTAAGCCAAGCTGATTGGTTGAGTTGAAGAACCCGGTGCACTTTTTTCAGGATGAGTCCATGTGATTAGCATTGCTTCAAATTTCGGTAGTGTATAACATATTTAGTTTTAGAATATAATGTTGTCAAAAGCTTTTCTAATTTTGCTCCAGGTGGTGCTGCATGCTCAGAGCAAAACGGTAAGTCCTTATGCTTATCATGTAGATGTTTAGGATAATCCAAGTCGACTTCGAATATGAATCCAGTTCGAGAATCATCAGGAATTTCGAAAACGTCAATATTGGGAAAATCAACCCATTTGAATCCTCCGGTTGGAAAATGCTGTGACATGGCCCATCCATAAAGGTTATTCACATCATAATACATCAAGTATTTCTCTTTCTCCTCAGGCTTAAAATCATCCATATATTTATTATTTGCTTTACTATATCTGTTCGAACATTGACTTATACCACCTCGAATGCCTCTCTCTATGAATAGCAGTATATCTACGTCGGTTATCAGCTCTAATTTCATATTAGTGTATTTTAGCATAGCATCCCATGTTAGGCCTGGCATGGTGTAATAATGTGCTGGATCTAAATTGTAAGATCCCGAACTCGTTCATCATCAGCTTCAAACGTTTTTTCACATATATGGCAGCAAGTATTTTCCATATGTGAAAGCCGTTCCTCTTTAGTCAGGGGCTACATTGGCCTGATATTCAGCTTTTCCTGTACAGCTATGGATGCAATTTTTTACAATTCTAATACAAACCATTGTTGGCAATTCTTGCCTCGATATGCTCTGTAATATGAGAGCTTAGCATCATGTTTGCAGTGGAAATAGAATCCTATGCTATGAACTTCATGTTCCTGGATTCGCTGTGTATTTTGATCGTTTCCCTGAATCGGCTTCAGTATTGACTCAAGATCAGCATACACACAAAACAGGACTGCATTCTTATGGTTATAATTTTTATATTCCAGCCATTTCTTTCCTCTGCTGGAAACATAATCCTACAATCATTTTGCTTCTCGCATTCAGGAGTGTGTGATGCTAATTTTTCTTCAGAGTAAAAGTAGAGCAATCATTTGTCGCATATATGCCTTTTAGCATGATTTTTCGAAGTTTGCTTCGATTTGAGTCGGGAAAGGGCTTTAATCCAACAGAAGTGATATCTTGCAGCATCGTCATCATCATCATCAGCCTGGTCATAGTGATCTTGTAGCATTAAGAGACTTATATGTCGCTCGATCCTGTGTTTCGTAAGTCTAAGTGGAACTGTGGTGAAGCAACGATCTTTCTCTAGGATGAATACGTTTACTGATAAATTGTTCTGGCCTTCAAATTACTTTATTTGCTTAAGCGTCATGGGAAATGTTATTCCAGTTAAATTAAGTACAGTTGCATAATGTGGATATGATGAGATCCTTTCAGAATGAGCATTTGTAGGGTATAGCGCAGATGTTACGGCCCATGCGAAGCATGCTTCATCATTACTTTGTACATTGATGCATGCTTTCTTTGTTACAATCTCGTTTGGTAGAGGTATATAAAACGATCCTCGAATCGGCTCAAATTTGTTGATATGTACCGCTAAATTTATTACAGAACGCAGTGCCCAACCACTATCTTTCTCTTGAAACTCTTCTAGCTGAGTGAGTATTGTGTCGAATATATTTAATTGATACCACTCATTCAAATTATCCTCCACACTGATTGGGACAGTTCTTGCTTGGAAATACTTAATGTCTTTAATAACTTTATTATGACCAGTTTCTTTAATAAATTCACTGCAAAACATTGTAGCAACTTTAATATGATATTGTTGTTTTCATGTGTTCTTAATGCGGCGAGTAAGTAATTTGGAGGCATCTTGCATAAATAGCTTAGGATATAGGTGGCTTATATTTACGATAACACCTGCCCTAATTCTACCTGCAGTATTCGAATTTCTTCCCACTTAACAAAATCACTTCTTATTACTCGTTGATTAATTCCTCCACCTCGATGGGGAGCTTTGATTAACACTCTCAACGATTTAATTTGAGCAATACAGCTGTCCAAATGTCGTTTCATAGCATTCTTATTACACTTCCGAAATGCTGCTTGATATTTACGAATGTTTCTGTTGCACTCTTTAATAATATTGTTTTTATTCACAAAAATTGTATCACTTAAACTCTTCAACACATCTTCTCGCAATTTCTTAATTAATGAAAAACTTTCATTTACTACTGTGATAGACATTTTTAATTTTTTTTATTAGACACGAACACTGAGATTCACTTAGATTGACTGGCGCTCCCCAAGAGTTTGCTTGCGCTTTTACAGCAACGGTTTGTAAACATGAATGATACTGCTGCTACAATAATCATTGCACAGGATGAATTCCAACGAATTTGCTTACAGGCTGAGATTGATATCGAATAACACGATAAAAAAATCATTCAAATTAATTTGATTACTTTATTCTGCTGGTCGAATTTGCAAATAAGATTGTTTACATACATGAAAATGTGAAAATTTGTTTACTTTATGTGAATTGCAATGAAATGTTTCGATCGGTAAAATTCTTGGAACAATAAAATTTTTGGCTGCCTACAGGAAGCGTGGTATCAAATTACTTGAAAAGAATAAACATGAATCATTTGCTGATATTGCTTAAATTTGTTTACAGAAGAATGTGAAAATTTGTTTACGAATTCCAATGAAACGTTTCGATCAGTAAAATTCTTGGAATTGAGCTGCTTACAGGAAGTGTGGTATCAAATTACATGAAAAGAATAAATGTGCTGATTTGTTTACAACAGGATGTGAAAATTTGTTTACGAATTCCAATGAAACGTTTCGATCAGTAAAATTCTTGGAATTATATAATATAATTGCAATGATTGATCTCTGAGAAAGCTAACCCACCCAATAAATATCCCGTCGCTATTGAACCCATTAGATTAGATTAGATTCGTAGATGGGTGTGTAGGCGTCAACCTCGCAATCACCGCGACCTAAAAGATCTATTGTGAGTCCCCGTTGAATTTATTCCCTTTCTAGGTTCAGACTGTTAATAAAGTCTAGGATCCTTCTGGGATTGAGGTTCCGTACGTAGTTAGGTGTAGGAAAAGCATGTTCGAGATGGAGTAGTCTCCGCCTGGTCAATGCTTCGCAGTTGCAGAGCAGGTGCTCCGAGGTTTCATGAGCATCCTGGCAAAAGCGGCAGGATGAAGTCTCAGCCAAGCCCATCTTGTTAAGGTGATACCTCAAGGGGCAATGGCCTGAGAAGAGTTCTGTAATTATTTTGAGCTCTGTTTTCTTGAGGAGTAATAGGTCTTTTGTTTTTCCTCCAGAGGTGTCGATAAACTTTTTTGCCTGACGAAGTCCTTGTAGCCTTTCCCAGTATAGGGATTTTTGTTTGTTCTCCCAGTTATTTAGGGCAGCTTTGAGGTACACTTTGAGGTGCCATAGAATGGCTCCGGTCCGACAAAGGGAGTTTCCGCTCCTCTTTTGGCTAGGCCATCAGCAATTTCGTTGCCTTTATGGCCCTCATGTCCAGGTACCCACATGAGGATAACTTTGTTTCCTCTTGATAAATCTTTTAGGGTTTGTAGACACTCCCAGACTATCCCTGACTTGATGGTGTAGGACTTTAAGGCCTTGAGGGCAGCTTGACTGTCCGAGAGAATATTAATAGTTGAGCCATTTATGGCTCTTTTAATGCAGGTATTGGCGCATTCTTCTATGGCCAATACCTCGGCCTGGAATACGGTAGGGGTAGAGCCCAGGGCCTTTGATATATGGCATCTGGGGCCGTATACGCCCAGTCCGACTCCACTGTTCGTTTTTAAACCGTCTGTATACCACACCATCGATCCTTGTTGAAAGGACGGTTTAGTGGAACGCCATTGCTGTCGGTTTCCCAAAACCACATCGAATGGTCTTACAAAATCCACCTTGGGTGTGATTATATCAGATATTGTCGTCATTTGCTCAAAGCGTATCTGTTTTAAGATACTTAAATGACCAACCAGATTCCCTGGTTTTAACTGTTTCTCCTTTTGCAGTCTAATAGCACTGGAGATTGCTTCCTTTGTCACCTGCAGATGTAGGGGTGGAAGGTTTAGTAAGGCTTCCATGGCTGCTGTAGGACAGGTCCTCATGGCACCAGTTATTCCTAGACAGGCAAGCCGTTGTGTTTTTTGAAGCAGAGCCTCAGCCTTCTTTTCATTAGTTTTTGGCCACCATTCGAGGGCCGCATAGGTGACCATGGGTCTAACAACCGTGGTGTACATCCAGTACATCATTTTTGGCTTCAGACCCCATGTTCTGCCAATGAAGCGACGGCACGTGTAGAGAGATCCTATCGCTCTTTCCGTCACTCTAGACAGATGCGAATTCCAGGAAAGTTTCTTATCTAAGGTGACCCCCAGATATTTGACTTCTTCTGAAAATATCAATTCCGTGTTATCGAGAAGAGGAGCCTTTAGTGAAAGCTTTGATCTTCTCGTGAACGGAACGATAACCGTTTTGTTTGGGTTTACCCTGAGGCCTTTGGTTAAGCACCAAGTGCAGACTTTAGAAAGGGCTTTTTGCATGAGGTCGGATATGACTTGGTCATGCTTGCCCCGTATCGTGACTACTAGGTCATCCGCGTAGCCTTGTACGGTAAAACCCGAACTGGTCAGCTTCTCTAAGAGATCATCAATCACGATCGACCATAGGAGTGGAGAGAGAACTCCTCCTTGTGGGCAGCCTTTAGCTGCAGTGATCGTGACTGAACAGTTTCCTAGAGTAGTAGTTATCCTCCTGCTTCTAAGCATGGAGTCTATCCAATTAACCGTGGGGTGCTCGAAGCCCTTGTCCTCGGCAGCTGATTTAATTGCTTCGAAGGAGGTGTTATCAAAAGCACCTTCTATGTCTGCAAATGCACATAAGGCCACCTCTTTTGCTTCAAGAGCTTTTTCGAGGTCTTTAACCAAAGTGTGGATGGCAGTCTCGGTAGACTTGCCTGCTTGATAAGCGAATTGCTTAGAATGAAGTGGTGATTTAATCAAAACTTCACTTCGAATATGTAGGTCTAGGATTTTTTCCATGGATTTAAGTAAAAATGACGAGAGACTAATGGGTCGGAACGATTTGGCTAGAGAGCTAGCTCTTTTTCCTGCTTTGGGTATAAATACAGCCTGACGTCTCTCCAGCATTGGGGAATATACCCCAGAGCGTAACTGGCTCGAAAAATGTTTTGTAGTGGAACAAGTATTTCTTCAACCCCTTGCTGTAGTAAGGCAGGAAAGATGCCGTCCCCTCCAGCAGATTTAAAGGGTTTAAACGTACCAACGGCCCATCTAACCTTGTTAGGAGTGAAGATTCTTCCCGCAAGGCTCTTACTCCTGTTAGAGACCCTGTAATTGCCCACCTCAATTGGGTCTGGAGCTACTATTCCTTGAACGGGACTGGTAGAGTCGGGGAAGTGAGTTTCTAATAAGAGCCTGACTGTTTCCTCACAACTCTCGGTATAGTTCCCATCTTCTTTTTGAAGTGAGCATATACCATTCGTGTGATCCTTCGAAAGTACCTTATGGAGCCTGGTAGCTGCGGGCAGTTGATCTATGCCATCGCAGAAGGTCCGCCAGGTTCCTCTTTTAGATCTTCTTAATTCTATGTTATATTCCGTTAGAGCCTTTTTATATTCTCCGCAGGTACCAGAGAGCTTGGCTCTGTTAAATAGTTTTCTGACTTCTTTTCTTTTCAAACTCAGTTCCCTATTCCACCAAGGTACCTGCCGATTACAAGTCTTTTGCTTCAGAGGGCAGCTGTGTTCGAATGAAGTCAGTACAGCCGTTTGTAGCTGCGTAGTGGCTGAGTCCAACTCCTCCGTTGTGCTAATGCTACTACCGGGAGAGTTAACTACAGCCTTAAGATGTTGTCGATAGAGTTCCCAGTTAGTTAATTTAGGGATTCGGTACTCTAGACTTGAGTTAAGTGCGGCTTCTATATCGAACCTGATATGTCTGTGATCGGACATGGAAATCTCGTTCGATACGTGCCACCTGCTTGTTTTTGTGCTTATGAACATACTGGCAAGTGGTAGGTCCAGGACCTCTTGTCTGATAGTGTTCATAAAGGTCGGCTTATTACCTCGACTTAGTATTAGTATAGTATTAGTATTATTATTAGATATTATAAAATCGTGGAGGTACTCAGCCCTGATGTTGGTATCCGTGCTGCCCCATAGCGTGTGATGTGCGTTCGCATCGCATCCAACGATAAATTGCTTTCCTCTTCGTTTGCAGTAGCTGATGAGTCTTTTTAGCTCTGTAGGAGGTAGTGTATCCGCATCTCCAGGAAAATAGACTGAGGTCACTACTACCTCGTGACTACCTCCCGGTGTTGGTACCTCGAGAGCTACTGCAACTACGTCCCTCAAAATGAACTGCGAAAGAGGAATAAAATTTAGATTAGTGTAGAGCAGCAATGCTGCCCTGGGATATTCATGCTCATTACTATAAATTAACATACATGATTTTGTGGGAAGTCCTTTAATGCGGCCTTGATGTACCCAGGGCTCCTGTATGAGCGCCAGACTAAGTTTCTCCGAGACAAATCTCCTGCTAAGCACGTCTGATGCCGCTTTGGCATGATGGAGATTTATCTGGAGGCAACTTAGATGATGATTAGTCATGACTAGGATGACTTTTTATGGCCGCTAGCAGCCTTGATAGGAGATCCTTTCGGATTTCCTTTTTTGCCCTGCTTCGCACGAGCAGGAGGAGGCTTCTTCTTAGTACCTTCGGACTTCTTTGCGGAAATCCCCGGCTTAGGCTCTGCAGTTCCGACTGCTTTTCCGGGGCCAGCCTTAGCCTTGACAGAAAGTTTAGGCCTGCTGGTTCCTGATGTCGATGGCTGAGGTTCATCAGTCAGAGTTTTAATCTGACCTTGGCCATCCCCAGCCTCCGCCACAGTCTTTACTGCCCCACCCTTGGGCCTAAGTTGGACTGAGCCGAACTTGTACCCAATTGTGTAATGAGCCTTTTTTAGCTCCTCCATGGACGTATGGTCCACGGAGAAGGTTAGCTCTGTTACATTTGGTTTTTGTGTCTTGCGTAACACAATCCACTCTGACACCTTTAACCCCGCGTTCTGACTCTCGATGTAGTCGAGAATCAAGTCCGTAGGGTCCTCAGCGCTGTTGGGAAAGTATCCCACAAGAACTTGTGGGCGAGGAATTTCACTTTCCTCGACCAGGACAAGGTTGGCTCCTTCCCAGGGTTTTAGCTCCCCAACTACACCTTTTAGCCACGTGACGGTGTCCTGATCGGCGCAGTTGATGACCATCCACCCTTGTCTAAATGTGGAGCCCAGGAATCTTGGCTTCAGGGGGCTTTGTTTTCTAGCCGCGATCTCTCTCAAGATAGCACTCTGTACGGACTTCAATTGATCCATGTTGAGTGCCACCTCAGGATAATCGACGGGAAGAATACCCACCCGAACGCTCTCTGCAACCTCTTTATAGGAGGGCTGCTTACGCAAAGGCTGGGAGACGTGCTTCTTTGAATGATTCTCCGTTGCTGCCTTGCTGCGTTTAGCGCTAGGTTGCTCCACTTTAGGAGAAGAGTCGTCAGAGAGTCCGTTTTTTAAGACTCTCCTCATTCCGCTGTTCTATCTGAAGTGCAGCAATCCTTCTAGCCTCTGCCTCTGTGTGGCCATGTTTTAAAAGCCATTTAAACCTTTTTTCGGCCGCGCCACTGAGCTTTGGCTTGCGCTCTTTGGATGTGGGAACTGCAGTATTCCCGCTGTCCTGTTGGCTATGGTCTGGTGATCTAAGGAGATCCTTCTCGTCTAGGGGGAGTGTATCCATCGCATCGCCAACAGATGAAGGACTTGTAATGTCCTGAAAATTTTCGGGTTCGTTAAGAGCCCCGGATTGGGTTTTTGGTACATTTAGAGGTGCACCTCCCTCAGAAAAAACGGGCTTATCAATTTTGGTCCCACGAGTATGCTCGGAAAGTTTGGTCCATCTCAGCAGAGCCGGCATGCCGTGATAAGGCTAAGGTTGAAATCGGAGGTCGCCTGGTATCCGGAGTCCATCGTTATAAGACACACTCACGCAGTGCCATTCATCCCATAGGTACGATTGTTTACACCTAGGATTGCGGGTTTTATCGAGTTTTCCTCTCTAGATCCGCCGTATTTAGTCAGGTAGCCAGCTGCACCGCAGGGGATGCCCACCAGCTGCCTGTGCAGGAACACCTCGGGCAGCATGTGACTCTTCGTCACGTACGAACGGTCTTGACAGAGTGCCTTGCATGGCAAGGTCCTCCCCTGGTAGGCGTTAACGGAATTAATCACCTTTACCTTGTTCCCGCTATTGAACCCATACAATGTAACGAAAATCTAACGAAAGCGAAAGTCCTAGATAAGCTATCACATATAGGAGTCCTTGCGGGGTATAGGAGACGGACGGACACACATGCTGCTCCTAACCACTAATCATCCTGAAGAAAGGCTTCAACTGATCAAGACAAAAAAAAAAGCAACAACAAAAGAGACAAGTGATCTCATTGAACGTTTGCATATATTTGATCAAACCTAATGTTCACAACGTCGAAAGTGGCATAAGGCTTAGATTTCATCTACCTGTCACAAATAATTACGTCTTATAGTCTCGGAACTAATTTGGGCTCAAGTACTAATAGCTGACAAACGATTTATAAAGACGGTAGGTATAGCCTTACACGTTCATTTTTGGTAAACGAAAAAGTTTTGGGTATCCTATTATAATGTAAGCTACCCTATCATATGTACTCATGTACTGACGATACAACTGTGAATAACTATTCTGATTCATCATCGTAAGTGTAGCATATACATATAAATTAATAATTAAAATTAAAAAGGTAAGTATATATCGCTATATAAATTATGTCAGAATACCATGAAATTGGGATGAATGCTAGGGTGCGAGGAAGTCATTCCGCGTAACAAAAAAAAAACTATATTAATGCATACTCATTGGGATGTTCTAACGGCTACTGTTGAGTTTATTAAGTACTTCTACTAGTACTCTCATCTGAGCACCTTTTGATCTGGAACACGGCACGGTTACTGTGATTACGTGCCGTCAAGATGATTGGGCGTTTTACTTAATTGTCCCGAGATAGGTAGAGCAGCGATGCGTATGGAGCAGCTTACTAGCTTTACTCCCAGTTCGGTTCAATGGAGCAGCTTATTAGCTTTACTCCTAGTATATGTGAACGGAGCAGCTTACTAGCTTTACTCCTAGGTACAGATGAATGGAGCAGCTTACTAGCTTTACTCCTGGGTAAGTGAAACAACTCGTGTTCTGACTAACTCACTTACTGACTTCTTTATTCAAAATCACAGTTTATTTATACAGTTTTTCACTTAATACTTATTGTTGTTTTCTTACTACGCTAAGCTAATTTCATCACAGCATTTATTCGTATATAAATATTATTTCCGCAAAGTGTTTCTTTGTGGCATTCATAATTTATTTTCCGCAAAGCTTTTGCCGGTTTGTTGTTATTACATCACGGCATTCATCGCTTTCACATGTACATACATAAATACTTCCGCAGACCGTTCGCCGCCTTGCTGCTATTGTGACATCATCGTGAACCATTGTTTCGTTCACCTGAGTTCTACCGCTGCTGGCGCAAGGTTATCAAATTGCATCGTGTGAATTCTTGCGCGCAGGGGATTGTGTCACTGCCTTCACTTGTTTCTTTATATGATTAAGAAATTGGTGTAGGTCAGTAGCGAGTGACTTTACTGAACTTGCAAATATGTTTGTAGATATATGTATGTTTATACTTGCAGCTGGGAATTGTAATTCCGCATGCAATGAGAATGATGTAGGTATGTACATATCTACATGTTTGTATTTCTTTATTGATGCATGAATTTTAGAATTCTGCGTGAAGCGAAATCGATTCAGAGATGCATGCATGTATGTATATACATGTTTAATTGATGCTCTGTATGTAACAAATCTCCCCCTTTTTAAAAAAATGTGTTATTCTTGGGAGAGGAATAACGCATTAAAAAATTAACTTATTTGTTTGATAGCTTGGGAAAAATAAAAACATTTACTTGAAACTTTTGTATGTATATATGTACGTACTGCTGAGATGAGTACATGTGGTGTTTAGCTGTATTAAAAAGAACCAAGCTTATCTAAGCGAGGGTTAATTTGTATTAGATTAACTGTATTTTGTACTTATTTATTTATTTATATATGTTTTTTTTTATTGTTTTGTTATAACTATTTTTATGTCTACTATTTATGACTACAACAATTTATATACATTTTTGGTACAATTATTTTTTTTATTATAGGTACTTATTCGTACTATATGTGTGAATACATATTTTATGGTACTATTACTCTTATGTTCTATATGTGTAATTACATATTTATTTTTATTAGCACTATATGTGTGAATACATATATTATGGTATTAGTACTATATGTGTGTGTACATATTTTTTGGTACTATTATTTTTATGTTTTATATGTGTAATTACATATTTATTTTTATTAGCACTATATGTGTGAATACATATTTTTTGCTATTAGTATTATATGTATGGGTAAATATTTTATGGTACTATTACTTTTATGTTCTATATGTGTAATTACATATTTATTTTTATTAGCACTATATGTGTGAATACATATGTTTGCTATTAGTACCATATGTGTGGGTACATATTTTTTGGTACTATTATTGTTATGTTCTATATGTGTAATTACATATTTATTTTTATTAGCACTATATGTGTGAATACATATTTTTTGCTATTAGTACTATATGTGTGGATACATATTTTTTGTTGTTAGTACTATACGTGTGGATACATATTTTTTGGTACTATTATTTTTAACTTAAACCTATTTATACATTTATAAATTATTTATATTGATTTATTAATGATATATGTACATGTAAAAAGTGTGTAGCAATTGAATTCACCATTGAGATGTTTGTTTTATCTTTGGCTATGCAGAATGGAATTAAACTACCTGTAAATGGCGGGTGCGTGGAATTGATTCAGATTCGACACGGCTTAGTGTTTGTGGAAGTGGTGGTGGTGGAGGAATAGGTAAATTTTGTCTGTTACCTGCTTGTTGCTGATGGGTGGCACGTTGTTTAATGGCATCCTTTAATTCTGAATGAGAAGTTTGTGAGACAGCTTGTTCTTTGTTTCTCGCTGTCATTACTTCTACAGAGGTTAGAGTTTTAAATTTTGATTTGTTTGTGTTAGTGATCTCCGACTGGAAATTTTGCGAGATCTGCTTGACTTTACTTGTGGGAAAAATTTCTTGTTGTGGAGATGGTTTATCTTGAAACTTGGTATCTATCATGGTTCAAGGTATCCGTAGCTTCTTTAGAAAATTTAGGGTATGTCTCGGTGTCTAACTGTACCTTTTGGTTACTGACAGTTAATAATGTTGGTGTTTTTACTGAATAGGTATGTTGGATTGCCTTTTGTTGCTTCTTAAGTTTGTCCATTGTTTTACTGACCCCATTTTTTTTTATTTTTTATTTTTGGCAGCCATTATTCGTGAAATGGCTTCAATCTGTTGTTATGTACTGTTACTCTTCGTTTACCGATTTGAATAATAGTATTAACAGTGTTAAAGACTTGTACCACTAGATATGGTCCTAGCCATATCTGGGAAAGTTTGTGTTTTTTAGCGGGGTTTTTCAATAAAACCTTATCTCCTGTTTTGAAGGTTACTGGACGTGAACGCTTATCGTAGTAAACTTTTGACTTTTCCTTAGCTTTCAACAAATTTTTCCGAGCGGTAGCGTACGCTTTTTGTATTTTGTACCTCAGAAGGTGGTAGTAACTTTCGTGGTTGTAAATGGGTTCCGGCTCTCTTTTCAGATTAGAGGGAACATCCGCTGTGAATCCAAACAGACAGTCCATTGGTGTGAGCTTGGTGCCATCATGTGGACTATTATTGTTTACAAAAGCCGCGGTTCTCAGGAATCGATCCCAAGCCTTTGGATTTTCAGATACAATAGCTCTCAAATACTCCACTAGGGGTCTGTGGGTTCGCTCCAGTGCGCCGTTGGATTGCGGATGGTAAGCGGAAGTCTGCATTTTTTTTATTTTCAGAAGTTTACATACTCGTTTGAAAAGATCGCTTAAGAAGTTAGAACCCTGGTCAGTTACTACCTTTTTAGGGATGCGATAACGAGTGATTATCTCATCGAAAAATATTCCTGCTACCGTTTCTGCTTCGCCATTTGGCATGGCATAACAATCTACGAATTTCGTTAGATTGTCTTGGAAAGTCAGAATATATTTGTTTCCTGAGTGCGTTTCCTCAAGAGGACCTACTATGTCTAAATAAACTTTGTCGAAGGGCATATGGGCAGTATCTGTTATGACCATTGGCATACGATACTCCGGGCTAGCCTTCAGTTTTTGGCATTTAGAGCATTTCCGAATATATTTCCTGATAGAACTAAGCATGTTTTTCCACTTATACTTCTTCTTTATTCTTCTATAAGTTTTGATTACTCCTTGGTGACCACCAAATGCGGAGTCATGATAGTCCTTCAGAATTGTTTCGATTTCCTCAGGGTCTGAGATATTTTCTGGTAAAGTATGTTGGGAATTTATTAGATTTTGGTTCCAGGGTGATTCGCCGTGTTCAGATGCACTGCTTTCGGATTTGGTGCTATCAGTTGAGTCAATTTCGACTAATTCATTTTGGAGGTTCCGTGGATATTTTTGAACTTTATTGGGAGTTTCTGTGTTTTGATTTTCCTCTTCAATATTATTTTATGCCTCCCTTATTTGAGCTCTCGTAACAGCATGACAATGTTTTTGTTTAGGCTTTGAGGGTGTTGGAGAACTAGAATCCTTTTCGTCCATGTCGGAATCGGCTCGGTGATGTACCTGAGCTTCCACAATGAACGAATTGGGGTTTGCCTGGTTTAGCTCGGCAGGTATTCGACTAAGCGCGTCTGCATTAGTGTTATATTTTCCAGGCTTATATTCAATTTTAAAGTCAAACTCTGAGAGTTTATGGTGAAACCTGACTAATCTCGATGTCGGGTCTTTCACATTGAATACGCCTTTCAAGGGCTTGTGGTCTGTGTAAACCGTAAAAGCTCTACCTTGTAAATAACACCTGAAGTTCCTGGCGGCCCACACAATAGCGAGCAACTCTTTTTCTATTGTGGAGTATCTTTGTTTCGCCTTATTCAAACTTCTACTTGCGTACGCTATTGGCCTGTATTTACCTATTGCCCCTTGTGATAAAACAGCTCCAAATGCCTCATTGCTAGCATCTGTTGTTAGATTAAAAGGTTGGGTAAAATCTGGATATTTGAGTAGAGGTGGATTTATAAGAGAATTTTTAATCTCATTGAAAGAGTCTTGGCACTTTTGCGTCCAATTAAATTTGACGTCTTTCCGTAATAGATTTGTTATTGGCCTGACTATCTTTGAGAAATTAGGGATGAACTTGCGATAGTAGTTTGCCAATCCCAGAAACGATTGAGTTTGTCTGATAGTTCGTGGTGGAGGAAAATTTTGGACACAGCTTGTCTTACTGGGATCTGGAAGCGCCCCTTCGTTTGAGCATTTGTGTCCGAGGTATATTACTTCTCTGCGAAGGAACTGACACTTTTCGGGTTGTAATTTAAGATTATGGGCTCGAAGTCTGTCGAATACTTTAGCCAGTTTCTGGTTATGATCTTGTAAATTTTTTCCATATATTACAATATCATCGAGATAGACAAAGCATTCTAATCCTTGGAGACCCGTTAGAATGTAATTCATCAGGCGTTGAAAAGTCGCAGGTGCGCCTTTCAACCCAAATGGCATTCTCTTAAATTCATAATGCCCGTAAGCGGTACTAAATGCAGTTTTTGGTCTATCCCTTGGGTCTACCAATACTTGGTGATATCCGCTTGCAAGGTCAAGTGTAGTAAAATACCGCGAATGCCCAAGCTAATCCAGTATATCCTCTATCCTGGGTAATGGAAAGGCATCCCCTATAGATTTCTCGTTAATTTTACGGAAATCTACTACTACTCGCCAACGTTTATTGCCGTCGGGCCCAGCTTTCTTGGGGACTACCAGCAATGGAGAATTCCACGGGCTTTTACTTAATTGGATTATGTCGTTTTCCAACATTTCCTTAATTTGCTCATTTATGACTGCCCGGTGTGTTTCTGGAAGTCTATACATCTTTTGATTTATGGGTGGCTGATTGTGTAGTATGGGGATGGTATGCTTTATGGTATTAGTGCATGTGAGCTTATCTCCCTTTAAATAAAAAAGATCGTTATACTTATAGCATAACTCAAGAATTGATTTTTCTTCTTCGCGATTTAAATTTTCATCCAACAGTAATTCTTTACGTAAAGCCACAAGTCTGTCTGGGTTATAGCTTTTAATATGGTTTACGTTTCTTGAATATGGATTGGAATTAAATTTCAATTTGTCGTTTTTGACGTTGTGTGTGCTTTTGTTTTGTGCACGTAGGAAATGTGGGTTGGAATTAAATTTTAATTTGTCGTTTTGACGTTGTGTGTGCTTTTGATTTGTGCACTTAGGAAAGGTGGATCATCCTTTTTATGAGTACTTTGGGTATTTACGTCGTCCAAAGGTACATGGAGATACTGTATGTTATAGCAATTACTTGGAACTAGAGTAAGCGTTAAGTTCCTTAGGAATACTGGTTCCGTGTTTACATTTAGAACGGATAACGGTATGAAGCTTTTATGAGGACTAACTAGGCAATTTGCGACAAATACTCCTTCTTGGATCTCCTGAGACAAGCAGATCATTTCTTGGTCTATTTGTAGCGGTATGCTCAGTACCATTTGAGATCGAGGGGGTATTCTATTGGATCGCTGAAGTACTACTTCATATTGCCTACTTTCATCTTCTTTTGAGGCATTCAGAGTTTCTTCCATTGGAGGTAAAGCATTTTTGTTATCTGGTGCCGGTGATTTAAATTGCTCCTCCAATTGATCACTTGGTATTTCCTCTCCATCTTCTAGGTATGTTTCGAGAGGTACCGTGAATTCAATAGGGTTGGTTTCCGTGCGAGGGAACCGGAGTAATTTATTACGCCCTTCGATATTACAATTTTTTGCAAGAAAGTCATTGCCTAACAGCCCATCGTGGGAGATTTGGGCAATGTCTTCTACTACCTGGAGTTTGCATGGGACACTGCGGCTTAATAAAAAGTTGCCTTGGCAGTTTCCCAATGTTTCTCCTTCTCCAAATGGAGTTTTCAAAGTTACCTTTTGGCTTCGTTCTATATGTTTTGGGTTATCTAGTGCTTCCTTTTTTATGATGCTTACTTAAGCTCCGGTGTCTACTATCAGCCGAACGGCTGTGTTTTTGCCTATGTCCAGTGGTAAGTCTACCACTGGTACATTTTCTCTATTTAATTGTTGTTTTGTTTGAGAGGACCCTGAAGTAATTTGAGCAGTTTTATTTAATGTCGAGCCGGGGATTTTTCGGTCGACAGTATGCCGTTTCCCGAATGTGTGGCCTCCCATCGTTGTTTCTGCTGACAAGTGGACACCGTATAACTTCTTTTCCCACAGAAATCGCACATATTATGTATGGGGTTAAATCTTTGTTCCCTATCTGCAGAGCCCCACCGAGCATTGTTTTTTGAGCTTACATGTTCGGGTGGCGCTTTAATATTCTGTTTACAATATTGGGCATCATGGCCCTTCATTCTGCAGTTAGTACAATAAGGAGTATTCTTACGCTTTAGGCACTCGTCATACGTGTGCCCTTTATAATTGCAGTAGCTGCAGGTGATCTTGTTTAACAGCACTTTCTGTTTATCGTACTTTTTTTCTGCCTGCTCGTAAAAAGATTTCCTGTTTGGAGGTGGACTTCCTAACGATTTCCTTGTTATGTTTGTTTGAGGAGAGCGCCAATAATTTTCTGAGTTTCTGTCGGTACTAAAGGATACTGAAGTTTCTCTTGGTTGTTCCGCTATTGGAGGTATACCAATTTCAGTTTTTATGTTATGTCTTCCGAATTCCTTTGTGTAAGGGTAGGAACACAAATTTACACTCTCAGGTATGGGATAACCATAGGTATTAGAGAAATTTGGGATATTATGTCTTAGAAAAGGGTCCACTTGGAAAGAGTTTGTTGGGTTAGGGATATAATTTGTTGGTTGTGGAATAAAAAAGAGTCCCTGCTGCAATCTTTCCATATCTAGTGCCTTTTGAATGAGAGTTTCCAAAAGAATTTTCATTCAATGTGAGTAAATAGGCGCTTAGATGGGGATTAGTTGCACCACTCTTTATGGAAGCCATAGCAAAATCTTCTATTTGCTGCTTTACTACTTTAAAATTTTCAGATCCGTATTTACTTTGTGCTGCCTCGTTGCATTGAATTAAAAGACTTTTTAATCTATTTGTAAATGAACTAAATGATTCTGGCGGATATTGTCGGCAAGTAATTAACTTGTTTATTAGTTCATGGTATGTTTCACGAGGTAAATACGTTCGGTAAAGCAGTTGTTCGACTTCTTCAAATTTTGTGAGAGAGCTGGACGCTATTAATTGATACGCGTTTCCTCTCAATCTGGTGGGGAAAATCTCCATGAAGGCTTTCCTTTCCTCTTCCCCTAGACACTGTTGCACTTGCTTACAACAGCCTATAAAAGTCTGTAATTCTGTAAGAATTTGCGAGCTAATTTCCCCAGAGAACAAAGGCACCATTTGTGCCGTCAGTTTTACTACTTTTTCATAGTTTACCGACATTTTATCCGATTTATTGTGTTGCACTGCGTTGGAAGTAATTTGAGTGTTTATACTCGAAGTTGGTGTGTCTAACGCCACCTGGGATACTAGGGCGCCTAAACTATAATTTCTTGCTAGGAAATTAATCAGACTGTGCCCTCTGAAGCGTTTACCTGAGCGATGCTCGCGATACCAATTTATGGATGGTCTGCTTTGGGGTGAATTTCGCTCTACTATTGGGCCGTCTGGAGGACTTGTGTTGTCAAAAGACAATGAGTTTATTGCTGCCTCAAAATCTGAGCCAGGAGAGCTTTGATCAGGTCTTGGCATGAAAGACAAAACTTTGAGTTTTACGTAATTATTGAGAGCGAAGAAAAAAGAGATTAGGTAGTTTATCTAATTCCGTATAATAACCGAAGAAATTAGAATGATTAATTAAAATGTTTCTACTGTTTTTTGTCGCTTATGTACATGCACATATATCGCTGTGACTACTGTATTTATTTCTTTATTTATTTATTAATTTTTTATTAGTCTAAAGTAATTTTGCTACTAAATTGACGCGTCTTCTTAATTTTTTTTAACTTACTTTTACTTCACTTTAGTTGAAGAGAAGAGAAAAGCTGTTATCGTTTTTTCCGCTATGCAGATATGATGCTTTTATTGTTGTTACTGATGTCAATGGATGTTGTTAGAAATGCCCAACGTCTCGGTTTTGTGTGCCAGATTCAAAAATAATGCGCTCTTATGCACTCGTTTGTTGTAAATTCGAGGATCAAGGTTTTTCAAGTTTGAATTTATATAACTTCCTCGATCCTACCGGCTGCGCCAAAATTGTTGAGTTTATTAAGTACTTCTACTAGTACTCTCATCTGAGCACCTTTTGATCTGGAACACGACACTGTTACTGTGATTACGTGCCGTCAAGATGATTGGGCGTTTTACTTAATTGTCCCGAGATAGGTAGAGCAGCGATGCGTATGGAGCAGCTTACTAGCTTTACTCCCAGTTCGGTTCAATGGAGCAGCTTATTAGCTTTACTCCTAGTATATGTGAACGGAGCAGCTTACTAGCTTTACTCCTAGGTACAGATGAATGGAGCAGCTTACTAGCTTTACTCCTGGGTAAGTAAAACAACTCGTGTTCTGACTAACTCACTTACTGACTTCTTTATTCAAAATCACAGTTTATTTATACAGTTTTTCATCTAATACTTATTGTTATTTTCTTACTACGCTAAGCTAATTTCATCACAGCATTTATTCGTATATAAATATTATTTCCGCAAAGTGTTTCTTTGTGGCATTCATAATTTAATTTCCGCAAAGCTTTTGCCGGTTTGTTGTTATTACATCACGGCATTCATCGCTTTCACATGTACATACATAAATACTTCCGCAGACCGTTCGCCGCTTTGCTGCTATTGTGACATCATCGTGAACCATTGTTTCGTTCACCTGAGTTCTACCGCTGCTGGCGCAAGGTTATCAAATTGCATCGTGTGAATTCTTGCGCGCAGGGGATTGTGTCACTGCCTTCACTTGTTTCTTTATATGATTAAGAAATTGGTGTAGGTCAGTAGCGAGTGACTTTACTAAACTTGCAAATAGGTTTGTAGATATATGTATGTTTATACTTGCAGCTGGGAATTGTAATTCCGCATGCAATGAGAATGATGTAGGTATGTACATATCTACATGTTTGTATTTCTTTATTGATGCGTGAATTTTAGAATTCTGCGTGAAGCGAAATCGATTCAGAGATGCATGCATGTATGTATATACATGTTTAATTGATGCTCTGTATGTAACACTACGGATACCTACGATTTCGCCTCACACATGACTGCGATAGCTGTTACTATTATATGATATTGGTGTAATTACACTCCTAAAAGCTACTAATTGAAGGTCACTATATGGCAATTGGATCATTTGATAATACCGGTGCGATATTACTTTGAAATCTCTCTTAAATGCTGCTAGGTTACTATCTTGCCTAATTGGTATTAGTTCGAAAATCTACGTCAGCGAAACGACACTGCAGCACAACAAAAACAAACTATCGCCATATGCCTGGACTAGTGATATATGAAATTAAATCACTCCGCGAGTACCTACGCACAGAATTATTTCTTTAACATAAGTAATTACTTACAGGATTATTTTCTTTAATGTACTCTACTGGGATATATGTTTTTTGTTGTTGTTAAGGAATAAAAGTAGAGATTACTCTTTAGGACTTTTTACCGGGGATAACTTATATTTGTGCAAGAAGGAATTTTTTTTAGATTCTCCGGTATATAGCAAAAGCTAAAAAATGCTAAAGAGCAATCTCTACTTTTATTCTTTTCCTCCTTGATGTAATATAGGAGTTTTTGCCTCATATAATTCACACCCAGAATTTATTCTGAGTTTAAATGAGAGGAGATGAATTTGATCTGCTTTCAAGCGTCTACAGCAGGCAGAAAACCAAGCTGTACCGATGAGTGTAAGGTTTTCTGCTAGCACGAAACGCTTCCTCTTTTTACTTTTTCTTTTTTCAGCCCACTGCGGGCGTATTTAGGTTCGATTCGTTTCGAATGAATCTGGTGTTTTTTAATTTTTTTTTCTATTTTTCTCAATCTTTTTCATTTTTTTCATTTCTTTTCTTTATTCTATTTTTCATTTGTTTTTAAAGTCACTCAATTTCGCTATTTGGGACCTGTTGATGATTCACACCAAGACTTGAAACTTGTCACCAAAAATATAATTAATAAATTAAAAACATTTTTTGGCTTTTGCTATATACCGGAGAATCTAAAAAAATTCCTTCTTGAACAAATATGAGTTAACCCCGGTAAAAAGTCCTAAAGAGTAATCTCTACTTTTATTCTTTTCCTCCGTGGTGTAATATAGAGTTTTTGCCTCATAATTCACACCCAGAATTTATTCTGACTTTATATGAGAGGAGATCAATTTGATCGGCTTTCAAGTGTCTACAGGAGATCAATTTGATCTGCTTTCTAGCGTCTACAGCAGGCAGAAAACCAAGCTGTACCAATGAGTGTAAGGGTTTCTGCTAACACGAAATGCTTCTTCTTCTTCCTTTTTCTTTTCTCTTTTTTCAGCCCACTGCGGGCGTATACAGGTTCGATTCGTTTCGAATGAAGCTGGTTTTTTTTTAAATTTTTTAAAAAAAAATTTTTTTAATAAAATTTTTTTTTTCTATATTTCTCAATCTTTTTCATTTTTTCACTTCTTTCCTTTATTCTATTTTTCATTTGGGACCTGTTGATGAGTCACACCAAGACTTGAAACTTGTCACCAAAAATATAATAGGTTGTGTGATAGAATAACAAATTAAAAACATTTTTTAGCTTTTGCTATATACCAGAGAATCTAAAAAAATTCATCATTCTTTTTTAAATATAATGTTCACCTTGAAATAAAATTGTACTCACTCTTCCGCTCCCAGGAGGGTGAAGCTTCATCCGCTGGACAATCGGGTTGATCTGAAAAGCCAAAACACAAAAAAGAAATTATCCTGCAATCACCACATCTGATCACACAATCGATCTGGCGCACTTCATGCCTGTACATGGGTTTAACAATCTACCAGAGGCTAGGCCTGAATATGGCGCGACAGTAATCCCTTCGTCCGTGCTTTCAATGAGCGCTTCTCTTTGGCAGGCATTCGACACCTTACACTCTTATAACTGCCTTATCTCCTTATCTAAATGTATCTATAGCTATATCTGTATCCTTGCACGTGCTAAAGTTTTGTAATCTAATCGCTAAAGGTGATACTCTATTCCAAGTCCTTGTGAGTTCTATTTGCTTTTCTTGAGGAGATTCCGTCGCCGCGACCTTCCTTGGTTTCTTCTTTAATTTGTTCTGATGTTATTTTTTTTCTGAGCTTTTCCTATTTACTTCTCGACTTTTCTAATTGTTTGCTCTGACTAGCCCTAGAAGAATACTAGTTTATTTCTTGCGAGCACAGCCAAGTTCCTTTTTTACACTTTAATACCTTTAGTGCTCTGAATAGCTGGGGGAGGAACACCTATGGTGAGCTTGATCCGGAATTATTGAAAAACGCGTATTATTCGAACGTGGATTGTACCACAATTGTAGTTTTCTGGATGCCCACTGTCAATTTCACGGTATTTTGACGTGCTTCTTCCCGGGATGCACTATAAATTTCTTGGATCTATTTTGTTTGAAAAGTACTGATCTGGACACTGACAAGTAGAAATGTGACGTGAAATTACAGTATCCCTCCGTCTGTCGAGGTGTCGCTCTGGCTTTTGAAGTTTTTAATGACGAGGTTGAGGATGCGTCTTCATTGGTATCCTTGGGTTAGCTTTCGTTCATGTGAGCGTCTTGTAGGAAGGTTAGGAAGAAGAAGATTACGTATTATTATCTACCACAGACGGCTGGGTTCTAGCGTAATCTTTGGTGCCAAAGTTTTAGGCTTACTGCTAACAAGCTATGCTGCTTCTTTAAATGAAACATCATTTGAAATAATCCTCCAGTCCTTTTTGCTAACAAGCCAACCTTATCTCCTTCCATAGTCAGTGACTTTTCCGCAGTGGCATGTTGTGTATATCCTTCGTCAAGTACAGTCGTGACAGAGAACAAATTGAATGTGATATCTGGAAGGATACAATTGGATACCATTTCTCACCATCATAAGCATATAGCTGCACATCACGTCTTGCAATCTTGTTGAGTCTCAATCTCGACTAGGATAGGAACATCTAGGGCTCGTACATTAGTTAATCACTTTAGATTTCCAGTGAGGTGATGAGTTACCCCACTGTCCTTGATCCGCACTTCACGTTAGTTTGATAAATTTTCGAAAAGAGTAGATGACAACGCTACTGAGAACGATTTGACTTTGCTTTTATGCCGCATTCACAGGCCAGAGTGAGCTTTGAGTCCAGATCGAAGCTGTTCACAATACAGCGCAGAGTAAAATTCGAACTTTGAAATTAAACATAAAAACTCGCCATAACAACGCCAAATCAACATGTGTTTAAATTCGGTTAAAATTGTTTTACTTTCCCGTTAACGACGTAGCCACTTGGTTCTTGTACCAAGATCTCTGATGGGGGAGCACAAGCGCATAAACTTGTACACCAAAAATATTAGTCTGAAAGTAGATTAGCTGAAATATTTGGGATAGGAGACAATAAGAACAACCGTTCGCTTTGCGTTTTTAAACCAAACTAAACTTTATTCTGAATTAATTAATTTACATAAATTTCAACTCAAGTGAAGACGTGCAATACACCGTGTGAACAACTTACTCAGCACTTAGTCTTATCAGTATGAATTGCCGGGATGAAGCTCTCGAAAGAAAAGATAATTCAAGCCGTGGACACGATACCCAAGTTACCATGGAATGTGATAAACAAAAATATAATGTACGAAATGCTGATAAGTATAATGTGAGATCTTTGAATTATTATTACGCTGCTGGATCTTAACATTCTCCCCGCCGTTGAGCTCCTGATTCAACCTATCCTTCATTCGATGTTGACTACGAAATCTTCACGGTGCTGCTGTTGTCTCGGTAAGGGCTTCGCTTTGCCGCGAAGCATTTTTCAAGTCTTCTCGATGCTTGTAGAGCAGTCCCAGTATGATAGTTATGACTAAAAGAAATCCCGTATATCCGATCGCCAGACCATGGGTGGTACGTGTATGAATGTCATTGGGTAGGTCGAACTTCTGCTTCTTGATGATCTCTTGTAATTCTTCAAGCTCTTTCAATTGCGGATGGTAATGACCTTTTTCTTGCAGGATTGCGGACAGGTATTCAGGTGTAGTGATGTTGAGGAGCTCACTTAATTGGATGTAGGATCTCCGTGACTGACTTGAGTAGATGTAATGGCCTTGAAGCGTTAGCAAATCGTGTTTTATTGAGCAATTGAAACTACAGACCAAAAGCCCTGAGCCATTTATCGTTTTCGTTATTATGACATTACTGCGGCCAATGTTTATTGAGGTTGTTCCCTTTAATGCATAGATCCACTGGTTCTCATGAGTTAGTTGTAACGGTTCTCAATACATTGCATGACTGTGTATATGGAATTCCATTCAAAAGATCGGATTCACAAGAGCACACGTTGACTCTTCTGCGATAAACGGGGTGAAGTTGCTTGCATAGATATACCCTTTCTTCTACTGATTTGCAACCCGCCAATTCTTGTTCGGACAACGGATAATGTTGATCTCTATGGGACGTAACGGCCAAGTTTGATGCGCATGATCGTATTGAGATGAATGTCTAATTTACATAGACCGGAATTGGCCATTTCTTGAACAAATCGAACTTCTCCAAGTTGATTAGCGGTATCATGAGCTTGAATATGACATAATCCTTGACTGCTCGGCCTTCTACACTTATTAATTTATACAGCGGTAGGATGCTCCCTTGATTTGTTGGCAAACTTAAGGATGTTGGTAAGTGGTTTTGGATGAGTAGTACTTCCTCTCTCAATTAAGCTGGTGATAGAAGTCGTGGGCTTATTTGGCCGTGATGAGAATCCGTTAAGGCATCGATGATGGATAAATGGAATCTTTGCATATCACTCGCAATTAAGGTCATCCGGATGGATAATGATGACAATAACTGCATCACCTTAAATTGCTGAGTCTCTTCACTTGTATCAGAAATGCGGTTGATAGTCTGTGTCATTTGCTCTTCTAATGCCTTGAATTTTTTATTAGTAGCTTCTTGGTCTCGTTTGACTATGTTAACAGTAGAATCAATAATGGATGTTTGATTCTTGATTAATTCTAGGAGATGTAATTCATTTCCCTTGACGGCCTCGATTGTTTTCGCCATGTTTTCAGCGTATTGGGAGTCTAACACCCCAAATAATGAGTTAGCGATGTTGCCAACAATGTCAGTAGCACCTCTTTTCTCTCTTTTGCTTGAGTTTTGTGTGGGAAGTAGATCGTTGCCGACGATACGTTCTCTTGAATGTGTTGTGTGTTGCGTGATGAGTAGTGTGCAGGAACTCTTGTATTTTAGTTGAGTGCAGAGATGCTCTAACGTTTTATACCCCTTTTGAATGTGTTGAACTCCATTCGGTATTGGCTGAGATCGTAATATGTCACCAAATTCCATTTGGTAGAGATCAGTTTCGCTGTTCCCAAGTGTTCGGAATGTATGCCAGGCCGTGATTTAATGTGGTTACTTTTACTGGATGTCCCTTCAAAGCTGGAAGAAACAGACAGACCAACCAAGTTGATACAATTAGGGATCCCAGTGATGTTCGTGTCTTTTTCCTTGTGGAGCGATTTGCAGTGTCACTTGTCGAGGGGCGTGGGTCCGCTCCATTGGTAACTCGAGGGATTTTCTTATGTTGGTCACTGCGTGTTGAGAGCTATTCACCCTTAGTGACCTGTTCTGCACTTGTGAAGGTATGTTGGGCATCATTCGCTGTTATGGTCGTAGCGTATTGAATATAGCAATATGCTACAAGAATTACAAGCTCTTTCAATTGCGGATGGTAATGACCTTTTTCTTGCAGGATTGCGGACAGGTATTCAGGTGTAGTGATGTTGAGGAGCTCACTTAATTGGATGTAGGATCTCCGTGACTGACTTGAGTAGATGTAATGGCCTTGAAGCGTTAGCAAATCGTGTTTTATTGAGCAATTGAAACTACAGCCCAAAAGCCCTGAGCCATTTATCGTTTTCGTTATTATGACATTACTGCGGCCAATGTTTATTGAGGTTGTTCCCTTTAATGCATAGATCCACTGGTTCTCATGAGTTAGTTGTAACGGTTCTCAATACATTGCATGACTGTGTATATGGAATTCCATTCAAAAGATCGGATTCACAAGAGCACACGTTGACTCTTCTGCGATAAACGGGGTGAAGTTGCTTGCATAGATATACCCTTCCTTCTACTGATTTGCACCCCGCCAATTCTTGTTCGGACAACGGATAATGTTGATCTCTATGGGACGTAACGGCCAAGTTCGATGCGCATGATCGTATTGAGATGAATGTCTAATTTACATAGACCGGAATTGGCCATGTCTTAAACAAATCGAACTTCTCCAAGTTGATTAGCGGTATCATGAGCTTGAATATGACATAATCCTTGCCTGCTCGGCCTTCGACACTTATTAATTTATACAGCGGTAGGATGCTCCCTTGATTTGTTGGCAAACTTAAGGATGTTGGTAAGTGGTTTTGGATGAGTAGTACTTCCTCTCTCAATTAAGCTGGTGATAGAAGTCGTGGGCTTATTTGGCCGTGATGAGAATCCGTTAAGGCATCGATGATGGATAAATGGAATCTTTGCATATCACTCGCAATTAAGGTCATCCGGATGGATAATGATGACAATAACTGCATCACCTTAAATTGCTGAGTCTCTTCATTTGTATCAGAAATGCGGTTGATAGTCTGTGTCATTTGCTCTTCTAATGCCTTGAATTTTTTATTAGTAGCTTCTTGGTCTCGTTTGACTATGTTAACAGTAGAATCAATAATGGATGTTTGATTCTTGATTAATTCTAGGAGATGTAATTCATTTCCCTTGACGGCCTCGATTGTTTTCGCCATGTCTTCAGCGTATTGGGAGTCTAACACCCCAAATAATGAGTTAGCGATGTTGCCAACAATGTCAGTAGCACCTCTTTTCTCTCTTTTGCTTGAGTTTTGTGTGGGAAGTAGATCGTTGCCGACGATACGTTCTCTTGAATGTGTTGAAATTGCGTGATGAGTAGTGTGCAGGAACTCTTGTATTTTAGTTGAGTGCAGAGATGCTCTAACGTTTTTATACCCCTTTTGAATGTGTTGAACTCCATTCGGTAGTGGCTGAGATCGTAATATGTCACCAAATTCCATTTGGTAGAGATCAGTTTCGCTGTTCCCAAGTGTTCGGAATGTATGCCAGGCCGTGATTTAATGTGGTTACTTTTACTGGATGTCCCTTCAAAGCTGGAAGAAACAGACAGACAAACCAAGTTGATAGAATTAGGGATCCCAGTGATGTTCGTGTCTTTTTCCTTGTGGAGCGATTTGCAGTGTCACTTGTCGAGGGGCGTGGGTCCGCTCCATTGGTAACTCGAGGGATTTTCTTATGTTGGTCACTGCGTGTTGAGAGCTATTCACCCTTAGTGACCTGTTCTGCACTTGTGAAGGTATGTTGGGCATCATTCGCTGTTATGGTCGTAGCGTATTGAATATAGCAATATGCTACAAGAATTACTGAAGCGTGTAGGCCGGCTGCGTCAAGCATAAAAAAAACAAAAAAAATGAACGCACCCCGACCGAAAGAAATGCATTTCCTCAAGCTGCAGATGACAGGCTGGGGATGACAACGAAGAAGAAGAATCAATCTGTCTTACTTCTAGAGTAAAAGTCGCGTGCACGAACGAAGTCAGAAAATATCATCATCAAAAATCCTCAACGACATCTGGCCTAAAAAGGTATTTCCAAAGGGTGCTGGCCAAAGAGGAAGAAAATTTTGCTGAGCTCTTTGAAAGGGAAGAACTTTTTGCTGCTCCAGAGATAAGTTGGCCGGATTGTTTTAATTCTGGCGTTTCTGTCTTCCGTCCAATTTTGAGACATACACAAATTTAACAAAATTCGCTGTTGAGCAAGGAAGTTTTGATGCAGGCAACCAAGGGCTTTGAAATCAATATTTCTCGGACTGGTCACACCAAGATACATTTCAACATTTGATGATCGGTACTAAAAGTATTCGGTGGTATCCACATATGTCCAGCTTTATAATACAATGTTATGGTCGTAGCTATTGCATGTAGCAATATGCTACATGTAGAGTGCAGATGCATGTACGCTGGCTTTAGAGTAAAATGAACGCTGAACGTACCCCGACTCGAGGAACGAACTGAGTGTGGCATGCTGGTGGGACGGAAAGAAAATTGGGCTATCTGTCAAAGTCGGTTCCGATTTAAGTCACGTCTCGCAAGGAACAATCTCGTGAAATAAAAATTTTTTTGTAACCATCCAGCTTTGAAAAAAAGAAAAGGAAAGAAAGAAAAAGGTAATTGCAAAGAAAACAAAAAGAAAAATGCTTGAATGATATTTTTGTTAAAGGAAACTAAAGAGTCCAAGTCGGCCAGATAAAATTGGATTTTTCCTCGGCGGATAACACGAGGAGAGCGCTGCCCATTATGCAACAGCATATTTTGAATAAAAAAGGGAAAAATCATCAGTGCCCAGAGGAGCCCTCTCATATAGGATGAAGGTCGTCTAGGTTCGCCTTCTCTCTCTCTGTCTCGTTACAGGTCGTAAAAGGGACTTTGGAAACAGTGCCGCCCAAAGTCGATGGGAGGATGGGGTTTGGCAGGAAGGCATGCCATCTGCGCCTTCAACAGAGATAGGTAAGTGACGTAAAAGTCCCTTCAGGACTGAGTGGGTGCTCGTTATGGTGTAGATAGGCATGAATTTTTTTTTTGATTATGGGTGGTGACAGCGGCAAGTATTTTCGGGAACCTCCCCGCACTCTCCGCCACTCTTAGCCGAGGTGCTAGCATGCCGCCCTGTGATATCGCTGTCATCGATTGATCTGTCAGCTTATGCTGCCAGTTTGGACTTCACGTCCTCAAGTGTAGACTCGTTTAGAACGGAAAGTTTTCATCATAAATACGTAGAAGCAACTGTATTTCTTCGCCAAGTAAATGGATCCGACAATACAATTCACATGTTAGAACCCTAAAAACGGACGGCTTTACAAAACTACAATTTGAACTTCAGTGAAGCTTTCAAAGGATTAAAAAGCACACATATAAATGGTTTATACTTTTATTGGTCGCCTAGATATTCAATCATGAATTGGAATCAGCTCTTCTGACCGATGGTACTGACGATACAGTCGAACTACTACCAGAACTCACTGTGAGTTTACTAAAAGGTTGCGATGCTTTGCGCAGTCAACACAATGAAATAACAACAAGCGTTTTACTAAGTAAAATAGAAGTGAGAATTATGATGTTTTTAAGGATGAGCGTCTAATAAGGCTAGTTTTATAGAAAATATCATAAAGAAGTAAACCGTTCCTAAAATACACAAAGCTCTACGGGGTTGTAATTTGTAGATTTTTCTCCGTAGGCCAACACCATTTTCGTGTGCTGTCAAGTGTAAAAAAAATCCTAGTTTTAAATATAGATTCTGGACGAACTAAGAAAAATCATTTGAATTAACGTTTGTCTAATAGCAATATATCCAGTGTGGCGACTCTAGGAGGCCTCTTTGAGACAGCTATCAACAAAAGACTGAAATATGAAACCATAATGGTGAGTACATCAAAAACCATTTCTCTTTTTTCGTCCAATGTAGTATGTAGGTATATATATAAAATGTAGTTAACTATGATATTAGACCGAACATTTAAGGATCAAACCTAAGGTAAATGGTTAAATACAATCGACAGGAGGAAATTTTATTAGGAGCATGTAAGTGAATTAGTTTATTGTAGAGTTATGCTCGTCGCACGCTTCGGAACGAATAGTATGAAACAATGTTACTCCTTTCATCAATATTAAAAAAGAACAAAAACAAGGAAGAACAAATTAACAGAAAACAAAATGATTTAAAGAATTATATACACAATCAATAACTATATAACAAAGAAAACAAA
The DNA here is from genome assembly GCA_963930735.1 of Dioctria linearis. Lineage (NCBI taxonomy): Eukaryota > Metazoa > Arthropoda > Insecta > Diptera > Asilidae > Dioctria > Dioctria linearis. Next base: position 98,192,995 of record OZ005740.1, read on the forward strand.
AGGAATCGTTCGATCTAAGAGATTGCAGCCAAGACTGCTGTAAGATTTTTTTTTTTGAAATTTAAAAAAAAAAACGTATTATCGTCTATAAATGCATTAAATTATACAACTTGGTACGTAGATATATTTTCTTAACGGACTTTTTGTAACAAATAATTTTTATTCAATTAAAAACAAATTTATTTATAAGAAAAAGAAAAGGGAGGGAGGAAATGAATAAAATTCCCCTCAAGGAAATTCAATAGACTGTACGGTTAGCGCGGAATATATACGTAGATGTTAGTATCTTTTAAATGCTTTTACTGCATTCTGTGGAGCTGTAACCATTCCCTATCATGATCCATTATATGATTACTAACATTAACTAAGCAAAGAATTTTTTTTTTGTTATTAACTATTTGAATTTAAATAGAATTTGGGAATTCTCATACGGAACCCATATTAGGCGTATAAAGTCAGTCATGTTAGTTAGTCGGAATCCCGAGTGAAGGAACAGTTCACAAATTGTCAGCGAAAGCAGGAAATAATATACCTAGAGCTGTTTTGAAGCATTATAATAAGTGCTGAAGAGCTTAAAGATAATATATAGAGACATGAGCTGATTGTTTGCTATTAAAGATAACATATCACAGTGTAACACTAACTAATTATTAACGTGTTGTGAAACATACGTATCGCTAGGTTCATGATCCTTGGGTGATTAAGATCTAAGTTTGAACGACGTGGGAGTGATGAAGTTTTTTTGTTAACCTGGCAATTATAACGTAGATATGAATCTTTGAAAGTTTTAATTCTTCCTTCATATCCTGGAGCCCTCACACGTGAAGGTCGTTTAGGTCCGCTACTCTCTCTCCTTTCAGGTAAATTAGGGACACTGTGTACTAACTGCCCTCAGTGTCAAATGTGTGGTTGGGGCATGCATAACGTAGATATGAATCTTTGAAAGTTTTAATTCTTCCTTCATATCCTGGAGCCCTCACACGTGAAGGTCGTTTAGGTACGCTACTCTCTCTCCTTTCAGGTAAATTAGGGACACTGTATACTAACTGCCCTCAGTGTCAAATGGGTGGTTGGGGCATGCAGTAAGGGCGAAACATCTGCGCCTTCGAGGTTGGTATACGGGTAAGTGACGTAAGGGTCTCTTCAGGACCGAATGTGTGCCGGCTTTTGTGTTGATAGGCACGATTTTTTTTTATTATGGCTGACGGCATGCGGCAGGTTTTTCGTGGAACCTCCCCACACTCTCCGCCAATGAGCCGAGGCAAGCTAGCGTGCCGCCCTGCAGAGAACGCTGTCCGTCGAGTGATCTGTCAGCTCATGCTGGCAGTCTGGACTTTACGTCCATAACAAAAATGGCGACCGACGTGGGGCCACCTCAGTTGGAATTCGGTGGTCTGAGTATGACTTGTGCTGAGGACTGCGATTACTTGAGATATGGACATTTGGCTTTTAGCTAAATAGTCTGACTCGGTAACCGCGCAATCAGTGGAGGTTATAGGCAGACCCGAGTCCAATTGGTTTTTGTTAGTTGAAAATTTTTGGTAAAGTAAAGTTAGAGTTTTTAAAGTTGACCGATTAAAGTAAAGTTTTTTGGAAGTCTTTTGAAAGTTTTTTTGATATTTCGAATTTTTGATTGACCAAAGTAAAATAACGTAACGTTTTAGATTTTTGAAAGTTTTTGAATTGAAGTTCGACTCTAGGTTTGACTTTGGTCAAGCCTCGAGTCTGAACAATTGTCTAGTTTTTGAAAGTTTTCAATTTTTTTTTTCTATTTTTTGAAATTGATCTTTCCCGCTGGCCTTCTGCCATGGAAATGGTAGGTGGCCTCACCAAAATTTTTTGTCTGTTCTCTCACGGAGACATGTCTCTGTTGGCCAACTGGCTGGACAGAGTGGTGAATCTGTGAGACGGCTTTTTTGCTTTCAGCTAATTAGTTGACCAGATTCATGGCTCTGCCCAGTTGGAAGGTCAGCTGGACACGACAATCAGGTGAAGAGGAAGGAAAGAGTTGTTGCAGGATGGAAGTGATGCTGGAGACCTTCAGTAATCAGGAGTTGGCATACTGCTAACTGCCTGGCTGAAGAATCGCTAGTATCATTTCCAGTCTTTAGCTTCTCAACCCGACTCTTCCCAGATTTCCGTGAGGACTCAAACATTTTTTTCCAATGCACACATTCACGTCGCTTGCTTGTATAGATTTTCTGACCTGTAAGGATGGAGGGCGACCTGAAGACCTCTTATGGTGAGAGTTAGATTCGGGAAGTGAAGGAGAATTCATATGTTTTTTATAGGAGTTTTTGAAACGCACTAATTGATTTTTTTAATTTCACTGGTAATTTCTCCGAACTGGTGATACAACGAACGGTCGATAACAATTTTTGCTGAAATCTTAAGAATTAGTCCTAATCTCCGAACGTTTGGGAAGGAATTTTCGTTTGAAATTTAGTATATCGTTCCAACCTTCAAATTTTTAAAGCAGTATTTCGTTCTTCATTTTTGAAGAGCCTGTTATCTCTTCCGGATATTTAAATTCTTTGGATTTTTTTGTACCTATTCCGAACCCTTGGTTTGAAGATTATTTTTTGAAGTACGACTGATTCTATAACGGCTACAGCGCGAACACCACCGCGAGCAACTGGGGTTCCGATGCTGTTGCCAGATCCGTGCTCCGGCTGTCTAAAGAGCGACTGGTCAGGAGAGAGGAAGGCAGTGAAGACGATCTGTGGACATGTGTTTCACAAAGCATGTCTGAAAACGTGGATTGAACAGCATTCAAACTGCCCGTTCTGTAGATCTCATCTCACTCAGTATGATTGCACTGAGTATACTGGTGCTGTCCCGAACATGACAAAGCCTGTAAAGACTGTCAGTCACGATCCATTACCTTTCATGCCAACACTTGACTTACCACCGTTGACAATTGCACCACCTAGTCGACGATCACTCTCTCCTGGAATGCCAGATCTACATTCAAGGACTTTTACCAATCCTAACTCGCGATGAAATAGCCCGCTGCCTTCTGGCAGTGGACATACCTCAGCAGATACGGATGAATTGATGGCAGGCTTGCGCTTAAAAATGCAAGACCTAGTACGCGAAGGCCTCGAACAGAGCCTCAATGTTTTGCGGACTGAGTTAAGGAATAGCGTCCGACAAGAGATCTCAGCAGCAATGCCGCCCATGGATTTTTCACGACCACCTCCGTCCATGGGTGACCCAAGACCATCCCAAGAATTTCACGACTCGCGTAGGCAGTCGTCAAATAGACCGCATTCAGCCTTTGGTCAGCCTATCAATCAGCCTAGACCAGATTTTGTCCCACCTCCACAACCACCACCTAGTCGTAACCCTGCAGGCGTAGGACAGCGACGTTCTGGCAGTCCTATCCGCAGTTGGAATATATCTTATAGCGGTGACAGCTCACGGCTCACTGTCGATGAATTTGTGTTTCGAGTGGAAGCATTGACCTATTCGGCTTAGAAGGAGATTTCGATCTTCTGGTACGGCATATGACGACTCTGCTTTCTGGACCAGCTATGGACTGGTACTGGTCTCTCCTGAGGCAAAATTCCACGCCTTCATGGGAGTATGTGAAGACAGCTCTATTAGCTGAATGGGGAGTGCCAAAGGATGACCTTAAGGTCAAAGTTCAGCTGATGTTGCGCAAACAGAAAACAGGAGAGTCATTTGCTACGTACCATCAACACCTGGTACAGTTGCGCGATCAACTGTAAAGTCGCTTGGCGGACGGAGAATTCTTAGAGATCGTAAAGTCTAACCTACTTCCAGACATTCAGCAAAAGGTCTGCCTACATCCCACTAACAATACACACCAACTACGGAGTCTCGTGACTCAATTACAGGCGACGCAGCAGCGAATCGCGACAGCGAGCAGCTGGAATGCTTATCGCGGCGAAAGAGTCAGCGAGGTGGATGAGTTTCGACCGCCAGAGGCCGAACTGAATATAACACATGAACGCAGTGAGGAAGCAGTAGCACTAGCTGCTATTACAACCCCTTAGAATGTAACCTGCTGGAACTGTGACCGGTCCGGTCACTACTATCAAGATTGCCGGCAGGAGAGACAAGTTGTGTTCTGCTATGGATGCGGACGCAAGAACATTTTCAAGCCCGATTGCAGCTATTGTCGACAGAAAAACCTGAGATGGGTCGGGAATACCACCACCTCTTTCCGACCAGCGGAAACGTCACGAGCGACAACCGCAACGAACACTCCAGTTCAAGCTTTGAACAAGGAGGACCTCCCTCCATTAGCAGACCTTGACGAATCCCTGAATTGTCCACTGATATCATTCAGTGATTCTGATGATGTCAGCAAAACACCAGATAGTATGAACATTTCATTGATTGAGACGGAGAACCTGATAGACTTCTCCGCGGATCTTCAAGCTCCCATTTCCACTTCTGGGGAGCCCATGACATTATTAGACAATTCTTTGGAAGAGTCTTTAATTTTCGATGTCCCGATAAGACCGACAGCACTTTTAGCTGACAAGGTTACTGAGCGAGAGATTTGGCCTCATGGTATTTCTGTTTTAAAACGGCCACCAAACTCTGTTATGGCGAGTGGGCGTAAGCCAGTTTTGTATCCGCTGACGCCGTATTATACGCGTCTGCAGAAATACAACGCAATAAGAGACCGAATCTTCTCCTCGGTGGCAGAGTTAGCTGAAATCGTGTTTCCTGACTTGGATATTAGACCGAAAAAGAAATGATCAACCGTTCGTTGGCGGGAATACTGTCGACGGATGCGACTCGAAAGAGAGAAACTGGCACAGATTTCCGTGTCGATGCCAGACGACATTCGACCGTATGCCGAAGTAAAGCTGCTCGGGCGAACTGAGACTGGATTACTTGATAGTAGTGCCACTGTCAGTATTCTAGGCCTGGGAGCTCTAGAGAAGTTTGCAGAAGCAGAGGTTGAATGGAAGAGGTATCGGACACAGGTCCAAGTAGCTAATTGTGCCATGACGACTGTGCATGGTCATGTGAACTTGGACGTCACTTTCCGTGATTAGACCCAAAACGTGCGTTTTTACGTGGTTCCTGGGCTCACACAGGCACTATATCTGGGAATAGACTTCTGGCGTCTATTTGGGTTGGCCCCAGATATCCTGGGTATAGTTGCAGAAGTGAATCCGAGTCTAGCAGCTACCTCTGACACCGATTGCCATATTCTTTCCAGTCTGGAACAACAACGCTTGGATGCCACGAAACAGCTTTTCCCTTCTTTCGCCTCTTTAGGACTGGGAAAAACATCATTGGTCACTCACAAGATTGAGACGAATGACGCCGCCCAGATAAAACAGCGCTTTTATCCGATTTCGCCGGCTGTACAAAGTTTAATGGATGCCGAATTAGAGCGAATACTATCGCTGGGTGTGATAGAGGAGAGCCAGAGTCCTTGGAGCTCTCCAGTTGTTCTGGTGAGGAAGTCTGGACAGGTCCGGCTTTATTTTGACGCCAGGGAGGTCAACTCTGTTACGAAGACGGATGTCTATCCGCTACCGCAGATAGACGCACTTCTGAGTCGACTTCCTCCGGCAAACTACATAACGAGCTTGGACCTGAAAGACGCATTCTGGCAGATCCTACTAGACACTGATTCCAGAGAGAAGACCGCTTTTACAGTACCTGGTCATCCTCTCTCGCAGTACACGGTGATGCCATTCGGCCGATGCAGCGCTCCACAAACGATGTGCCGCCTCATGGATAAAGTCATTCCTTTCGATCTTCGTGAGAACGTCCTCGTCTATCTAGACGATTTATTAATTCTGTCATCAGACTTCGACACGCATCTCACGCTACTAGCCCGTGTAGCGGGATATTCGAGGAAAGCTGGCCTCGCTATTAACGTCGAGAAGAGCAAGTTTTGCATCAAAGAGACCAAATACTTGGGATTCATTGTGTAGCGTTCTGCCCTCACGCTACTTTCCGGTTTTCTTTCTGTTTTCTTTTCTCTTCTTTTCATCATCAACAAACTCCCTTTTCTTTTCTTTCTTCTCCTTTATCTCCCCCTTTAAATTTTTTTTTCCATACCCATTTTCTTTTATTTTTAATGTTGTTATATTTAATTCCGCGGGTACCTAAAAAGGGGCAAAAATTGAAATACT